>CM034153.1:731044970-731644970 GCA_019776745.2 Taxus chinensis | reverse complement strand
ATTCGACTTCATCAATAACCAAACCCTAGTTTCCAAAACACAAGCCTAGAAATAAAGCTTGCAAATCCTACGACAAAGGCAAGAGGTACTTTATGCTATTCGATTGACCATCACAATTTATTTTCAAATGAGTTAAATCAAATATAGATATTGAGTCAAAATGTCAGAATACATGAAGTCATTCTTTCCTTCAGTCTAAATTACAAAATTTACCACTCATATTTCATATCTCATATTTTCGGAATCAATATTAGTTATATTCATTGAAATCTCTCCCCTCGTGTTTCCTACCTTTAGAGTTATATTTGTTCTCAACCAAACATTCATTAAGGCTCCTTAAAACAAGGCCATGATATGGCAAATCCAGCCGAAGCTCTAGTTTTATGGTGTGGAGGAGGGCTTTATTATGAACCTATGCATGAACAAGGTAAGACAGGGTGGTTTGCTTGGGATTTGACATTGCAATGGTCATTGTGTTGTTCAGATGATTATTGAAACATATTTGTAACATGCAATTTAAAAGTGCATGAGTAAAGGGTTTATGGGGCACCTTTTTGTAGTCAATTTACAAATACGAGTAAGAAAAGATTTATTGTTTCTATAATTATTCATTTGTGTATAATAATATTTAAAATTATGCATTTTTGTATTTTTGTAAGAGTATTCTGGAGTTAAGGAAATTATTTGGATATAATAGGAGGATAATTTAGAATCATGAAATGGTTTGAGAGGAAATTAAATATTAAGGTCAGAGAATGAAAAAAAACAAATATTTTTCCAAGAGAAGAAGAAAAAACCCAATCTTTTTTGTCTGTTTTACAAGTGTACAGCCAAGTGTAATATACTTTGAAGGGTGTCACTTGTGTAAGAATAGACGTGGGATGCATTTCCATGTATCCGGAAATATTTTGTGTTTGTGCTTCATAACAACAATTATGATGAGTTCCAGACACTTCCCGTTATCTTTCGCTCTTGCCTATGTACTAGTCAATCCGACAAACAATTAACTAGCTTTTTGCTCATCTTTCAAGTATTATAAATTTGATTTCCATTTCTACAATTTAATATTTGATTTCCTATTAACTAAATACATGATTCTACATAACCCTTCCATTGCATCCACATTATGCATTGTCTTTCACGATAATCTACACAAAAAACAACACAAGTTCCCCAACATTAAAAATCCGAACTCACAACAAGAAAAGCTAAAATCAAGTGTTGTGATTTTAGGAACTACTAAAGAACAGCTCATTTCTACAACAAAATATGAACACTTTTATTTGCCCGTATACAACTTTACTTCAGTAGCAAATGGATGTGTATTACATATTTAAATTAGATTAAAAAAGGGTGGCTCACACACCCTTCAGCCGTGCACATTTGAATGACATGTTTAAAATTTGTTTGTCTCATACATTCTACAACACCATTACCAATGCAACAGAAAATCCCTTGCACCCATTATCATGGCCTTGTTATCTCACGTTCCACCCTTCTCAAATAATAGAATGACATGAAAATTTCATCCCTCCACCTCCACCTCCACCTCTTCCCCCTCTTTTCCCTTGGTCCATAACAAGATCCCCGCAAGAAAAGCCAGGGGTCTTTTTGTAATATCAGTACCAATCTTTTTTAGACAGTGGTTTGTTATGCAGCAGATGCAGAAACAACCCTCAAGAGAATCATCACCAACAACAACACTACTAACGATTCTGCAGATGCATTGATTAAGGCCCAAAATAAAAAAATAATATAAAGAGAAGAAAGCATTCTGATTTGGGTCTTTCTTGCAGTGGGAAAAAAATCATAAGAAAAAAAATCCGGCACAGGAATTTTTGATGTGGGTGGAAAGGATTTTAGCCATACCTGTACGCAATTCTCCGAGTTGGGAAAATTGAGGTAAAGCCTAATCGATCATGTGGATTATTTGAGGAGATTTGAGGGATTATGCGCAGAAGATTACAGATTTAAGCCCGGATTGCCTTTTTTCTTGGATTTTCAGGTCGGCCTCGGTTGCAAAGAGCAGAAATCATGGTGTCCACAAGGCGTGGTTCAGCTGGCTTAAAACGGGCCTCTTCGTCTCCAGATCTGCCTGGGTCTAAGCGCTCCAAGGTCGAATCTTTTTGCCGATTTTTTTCCCGTAGCTTGATTTGGGCATCTTGGTTCTGTAGTTTTTCGTTACATTTTTCAAGATTTTTGTTTGTCAACTTGTGGGCAGGTTCTTTTGGGAGCAATTCTGGCACATACATGCTTATTTGCCAGTACACACAATAGAAAAATAAGAATTGTAATATTCATCATGATTATTTACAGGTAATTGGAACCATTTTTAGCTTCCAACCACAGATGCGCACCTGTCGCTCTTACATTGATGTATTTCCCTCCATCTTGATGAAAATGGGAGAGAAATTTCACATTAGAAACCAAAAAACAGATCTTGCCTAGAGCCACACAAAATGGACCAAATGCACATCATAAACAGTACATTCATTAAATGCATGGAAGGACATCCCCTTTTCCAGCAACAGTTGCAAATAAAAGGATTCACCAATAGAATGTTGCCAACATAAAAAAATCAGAGCATGAAACTTTAGTTCGACCATTTTTAAATACACATGACACAATGTAATTGGAAATAATGCAAAAGACTAATAGATGTGGTGAAAACAATATCCTTGTCTTCGGGAGGATAATAAAGTTCAAACATACGTATATTACAAACACAATAATAAATCAAATACTCTATATATATATATATATATATGACTCATAACAATATCTTCTCAAAAAATGTGCTCTCCTTTGTTCCTCATTTACATTACATATCATTCCATCACATTTTTTTTTTCATTCCATCCGATCAATGTATGGAGCGGCCATGCATATTAGCAGGAGCTTCTAGGAGTGCTTAAGAGGAAGATTTGGAAGTTTGCATCGCTTGCTGAGGGTTTTTAAAGAGCCATGTTGTTAAATGAGGTTAGATTTTTTTTTTTCTGTGAGATATTAATTTTTAACTTTCATTAAAAAAAACAGATTTGAGAAGTAAAAATTTGTTCTTCATAATACCGTTTGACTGCAAATAGTTCTTATCAGCAGCTCCTGCTAAGATATTTCAAGTGCAATTCACTCCATGGAACCCCCAAACAAAAGATTTCTGTAAGAAAAAACTGGATCTTGACCTAACATCGAGGAGAGTGATATTTTTAGTGCCATCACCCAGGACCGCTCCCTAAAAAAACCGAATTTTCTGAGGGTTTTATTTTTAAATGGCAAGTGGATTAAGTTTATTTATTTTAAAACTATTTTTTTCAATATTCATATCGAAGGTAGTAACTTTATTTTTATTTTACTTTATCTTATTTCCTTCATTACCCCTTCTTTCTTGTTATTTTTTCTTTCACATCTTTTTGGGAATGACATGTCTCTTGGAAAATTAATTATTTATAATTGTTTAATTTCCATCTCTGCTCTCAACCAAGAGCTTCACCCTGATGATGGTTCCGGTACTGTAACTGAAACGTTGGTAATAATCCTCCCTATGCAGTGAATCCAGAAAAATTCTATTTCACCTCTGACCTGTGAGATGAATCTTAAATCTTTCAAACTGAGTTTTAAATAGCCGACCAAAAATATGGGGAAAAACAGATTTGTTTTTTTTTGTAAATTAACAATAACATTCATAGGTGATTGTGAAGGGCTGGTAGGTAATTGAGAAAATGAAAACATGTAAAGAGCCGATAGGTAATTGAGAAAATGAAAACATCAAACAGACATCATTCAAATTGGAGACTAAAAATGCATGAAAAATTCTAATAGAGATTCAATAACATTCAAAAGAAAAGACAAGAATTTTAATTTTGGGCTTACCTCTTATCCCAAATCCTTGCTACTGAGTTTGTTCCAATGGTTTTGAGTGGGTTTACAACCTCTTTTTTATTTGTTTAAAATTGTAAATATTAAAAATGATGTCAACAAGAATAAATAAAGTGTAATTAGCGAATCTCATTTTCCACACAGTAAACCAATTTTAAGAGACTTAAAAAGCATTGTCATTATAGAGAAAGTAAACACAAAATTCATACATACAAATCTACAAGTAATAAGCTTGGAGAAACAAAAACTAATTCTGAAAACTATTTATTGTTCTTTCTAGTATCTTAAAGTCTTTACAATTTTATCCTACTCTATTTCCCAGCTAATGGTAATGTTATTATTTTTCACTTCTTTTCACCCTCCACTGAGAAAGAAAGGGATCAAAGGAAAATTGTAAGTAAATGGGCCTCCAGGAACAAATGATCAGAGAAATAATTTCTCTAGTGTCCTACTATTAAACAGATTACAAGTAAACTTAGAAGGGAACACAAAAGGAGCTCCCCCAGGTCTTAAATTGCACCACGGAAGTCTCTCTGGCCTTACTCTGTGTCCTCGCAGTGCATTCTGCATGTATGTGAATCATAGAAGACTATTGTGGAAGACTGATCTGCATGCTGTTGTGCCATTGAGTTTGGAAGACTGCACACTGCTCTTGTTGACTGTGAAAAATTGCTGGGGAGTTTAAAAGTTTTCATGATGCTGTGGAAGACTGCATTTGCTGCTGTTGGGCAAATTTGAAGGAGGATTTGTGGGGGCTGAAGCTTGAAGTTAGGCTTTTAGTTTCATTTATTTGTTATAAAATTATTTATTTCAAAGTATTCTATAAAGTTTAGAGTTAATTGTTTTAGTTTTACATTTTAAATTTTTTTAGTAATCTAGTGTCCAATTGAGTGCACACCTCAATAAAAATTTAGTTTAGTTGTTAGTGGATTGTAATTTTTTTGGTTTATCGTAGGGCCTAGGCTGAGTCGTAGTCTTCGCCCTTAGTCTATTTTTAAGTTTTTTAATTTGATTTTTTTTTAATAATTTATATTTATATATAAGTTTTTAATTTTTGTTTATTGTTAAAGTTTTAATAATTTTAATTAAATTTTTATAATTTACATTTACTTTTTAAGTTCTTTAATTGTAGTTTATTTTTTAATAATTTATTTTATAGTTCAGAGTTTATATATATATATATATATATATATATATATATGTATGGATGTATATGTATATGTATGTATGTATATGTATATATATGTATGTATATGTATATATATGTATGTATATGTATATATATGTGTATATATATATATATAAACATTTTATTATATATTTTTTCCTTTGTCAAAAAAAATAGAAACATATTCTTATATAGTATTGCACCCCATTATTATTTGATTTATTTTTTAACATTTTGGCATGTTTACTCATATAAAATGTGAAATCATAATTATCTCTTTAGTGAATTTAATTGCTAATTTTATCTCTTATTTATTAAGTAACGAATTTCTTACGATTTTTTTACTCCACAAATTTGAATGAGGTGACTTAGTCCTAAACTTGTAACTACAACATCTTGAAGTTGCCTTTTGGAATGATGTTTTCAATTGCAAAATTGTTTCTTTGCGCTCCTGTAAATTTATTATATGTACAGATTTGTTGAACCAATTTGATTAGGACACTGTCGTCCATGCACCGTTTTACCCAAATAATTTTATGCAACTCATAAGAAAATTCCAGGAATCAAAAGGGTTGTAGCCCGATTGGTGAGGATGATGGTTGATTGTATGAGTATTAAATTTCAATAAGTATACGAATGCTTATATATATATATATTTATATATATATAAACGTACCCAACAGCATTTTGTACCTGAAGTTTTTAAAAAATTGCCATATCAGCGTACCGTATCTGTACCCATACCGAAACAGTCTAGTTCTTCTATACACATTGGAACCACCTCCATTAAATGCAAACCATGATGGGGATTAAGCAGATCTGCATGCGAGTAGACATGGGCATAGACATTGATGACCTCTCAAGTCTTTATTTTTGCTAAAACAATAGTTCTAAGAAAAGTTTCTGAGGTAGCATGTTCTAACTGGTCGTAAAAAAAAAGTCCTTTTTTGCTAATGAAAAATATGTTTGGACAATAAAGACTTCAACCAATAGAATTAAAGAAGAAATCCTTCTTTTAAATAAAACTATGTTTTTGCACTATCAAACTTTAGTAAGAAACCATCAAATTACACATGACACATGTTGATTGGTTAATGCATAAATAAATATTTTGTTGAGGTGAAAACAATTTACTTGCCTTCAACAGGGTAAAAAGAGATGAAAGGAATCACTTTGGGAATATAGAGTTACATGAGGCTCCAAATCGGGACAGGAGAAACTGTGTCTAAAACATTACCAAACAAGTATCTCAACTGGTGTCTAGCTGCACATACCCTCTTTGATGTACACCTGTTTGAGTTGACTAGTTAAACATCACTTGCAGAGGTAGTCTAATTTTAGCAAATAAACTCCTAAATGCTAGGGGCAGTTAACTGCCATAGAATTAGAGAAATACTATGAGATGGAAGAAATTGAGGAAACTAGTCCATGAAGGGTCAACATTGCAACATCAAAAATGAAGTCTCATATTGTGCTATGGTGGTAGAATCTCCAGAATGTTAGGAGAAGATAAGGGAAAGATAAAATCAGAATGTGGCCAAAGATGCTAAGAGCATGGTCCCATGGAGGGGGGGCTCCATAAATATCTCAGCGGGTGCTGCTGAGAAAATTTAGGAGCATTTTAACAATTTTAAGGTTCCATGATTTTTTATTAGTTTCCTCAAGAATACCAGCTAAGATATTGTAGGATCAAATTGGATTTTTATGGTTATTTGTAAGGAAATAAAATCATATTTCTCTCTAAAATCACAAAAAAGTAATGGCGGGAATGCATATTAGATTCTATTAGCCCTAAACTATAGGAGGAAACTCCCAACCCCCCTCTCTAGCCACCTCTTAAGTTTAGGGGACTAAAAAAGTGGAGCTCCTATTTTTCAGGCCTAGAATCCATTATTTCCCGTAGCTGGCTTTAAAAATAAGCATGGGACCTTTTGCTACAAGAAAATAGGAGCCCAAGCCCCTCCATGGGACCATGCCCAACACATTTGAAAGCTAAGTTTATGCCCTCTGATTATCAACAAAAACCTGTTCGAGAGTTTCAAAATGTGAGGCAGAAACGAGTCATCGATACAAGCTAATACTGAGCAATTCCTGAGGCTGTAAATCAGGGCTAACTTGCAGGAAGATGATGAGCATGTAGCAGCCATATTCATCAATGGGCCTAGATTTCAACTCCGTTATGAGTTGGCCCTGCTTGAAGTGAACACCGTGGATTAGGCATATATAGGCGGGGCAAAGTGGTAAGCGAAAGGGGTGGCAACAATTTGAATAGAGGAAGAGGAAGTTCCTCAAGCACCACAAATGATGAAGAGCTAGAGGAAGGTAAGGAACTAAAGATTGATTTTGGTGGAAGAGTTGCTTTTAGAGGTTGGGGTAGAGGCCAACAAAGGTTTGGGTATTGGAGACCCTTGAAGTGCTTTACTTGTGGCGGACCTCATAAAGAAGTTGACTATCCTAAAAACTCCAAAGTTGCCAACGGGGCCATGATGGCTCAAGAGGAGCCCCAAGTAGAAGAAATTGAAGCTGAGATTGGAGAGAACTTGATGTTGCAAAGAACCTTAATAGCAAGAGACCAAGAGGCCCTGATGCGGATAAGAGAAGAAAGATTGTGTTTTTGACAAAATGCAAGTGTAAAGACAAAGTGTGCAAGGTGATTGTAGATGGAGGATCTACTGATAATTTGGTAAGTACAGAAATGGTGCAAAAATTACAACTTGCTTGCATTCCAAAATTGAATCCTTATAAGATTTCTGGTTGAAAAATAATCATAGTGTGCTTGTAAATCAATATTTTCTTATTGATTTCAAAATTGGTACTTATGAAGACAAAGTGCTATGTGATGTAGTGCCAATGGATGCTTGTCATTTGTTGTTGGGAAGGCCCTAACAATATGACAGGAGAGTAATCCATCATGGGAAAGAGAACACATATGAAGTACAACATGAAGGGAAGAAGCATCTTTTAAAACCTAGACTTCCCAGAAACGCCAAGTACCCCCCTGTACCAAGCCTGATACATACTAGGTACATGTACGCTGTGGGTACGTCCCCACATGGGTTTTTTTTAGTGCAAAAAAATAAATAAAACTTGAGGGTTTTGATTGGAATTTAACCTTGGAAACTTTGTGTGAGATTCAATATTGCCAATAGGCTCCGAAGCGTCGAGAGAGATGAAAAAGACCCAAATAGTGTGCTTTCTTGTTGCTCCTCATGGGTCATTTATTCTTCAGTCAATTTGGAACACAGGGGAACAAGTGAAGCACTTGGTGGTTGGGCAACCTATCTTCTCTTCCTTTGACACTAGGTGCCAAGCCTAGAAATCGATTTTGTCGAGTCTAAAATATAATGACAAGATAATTGCCTTGACAAGAGGTTGTTTTGCCCTCCTTTGGTTTGAGAAAGGAATTAAAATATTTCATGACTTGTATAGATTTGGGAAGTGGATGGAATGGACAGACCTTAAAGCTTTCTATAAGCTTCCTTAATCTTAGTTCAGAATGTATACAATGCTCAGAAATGCTTTGACAACTCCCCCTACTGGACTAATTATGGAGGATGAGAATGATATTTGGGATACTATGAGGTGGCTCAAAGGGCCCTTTCTCTAAGAGGCTACCTCTAAACAACCCTATGAAACGATTGCCTTCTCTCGAAACCTTTCCTTGGGCCTTAACAATAAGTGGAATGTTTGTGAGCCCATTAGTAGATGGACCCATAGATTTAATGTTTTGTGGTCTTCTTGTATTCAGTTAAAGAAATCTTGCTATAGATGGCTTCTGATTCATAATAAGCTTGTTGTTGGCTTCTAATATTTTATAGGTTGCTCTGACTATAAGCTTGTTGTTTTCTTTATATATATATATATATATATATATATTTTACTTTTACTTTTTAAAGATATTGTACGAATGTACCCACAACGTGCCATACCCGAGGATTTTAAAATTTTGTCATTTCAACGTCTCGTACCCTCTGATTCAAAAATTGCGATTTATCGATGATAAATCGTGTTCCTTAATCAAAACGATTTAACTTTTGAAAATTGTTGATTTTTGTAATCCGATAAATCGCCGATTAATCGCGATTTAAAACCCTGCAAAATTGTTGAAAATCGGCGCTAAAATCGGCGAAAATCGTGGTCAAAAACACGGCCAAGGGTTTAACACGAAAATAGACCAAATCGTTTTGTTTTTTTATCTTGTTTTCTCTTTCCACGAACTCGTTTTTTATGCTGCGATTTGCATTTATTTAATTCGTGTTCATTAGACGTCTGTTGGAGGGCATTCGACGTGGGAGGGCAAGCAAATCTAGTTCGCAGCAAGTTTCGTGCCATTTCGTGGCAGGTTTGCGGCCAGTTCGTGGTGATTCCGTGTGATTTCGTGGCAGGTTTGCGGCCAGTTCGTGGTGAGTTTGTGGTGCATCGTGCCCTAGCGACCAGCAGGTATGAATCGATTCTTAAATACTGAATATAGTAATAATAATACTAATTCTAAAAATATAGTAATATTAAATTATTAGAGTAAAAATAAAAATATTGTATATTAAGTATTAATATTAATACTGTATAATAGTATACTAAGACTGTATATTAATATTAATACTGTATAATATATAATAATATATTATAAATAGTAAATATTGTAAGTGTATACTGTACAGTGCATGCAGTGTATAGTGTATACTGTATATTAAATTATTAATATTAATAAATACTATAAGTATTAATATTAATATTACGTATTATACTATTAAGTTAATACTGTATTTACTATTACGTATTATACTATCATAGTATCAAGTATAAATACTGTATATTCTGCATATTAAATTATTAATAATAGTATATTCAAGAATCAGTATTGTATAACGATTTTAAAAATATTATCTATGAAATTATCATGATTCATAATTTACTAACGTCTTCAATTTCAATATAGTTTTTTCGTAATTTTTTCTTCATGCAATAGCAATTTTATTCTTAATTTCGTCACGGTCATTAAGACAATTGTTTTTTGTTTTGTTTTGTAGAATGGCATCGTGATCCGGTTCCGGTTCAGCTGCTCGTAGTAAGCCTAAATCAAATGACCCCTCTTGGAAGCATTGTGAACCAGCAGAGGGCACTTGTGTTATATGCAATTATTGTGGCATGAAGATGAGTGGAGGTGTTTATCGCCTTAAGTTTCAAATTGCACAGATACCAGGGAATGAAGTGACAGCGTGCAATCAAGCAGCACCTGAGGCTCAACGAGAGTTGTCTGCTTACCTTGCAACTTATGCAGAGAAAAAAAAAGAAAAGAAGAGGAAAGTTGATGCACTTGCAGCCCTAGCAAATAGAAGGGAATCGAGGGAAGGTTTTGACGTTGAGGCATCTTCTAATGCCGCAACTCCACGAGGTCAAACACTGGGATGGGGTTCATCCACATTCACTAATAGTAGTTCAGCGATGTTTTTTGTTCCTCGAAGTACTCCTGGTTCACAACCTTCACTCGAAGGTACTGCTTGGAATAAAGAAATGCACAATGAAGCAAGAATAGCTGCGGCAAACTTTTGGTACTACAACAACATTCCTTTCAATGTGGCAAAAAGTCTATATTGGGAGAATTTGGTCACTGCATTGACTATTGCTGGGAAGGGGTTCAAGGCTCCTACTCCCCATGATTTGAGTGGCCCATTGTTGGAGGATTCCGTCGCACATACCAAAACTCTTGTAGAAGAGCAAAAAAATGTGTGGATAAAAAAAGGATGCACCTTTTTGTCTGATGGGTGGACAGATGGGAAAAACCGCACATTGATTAACTTTCTAGTGGCATCAGGTGGGCAGTTGGTTTTCTTGAAATCAATTGATGCCTCCCACCAAGTGAAAACTACAATCACTTTGTGTGATATGTTAGATGAGGTGGTGAAAGAGGTGGGGGTGGAGAATGTCCTTAAAGTTGTGACTGACAATGTGGCGGCATATGTAGCAGCAGGGAGACTTCTTGAGGAGAGGCACCCTACACTTTTTTGGACCCTTTGTGCAACGCATTGTTTGGATCTCTTATTGGAGGACATAGGAAAACTCTCATGGGTGAAAAATGTGGTTGAGGACGCAAGAAATATTACAAAATTCATCTACAATCACACTTGGGTGCTAAACTTGATGAGAGAGCACACCAATGGAAAGGAGCTTGTGCGATCAGGGGTCACACGATTTGCCACAAACTTCATTACATTGCAAAACATTGCAACCTCATTAACATCCCTTAAGCAGATGTTTGTGAGCATGCGATGGTTGGACTCTCCCTATGCTAAGAAGACCGAAACAGAAAGGGTCATGAAGACTATTTTTGATGATATGTCATGAAGACTATTTTTGATGATATGTTTGCAAAGCAAATGGAAGAAATCATGAAGGTAATCTAAACTTGAATATTTGTTTATTCATCATTTGTTATATAATTTTTTATTAATTTCAATTTTAAATATATATGTTATTTTGTTTTAGGTGTCAGAGCCTTTAGTTCGAGTTCTACGGATGGTGGATGGGGAGAAAAACCCAATGGGTTATTTGTATGAGGTTATGGATGTGGCCAAGGAGGCCATAACTAAATATTATGGGCACAATCAACAAAAATATGGACCCATTTGGCGTATAATTGATTGCAGATGGAACAAGACAATTCATCGGCATATACATATAGTGGCGTACTACCTAAACCCGAAGTTTTTCTATTCCCCATCATTTAAGGCTGATGAGGAGGTTA
Source organism: Taxus chinensis (assembly GCA_019776745.2). Classification (NCBI taxonomy): domain Eukaryota; kingdom Viridiplantae; phylum Streptophyta; class Pinopsida; order Cupressales; family Taxaceae; genus Taxus; species Taxus chinensis. The sequence goes on along the minus strand of CM034153.1, from coordinate 731,633,184 downwards.
TGGATGGCCTTAATACGTGCATAGAGAGGATGATATCTGACGAAGATATTAGAGATGCAATTGTTGATGAGCTGCAGATTTATAAGACTGTAGAGGGGAGGCTCTTTTCTTCAGCTCTATGTGTGAAAAGAAGAAACACTTCTCAGCCAGGTAAAAACAAATTGAGTCATTGGTATTTAGTCTCATTACACGTAGAACTAGAAACTAGAAGTCTAGAATTCTTTTATTTATTCAAGCTTAGTTAACTTACAAAATTATAAATGTTTTATTTGCAGATTTGTGGTGGGAAGATTATGGTGCAAAAACACCAAATCTTCAAAAGCTAGCCATCCGCATTTTGTGTCAGCCATGCAGTGCTTCTGGATGCGAACGTAATTGGAGCATGTTCGAAGCTGTTCACACAAAGAAGCGCAACAAGTTGACAACACAACGCCTCAATGACCTTGTCTTCGTGCGATACAATCTTCGTCTTCGTGTGAGACAAGTGGAGGGGGCACAGAGTTATGATGCAATCGACTTGGCTGACATTGATCCATATGATGATTGGATTGCTGAGCCTGATGATGTGGAGCCTATGTTTACTACAGAGGAGATAGCAGCTTTGGAGAGGGAGACTGAAGAAGCAATACCATCAGGGACATTAAAAGTTGGTGATTATCCAGATGATATGTTTGTAGATGACAATGTTGGTGTTGCAAAGGAGGAATATTTACCTTCCACTTCCACGAGGCAACCTCCAGTGCAACAAACTTATTTTAGGCGTGCATAATGAAATAGAATATTATTGATATTTGATAGTGATACTTCAAAAGTCACATGTGACATGACTCTATGAGCATTTTTGTTTGCAAACTTTGTACTCTCTTTTTTGGTCAAAACTTAATTGAAAATATGCATATGGGCCTATGGCATTCTATAGAGTCACTTCTCGCATCATTTAACATTGTTTTTACATTTAATTTAAGTGTATTTTATGAATTTAAATGTTTTTAAAAGTAGCGATAAAGTTGCCGATTCCCGATTTTCGATTCAAAATTTGGCCTGCCGATTAATCCCAATTTACGATTTTTTTGAACTATGCCCGTACCTATACCCATATCCTTACCGAAACAATCTAATTTAAAACCATGGAAAGAGGAAGGAGCATCCGAAATATCTCTAGTATCAATGAGTTATAAAAAATTCTGCAAACAAACTAAAGGAGAAGTTTTTAATCTTTTATGCCCTCGAGAAGGAAAGAGACATGAAGAGAAACTCCCACAAGAATTGCCGAAATTATTAGCAAAATATTTTGACGTTACCTCGACAGAATTGCTAATGGACTTGCCTCCTGCACGAGGCATTACCCACCATATTGATTTAGTGTCAGGATCAAAACTTTCTGATCAAGTTGCGTACAGGTTAGCTCCGCAAGAGATTGAGGAAATGAGACGGCAAATATCAGATTTTTTAGAGAAAGGGTTCATAAGGGAGAGTCGCGAGTCCATGTGCCACCCCATCCCTACTATCACCAAAAGGAGGACAATGGAGAATGTGTGTGGACTCTCGAACTATCAACATGATCATAGTAAAGTACTGATATCCATTACCTAGAATGGATGACATATTAGATTGCTTCGCTGGTGCAAAATCTTCTCCAAAATAGATTTGATGAGTGGTTACCAAATCCGGATCTGAGAAGGAGATGAATGGAAGACAACCTTTAAGACCAAGGATGGTTTGTATGAGTGGTTAGTGATGCCATTCATAATGCCTAATGCTCTTGCCACTTTTATGCGAACTATGAACCAGGTCTTTAGACCTTACATTGGAAAAATTGTCATAATTTATTTTGATGACATATCAATTTTTAGTAGAGACCTGGAAGAGCATTTGGAGCATTTGATGAGTGTTTGATACCCTTACAATGGAAAGGTTATTTGTCAATTAAGTGAGAAGAGTGAATTTTGTAGGTAAAAGGTAGTATTCTTGGGTAGTGTGATTTTAGCAGATGGTGTCAATATGGACTCAAAAAAGATTAAGGCTATACTTGAATGGCCTATTCCTCAAAGCATAATAGAGTTGAGGAGCTATCATGGATCAGACAACTTTAATAAAATATTTATTAGAAATTTCAGTGGTATTAGTGCTCCATTAACCGATTGTACCAAGGGGAAGTCTTTTTCCTGGACTCAAGCTGCTAAAAGAAGTTTTCAACAACTTAAAAAAAAGGTGATGAAAGCTCCAATTCTTGCATTACCAGACTTTGAAAAGATTTTTACTGTTGAGCGTGATGCTTCAGCTGTTGCAATTGGAGGAGTGTTGAGCCAAGAAGGCAAACAAATTGCCTATTTTAGTGAAAAGTTGAATGACACAAAAAAAAGGATATGACACTTATGATAAAGAATTGCATTGCATTGTTCAGACATTGAAACAATGGAAGTACTATCTATTGCATAGAGAATTTTAGTTTTATTGATAAACAATCAAGCACTGAAGTATATAAATTCTCAAGCCAAGTTATCGCATAAACATGCCAAATGGGTCTCATTTTTTCAAAGTTATACGTTTGTGGTACAACATGTGAGTGAAAAAACTAATATTGTGGCAAATGCTTTAAGTTGGAGGCATCACTTGTTACTATGACTAATGAAGTTGTTGGGTTTGAAGAAATGAAGAATGAATATGTAATTAATCCTTATTTCAGCAAAATCATTGATACTGTGAACAATCCAACAATTGTGTGTGGGGAATTTTATGATGACTATTTGTTTACTGATGGATTTTTATTTTAGGGACTCCAACTTTGTATCCCCATTGCGTCTAGGAGGGAAAAACTTATTAGAAAAATGCATTCAAATGGTGTGGGAGGTCATTTTGGTAGAGATAAGACCTACACCTCAGTAAGTGACAACTTTTATTGGCCTCAGATGAGGAAGGATATCAATAAATTTGTTTCTACTTGTAAAATTTGTCAAGTGTCTAAAGGCGGACAGCAAAACACTGGGTTGTATAAACCTTTACTAGTACTTGAAGGACCATGGATTGAAATTTCAATGGATTTTGTCTTGGGGTTGCCTTGTACTCAAAGAGGTAATGATTCCATCGTGGTTGTGGTGGACTGGTTCTCTAAAATGACCCACTTTATTCCATGCAAGAAGACTGGTGATGCAAGTAATATTGCTGATCTCTTCTTTAAGGAGATTGTATGCTTACATGGACTGCCCAAGACTATCACAAGTGACCAGGATACAAAGTTTCTTAGTCACTTTTGGAGAACTTTGTGGAGAAAGCTTGACAGCGAATTGCGATATAGTTGAGCCTATCATCCTCGAACAGATGGTTAGATGGAGGTGGTGAACAAAACCTTGGGACATTTGCTGAGATGTTTAGTTGGGGACAGCTACACACAATGGGACTTTGTCTTGTCACAAGCAGATTTTGCTTTCAATTCCAGCATCAAGAGGTCCACTGGTAAATCTCAGTTTCATATTGTTTTGGGAAACAATCCAAAAGGCGTAGTGGATTTAATTGATCTTGGGGAAACGGGATAGCCAAGATGCGGAGTACTTTGTGAAACATATACATAAAGTGCAAGAACAAGTTAGGCAAAGGCTGCAAGCGGCAAATAAACAGTATGAAAGTCATGCGGACTTGCCTTGGAGAGAAAAGGTATACCAGGAAGGTGAGTTAGTCATGGTGTATCTACATAAAGAAAGATTTCCTCATAACACTTGCAATAAATTGAAGCCAAAGGAAATTTGGTCCTTGCAAGATTCTCAAAAAGATTAACTAGAATTTATATTTGATAGACTTTCCGGAAGAATTTGACATCAGTCCTATATTCAATGTTGCGGATCTTTATTCCTATCATGCAGGCCTGGAAGAAGTTCAAGATGAGGGCGGATTTGAAGAGTGGACCAAGCATTTGCCGAAGAAAGAGAGGGCGCAGATTGAGAAGTTAGTGGACAGCAAGATTACTGCTACAAGGGCCAAGAATTATAAGATGTATTTAGTGCAGTAGAAGGGATTACCAGATTCCGATAAGACCTGGATCAAAGAAGAGGAACTCATGAAGATAACAAAACTAGACTCAGCTGAATCAGGAGATTCATAATTTACAAGAAGGGGAGATTGATGTACACCCATTGAGATATTCTGGGAGCTGATTAAACTAAAAAATAGTAACGAGTAATGACACTCGTTTGAGTTGACTAGTTAAAGATAGCTGGCAGAGGTAGTCTAATTTTAGCAAATAAGCTCCTAAATTCTAGGGACAATTAACTGCCGTAGAAGGTTGGGACTTTAGGGGAGAGTTCTTGTTTTTTTCTTTTTTTGGAGTTTTATGCAAGTATTGGAGAGGGGAAAGGTTAGAGAAAAGCTGGGCAATGAAAACTGGGCTGACTACTTGAACAACAAATTTTCATTCTGTTTGTAACCGCTGTTATGTTTACTGTGGGTTTTTGTGGTAATGAAGACTCTTGTGTTTATTGATTGTTGTGTCTCATTCTTATTGGGGTTATGCATGATACTGTTGTGTCTACAGTTCTTCTAATATTTCTGGATTAAGTGCTGAATATTTATCTAGTATTCAGAGTTGCAGGTGGGTAGTTTCTGCATCACCTCTCCATTTTTCCGAAAGTTTCTTTCCTTTAGCAATTCTTTTTGACCTTGGGGTCACATAAACTGTTGTATTCTAGTGGATATTATTAAAATCTCTTTTAAAATAATGAGAAATACTGATTTTAAAGCTATTAAAAAATATGTGCCACCAAGACAAGACTACGCCACAAGTAGAAGTGGAGGAACATTTGACTTGCCACTCCACCGGATGCACCCAGCAGGTAACAGGCATCAGATCCCATCCACTCTGCACTTCTTTATTTACTTCAATTTATTTGGTAAATAGAAGTACAGAGATTTATTTTATTATCTGTTTCAATTGCATTTTAAGTTCTTAGAAATATATTTGCGAGAAACATAACTTTGGCTCTGCTTCTCTGTCCTCCCCAATGTTTTATGTTAGCACTGCGAATGAAATACACCCAAGACAAATTTCTGTGTTTTAAGGCAAGTGCTATGAGGAAGCATTCTGCAATTTCACTAGGGATGCATAGACTCCATCCTGCTTTAAGATCAAATCATCATGTTTTCCTTGTTCTGCAATTTTTCCATTCTTCAACACTGCTATGAGATCCGCATCCATAATTGTTGAAAGACGGTGTGCAATAACTATAGTAGACCTGTTCACCATAACGCTGTCCAATGCATCTTGAACTATGCACTCTGATTCGGCATCCAGGGCACTAGTGGCTTCATCCAAGAGAAGTATCCTGGGATCTTTAAGTACTGCTCTTGCTATTGCAATGCTTTTGACCTCCAGATAATTGCACCCCTCGTTCTCCAACAGTTGTGTTGTATCCTTGAGGAAGGCTTGAGATGAAGTTGTGAGCATTGGAAGCCTTTGTAGCTGCTATGATTTGCTCATCAGTAACTATGCCCTCCTTTCCATAAGCAATATTTGCACTGATTATATCATTGAACAAAATAGGCTCTTGGCTCACCAAGCCCATCTGTTTTCTTAACCATTTAACTTGAAGTTGTCGAATTTCAACTCCATCAAGAAATATATTACCTGAATTGGGATCATAAAATCGCTCCAACAGTGCGATGGCTGTTGATTTGCCACTTCCACTCTCTCCCACAAGAGCAACAGTCTGTCAAATCAAAATAAAAGACAACCATCAGCAAGCCTCTAGGCATTTTTCAGGTAGTTCAATTGTTAAATTTAAAATGCATTTTTCATTATTTCTAAATGTAATCTGATGCTTTCCTTATCAATTGAATTAGAGTGGAATTTAACACAAATACCTTTCCAGAATGAATAAATAAACATAAATCGCAAAAAATTTGCACATCTGGACGAGCTGGATATCTGAAGCTGACGTGCTGAAACTCAATGTCACCTTTCACATTGTCTATGGTAGTCCCAGAGACATCATTCGCATCAATCTTGGACATACGATCAAGAATTTTGAATACTGAATTGATAGAGTTCTTGACTTTCGCAAGGTCAGGAGCAAGTTTTGTTTACAGAGAAATTGCCATGGAAGCCATTGTGAGAGAAAAAAACACCTGCCACAAACACTCTGAACTTGAAAAGAAACTCAAAACTAGAATATGTTGAAACATATTCAAAAAGTCAAAATATGTTTCCTAGAGAATGCATTTAGTTTATTACATGCTTCTTATTTTGAATTATCATCAGGTCAAGCATTCAGTCTTTTTACAGATCTTTATAAATCCAGTATATCTAGCCCTTCCAGAAGTGCAGCCTTACAGTTGGGATTTCTTTCATTAAAAATGTGAAACAAGAAACTAACTACCAAATAGCTCTTACCCGGAAAACGTTATCAAAAGTTGTCTTTCCATCTTTGACCAAGTGAGCTCCTACCCAAAAGCTGAGTGAATGTTCAGAATATATCACAAAATGTGAGAATCCTAAACCAATGGCAGTTATAATTCCCCTTTTAACGCCGTTTTTCAAGGGAGCAGAACATTTTTCATTGTACAACTTGATAAACTTATCCTCTGCAGAGAAGGAGGCAACAGTCCGAATACTTCCAATGGCATCATTCGCAACTTGGCTTGCTCCTTCATACACCAACTGGAGCATGACCACTTGAAATCATTAGTAACTTCGCACTACTTAAAATTTTTATAACTTGTTGACTAGACGGGACAAATAATTGTCCTGGTATACAATCGAGGCTGAAGACTTGTGTATGCTATGATTTACACAAGAAATTATTTAAACATACATGCATGTATACCAATACAAACCTTGGTTTCCCACTAGGATATAATATTTCATTAATCCAAACATTTTCATTCTGTAAACAAAATTGCCTTAATTTACTTCTCAACATAAGAGGGATAGGAAAGAGATTGGCTAAACTATAGAATACTGTTATGATCATATATTGAATTTAGGGTAAAAAGTGAAGTTTTTTGTTGTTGCAAAGTTTGTGTGTCATGACAATTTCATAGGAGTTATAAAAAGCTTTTCTATAGAGGTTATAAACTTTCAGTGGATGAGTTACAAGGAATCTTGCCACAGGCATCACAAAGAGTAATGAGGGAGCTACATAACAGTGTATATGTTATGGGAATTACAAAACATTGTAGATGTTATGGGACAAAAAATATTATTCAGCATCCTAAATGGGACATACAAAGCATTTTAGACATCGTAGTGTGTTACAAATAATTTTTTCATAATGAAGATTTTTTTCATAATGAAGATTCAAGAAGAATGTCCTGCATAGGAAATAACAAGATATAAAGAGTCTTTGAGCCTTAGAGGAAGGGAATGTCTTAGACGTTTCAAAATGGTTGTATGTGAGTAGTTTGTGGAAGATTAGTTCTTGGCCAAGTGCCATGACCATGTTGCCCTTGGAAGCTATTTTTGGCTTGAGTTAGTGCTCATATATTCTCAATAAAGTTCAACTATCTTATGTACCACCTAGAAATGTTGCTTCGATAGTAATAAAGTTCTGTTTGAGTTCCTTTCCAGATTGGGTAGTGGGTTCCTTGGTTTTCCAAATACAATAGATATGTAGATCTTTATTTAGAAATTTTATATTCAATCTTCAACATTAAAAACACCTTTTCAGATTTAAGTTCAGATTTCAGATCGTTAGATTCAGTCATATCTTATCCTCAGCCAAAAGACAGACAACTGAAGTCTTAACTAGTTATTTTAGCAGGACATAACAGTATTCTGACAGATTTCATTTTCTTTTATCATCTACACTTCAGATTTTTTTATGAATTCAAGTGGTAATTTTCTACATAACAACATATTTCCGGCCAGTTTACAGACTTGGTTCATAACAAATTCATCATGTTTCAAATACGGCTCTCTGTCATGTTTTTATTCTTGGTATGTTGTTTCTCAACCTATGCTTCAGGTGATTGGAAAAAATATTTTCCATCGGGTTTATAATACAGGAGTTATAAGGAATCTTATCATAGGAGTTCCAAAGAGTAACGAGGGAGTTGGAAGACATCTTTGGTGTCATGGGAAAAGGCAATGCAAAAGTAATTGAGCATCTTAGGTGTTATCAGGGAGTTACAAAGCATCTTAGGTGTCATGGAGTTACAATTTCATTTGTCGTCACAATGAAGTTAGAAGCATCTACTATCCTACATAGAAAAGAACATGTTATGAAGAGGATTTAAGCCGTAGGAGAATAGGATGCCTTGGGGGTATTGGAATGGCTGTATGTGTATAGTTTGTAGAATACTAGTTCTTGGAAAGGTGCAGTGTGCCTATACAGCCTTCGAAGGCTATTTGGCTTTAGTGCTTATGTCATATCAAGAAAGATCATTGAAATATCTTATGTACTGCTTAGAAATGCAATTTGGATTGTAATAAAGTTTTGTTTGGGTTCTTTTCCAGATTTTGGTAATGTTTCCTTGGTTTTCCAAATGCTATAAATCTGTTTCACAAAAGTTATATTTTAGTTAAACCTAAATAACACATTTTCAGATGTTGGCTATAAATAGCCTTCGAAGGCTATTTGGCTTTAGTGCTTATGTCATCTCAAGAAAGATCATTGAAATATCTTATGTACTGCTTAGAAATGCAATTTGGATTGTAATAAAGTTTTGTTTGGGTTCTTTTCCAGATTTTGGTAAAGGTTTCCTTGGTTTTCCAAATGCTATAAATCTGTTTCAAAAAAGTTATATTTTAGTTAAACCTAAATAACACATTTTCAGATGTTTGTTCAGATTTAAGATCTTTAGATTCAGTTGTATCTCATTGTCAGTCAAAAGACAGACAGCAGAAGTCTTCGCTAGTAATTTCAGTAAGGACATAACAGTATTTCAGCAGATTTCAATTTTTCGTGGCTAAATTTCAGATATTTTCTAAATTTAGTTGGTAGTTTTCTATATATCAGATTTTTGGCCACTTTATAGACTTAAGTCATTACAAATATTTCAGGTTTCAGATGCAATTTTCATGTATGTTTTATTCTCATTATGTTCTTTCTCAACCTAGGCTCAAGATGAATGCAAAAGTGTTTAGTGAAATGGAAATATGTAAACAATTATCTTTGAACCATACAAGCAAAGTTAAACTAGCAGTAGATCAAAATCAGAAGGAAACACCAATAAACGGATTTTATGCTTAAGATACCTAACCTTTGCATCAGTGGTGAAACTGTTCATGAATTTTGTTTGCATGTAACCTTGAAGACCTATAAGAGGTGATATAGCTAGTATCAGAAGGGCTAGCTGCCAGTTCACCATAAAAGATATGACAATTGCAGAAATGATGGTTGCTATATTTTGAACGACAAGTGACAATGGATCTCCCACCATGCTACGCACAGTTGCAGCATCTGTTGATAATCTCGCACTTATTGCACCACTGAAGCAAAAACTTGGGTTTTAGAATGATCTTTGATATCTATTCTCTGCACATACCAAATGTGGCAATGTTTTCCCTGTTTCAGCAAAATGGTAAGAGGTTTCTTTATCACTCACCTGGAGTTTTCATTGTGATCAGACCAGCCAATCTCCTGGTAAACTACTTTGGCGAATGTCAATGATCGAATACGTTGCACTAGCCTGCCACCAGCAATGGCAAAACAATACATCTGTATAGGTTCGATAAGGAGGCACCCAACTGCCATAGCTACAAACATAAGTGCCCAGAAGCTGGCATCTGTTTGAAGCTCATGATGGGGTTCATAGAAGACCTTGACAACACTTGAAAGAAAAAATCCAAAGGCAGGAAAAATCAACCCGGTAACAGCTGCTGCCATTGACCCAAGTATGAGCATGGGAAACTCTTCCTTATTTAGAGACGCTAGACGTAAAACAGTAACATCTTTCTCAGGATCAGACTGACCACTTTCCACATCTTTTTTTGTGTTGTTCTTAAAATAACTCATCAGGCCCTTCCTCTTTTTGCTTTCCTTTGATTGACTGGTTTCCTCAGTACCTCTGGTTTCCTGGATGCCTCCTCCACCGGGAAATTCATATGAAAATGAACGTGAATGACGAATTTCATCACTTTCTGGCGACTCGCTACTTGTAGACTGTCTAAGAGATGTTATTTGAGGGATAACCCTGTCAACAGCCTTGGAATTGTCGTCATTGATCATTGCAGCTTGATCTTTTGATTGATGCACTTCTTGCAGACGTATAAGCTGGGAGTATGCACCAGAAGGGTTCATGGCAAGTTGAGAGTGTGGACCTATATCACGTTTTTCATTGATATCAATATAATGGCACAAGGTAGAACCGTTTTATTGAGTTCATAGCCAACCCACAAGTTAAAACTCAAAATCAATTGATTAATGAATGCAAAGGCAGTCATTAAATAAGCACTTAACTAAATTCAGGTTGAAAATTAAGAAGAATGTTTACAGATTATTAACTTTTTCCTCTTGTGAAAGGGGGAAGATGAGGGTTGGTGTAAAATGACCTTTTTCGACAATGGAACCACACTGGACAACAGCGATCATGTCAACATTTCTGATGGTTGTCAGACGATGGGCAACGATCACTGTTGTTCTATTTACCATAATCCTGTCAAGAGCTTCTTGAACCACTTGTTCAGACTTTGCATCCAATGCACTTGTAGCTTCATCAAGGAGAAGAATTCGGGGATCTTTCAGAATAGCCCGTGCAATTGCAATCCTTTGTTTTTGGCCTCTGGATAGTTGGGTACCACGCTCTCCCACCATTGTATCAAAACCCTGAAAATACAATGGATAAATGTCAGCAGTGAAAATATTCTGTGCAAGCAATTTTATATTTGAGGATGAGAAACATCCCCAATCACGAAGAACTCTGAATGGGAAATGTTAACAAACAGCAAAAGTTATGTATAAAAACCTGAGGCATCTTGTTTATAAATTTTGCTGCATTGGCAAGTTCAGCAGCAGCCTTCAGTTCCTCTAGTGTAGCTCCATCTTTACCATATAGAAGATTCTCTTTAATGGTGGTAGCGAAAAGGACAGGTTCCTGGCTTACGAGTCCAATTTTCTGCCTTATCCATTTTACCTGAAATTTCTTGATGTTAACACCGTCTATAAGCACTTCACCAGCTTGTGGATCATAGAATCTCTCTATAAGACTGATAACTGTGGATTTTCCACTGCCACTCTCTCCAACTAAAGCTGCAGTGGTGCCCCTGGGTATTTCCAACGAAAGCCGTGAATAATATTTGAACATCTTGTCTAGTGGGATACTTGAACTGTACATTTTTAAGCTCGATATCACCTTGGATATCCTCAAGGACCTGTCCAGCTGTGTCATAGACATCAATCTCTGGCTTTCTGGCAACAGTCTCAAAGATTTTGTATGCTGCAGCTCGTCCGGCTCCAAATGCATTCAAAGATGGTGATGTCTGTCCCAGATTCCTGAAATTTAGCAGACATTTGATTTCGTGTACATTTCTAGACATGAATTTTTCTAACAAATTTATTATATATCCATATAGTTGGATTTTTTCTGATAGGAAAACACTAATTGGGCAGTGCAGACTCAACTTACATGCCTCCCATGATAACTGCAAATATGACATTGATCACATCACCTCCATTATACTCTCCATCTAGAGTTAACTGTGATCCATACCAAAGAGCCAGTGCATAGGCCGCTGAACATCATAAATTGAACAGACCCAAGGCCGAATCCAGATGCCAATCCTTGCTGAGCAATAGCCTTGTAAGCAATCTCTAGTGACTTGTCATAGTCTTCTATGGATTTTTTCTCCCCAGTGAAAGATACAACCTGAATTTCACGTAAGATTAAATTTGCATAAGCAACCCTAATAAATTCTGCAGATCATGATCTTCTCATACTGCTTGTGCCCCTAAGAAGACACAATACCACCAACCAGAATTTGTAAATACTGGCATGTAATGTGAAGACATAAAAGCTATTGTTTTGACCAATCTCTCACCGTCCTAATTGAACCAATTGTCTGCTCCACAATATTGGCTGCTTCTGCATAAGCTTGCTGGCCTCGGCTAGACATTTTTGAGATTATTGTAGCCATAGAGCCACCGGCCACAACAAGAAGAGGTATCATAGATAGAGTTACAAGGGTAAGTTTCCATCCTCTGATGAAAGCTACAATAATTCCTGCTAAGAATGTGGTTATGTGCTGTATGAACTCTGCAACCTGAATAAATAATGACGAAGACAAATATATTACACTCATGAATTCTTCTTTTTAACCATACACAATAGAATTGCTTATTTATTTCTGATAAATGATGTCTTACAGCTTTTGAACGAATCCTATAAAACCATATATCCAAACCATAAAACATAGGAGCTATCATAGAAGTTTTAATATTAGAGATACTACAATTCTCTTTCATTGTTCCTATAGATATCAACTTGGCTTTGAAGATGTATTTTCAACACCCAATTTGCGTAAAGGAAAACAGCTTTATAAGGAAATCAATGTCATTGGTGATAAGATTTAGCTAGAACCGGTGAGTATGAATTACAATTGTTTATGGAGGTGTTTGTAGGCCACAAGATTGTTTCTGTAGTATGCAAAGGACATGATGTTCAGACAAACTAGAAATATGTCGACCTTTTGACATAAGACATTTGTCATTTTTTTATTGGATTTGTTGATCTATGCAAGTAAACTGGGAGATTTTTAGTGGTCAAATATGAATGTTCCTAAAACCAAGAGGCAGCTGGTGCACCTTATTCGGTTAGGAAGCCAATGCACTAGATAAGTTGCATCATCAACCAAAAAAATGTTCATGTGTTTATTTTCTAGAAATCTTCCACGTTAGGCGAACAAACAAATTGATGTCATCTCAGCATATATTTTACTGTAAATTTTGTTGAATAATTCCCGGACTGGATGCAGTTTCTGAGATGAATTTAATTTATTAATAATTTAATACCGACTATGGACTGACCTTTTCTCCCATAGCCTCCTGAATCAATACGGTGTCACCCGACATCCTTTCAATAACCTCCCCTGTTGACGTTTCAGTGTCAAAGAATCCAATATCTTGCCTTAGAATAGCTTTTAAGTAGAGACTCCTGATACGTGCAGCCTGTCTTTCCCCTGTGCACGTCCAACAAGATGCCCCTACCAGCCAGGAGGAAATAAAGTGAGATAATGAAGTATCCACATCCCTTCTAGTTACAGGCAAGAAAGTATGGTGGCTTGCAATATACACGGAAAATTCAATTCTGTCTTAATACTCTAACTACAAAGTTGTGTGGCTATACTACTCTACAAAGAGAACTACTTCTGAGATAAATGATGAACACAACCCAGAATCACGACAATTGAACACACAATGCATAAGTTTGATATGAGAAATAATCTTACCAAGGAAAGATGCAACTCCTGCACCGCAAGCAAGATAAACAAATTTCAAAGCTATCTGAAGCAACCCAAACAACAAAAGTGTAAGTTCAACATTTGAGTAAATTTGAAAGCAACATAAGTTATATCCTTCTTTCCTCATAAAGACATCAGTCAAATCATATGGCAATTGAACTTGCTTCTAGTGTCCTCCCCTTAAAAGGATGGATTCTCATAAGAAATTAAATGAAATTTCACTAATTATGCTCCCACATTAATAACTTTATATATCTAACAACCTCCTTTGAGCTTAAAATTTGTGGAAAATCACTTGAAGAGCCATTGCACATTTTTTCGTTCTAATTAAGATAGCGGTGGAGTGATTTAGTACTACATCTTGTTTTTTTATTGGTAAATATGGACGATAACTGGCCCTAGCTCAAGATGTAGCAAATCAGGGACTCCATTCCTGGATATTGAGGCTGAAGACCAAAGAGTTAATCTAGTATTAATGCTTGGGATTACAATCAAGCCCACACATTATATGATCAAGCAGGGTCAACGAGAGCCCCGACAACAGGGCTTCTTCCTAATGATCTAGGAGAATTTGAGACTTAAGTAACTCGTGGTACAAAGATAGTACCCCACACCATGTGTTGTCTTTACCATCGGTTGTAGGACCATCCCAAGCACAAATTGGCATACTGCAAGGTCCTAACACTCCTTCATCGACACCACACATCTCCGGTAGTGTCAATACTATTCCACGCAGTCGCACATCAACACTTCTAGAAAATGACAAATCAATGGTTAGAATAGTTACAAGGTGAATGACTATTATTATTGTAACAGTTCAACTATCTTTTTGCCTGCTACACATGTATACTTATGCATTTTTCCATTTTTTGGTTAGACACCGAAGATAGAACATGAAGTACATTAGAGTTAAGACATCTTGTAGCACATTTGACCTCTCTGATCTTGTACAAAACAATTCCATAATATAACCTTGCAACTTACAGTTCTAGCACAATGTTTATTGTTTTCTCCTTTGTGTCTCCTTATATATCCTTAACCTTTATCATTTCATATACGCTTCTACCACAATACATTTAATCCCTCAAGTGTCATTGTCCACCAGGTTCCTTTTGGGCCTTGGGTCAATGACACCAAAGCATACACACGTTATATTTCTTCGCGTTATTGAATTTCCCATCTTAATCCATATATTGTTGTATGCCCTCTTATACAAGGTATGTTTATAGGAAATTAAGGCTCAAAACTTGTGACCCTCTATTATACCTTCCTTTATGTCCTTAGATGGTAGAGAAAACAATTTCAAAGATGCCAACTTCATAAGTGCTCCATGAAATGATAGTGGATGCTCTATAGAGAGAACAAGTGGTTTTGGATGAACACCATGCACGTGAACAAGCGAGAATGGTAGTTCACTTTGCTCTACTCAAGCATGTTCACTCTCCTTCATATACATCTACTTCATGTAGACCTTTGAGTGTTCAAAGACCATACAAGGTATCATACAATCCCGACATCTCTATGTTTGAAGGAAAAATAGATGCAGATGCCTTAGATAACTAACTTTACCGAAGTCGTTCATACGGCTTGGTAAATCACTTTTTTGTCAAAGAAAAGATGAATGTGTCTCTTTTGAAAGTTTCTTTTGTTTGTAACTAAATGGTGGGTTAACTATTGCATGACTCACTAGCATGATTTAGACTCATCTATAGATAGTTGGACAGGTGTAGTAAAAAGCTCTAAAATTACCTATTATCCAATTGGAAGCTTTGATGACGAGTACATCAAGTTTGCACAATTACACCAAGGTTGTGATCAATCTATTCAAGAATATACCGACACCTTTCACATTGTGGTCAGGTGTTCAAGAAACCAATTAGGATATCATTTTGAAAAATATGTTAGGATTGAGAACATACATGCAATCTGACATGGAATTTTTCCAGACATTTTCTCTAGGAGAGGCCTACATATTTGCTTGCAAATTTGAAGCAAAAGCCAAACATAAGTGTAAGAAGGACAATCCCAAGTCTTAAAACAAAACACAGTTCAAAATCGTATGCCTAGGATTAAGAAAAATCCTAAAGATGGGAAGAACCATTTGCACCATCCTCAGAAGAAGACAACTTTACAAAATGACCGGACTAAGCAATCCAAGATTGGGAAGTGGTGTTCAATTCATAGTACTAGCACTCACTCCAAGATGAGTGTTGCGTCAGGTAAATTCTACTTGCAAAGCTTGAAGTAGCAGGTACTTTCACTATGACAGTAGGAAAAGGGTAAGAAAATCATAGACTCCAAACTTGGTGCCATGGTAGATACCAAAATTGTTCCATTCTCAAATATGAGTCAATGGACAACCTGTGCACTTCATCTTTGACGATGGAAGCCAAAAGTACTTGATTTCTCTTGAAGCAATTTGCAGAGTGAAATTTCCACTTATGCCTCATCCATAACTATACTCCATTTGATGGTTCAGTTTGGGCTTTGAGAAACATGTCACTAAACAATGTTGTTAGAAGATGTGAATAGACAAAGATTGAAGAGGAACTAGAATGCACACATTGTAAATTTTTTGTCCGTCATTTTACTATGTAAGAGATAGTTACAAAATGGTTGAAGTGTTTACAATCGTAAAGTAGTTAATACATAACTAATAGTGACTTAATTATAAACTATAAGCCTTATAGTTTAATAGCCCCTCATAAAGCTTACCCTATAGAAAGCAAAAACAATCATATTAATAGAAAATATCTTGAAAATTAAAACAAAGCCAAACAAAATCACGTATTCTTTAGAAGCTTTTTCTTTGAAAACAATTCTTTGACTAGGTAGGACTCCATCAAACTGCCTTGTAACTTTTGTAAAGGCGTAATTCCCGAGTTGAATTCCCCCCCGATTTCACCTCCTCAAACTTTCAAATTACAAACCTCTTCGAATTATTGGACATCATCCATATTGAGTGATATCCACAATTCTTTGTCTAGTAGTCTCACGACTATCATAAGGTTATATAAATCCCAAGATCCACATACTCCTGAACTAGTTGAGCAACTATCCATGTTGATTTTCATCTACACTTGATCGCTTCTTGTCTTCAAAGCGCGAGCTTCTTTAAAATAGGAAAAAGTCATAAAAAGTCCCAATTAAAAAATCGTGACTATTTTTTTGAAGCTTGTACTCACGACATGGTTTTTGTGCGAACTAAAAATTTGAATTTTTTAAAAAAGCTATATTCACAATTTTGCATTCACGACTCAATTTTTTGTGCCTGAAATGTATGGTTCTTAGGATAAAAAACTCGTGAACAGATCATGTTTTTTTTGTTTGCCTAAGTGGGAGCTATAAAATTTTAAATTCGCAAAAAAAGTTTGAATTTGTTTCTTCCAGAACTAGTGATTGTCATTTTTCTTTGGTGTCAACTGTAGATAATCATTCTCGACTTTATTTTCACTATCAGTCTTTTACACACTGTATTAGGAGTGAACTGTCATAAAAGAGTTGCTCGAACTCGCAACTATTATATCTCAAACTATGAGTCACTTTGAGCACCAATGGCTTCAATACCAATGTTAGAAGATGCAAACTGTCAAAGAATGAAGAAGAACAGGAGTGCGCACATTGTAATTTGTGTGGTCGTTATTTTATTATGCACGAGATAGTTACAAAATGGTTGAAGTGGTTACTACCTTACATTAGTTATTACATAACTAATAGTCAATTAATGAGAAACATGTCACTTAACAATGTCACTTGAGGTACACAATAAAGCCTTTTCAAGATGGGTTTCTTTGTGATGTAGCTCCATTAGAGGTATATGATGCTTTACTTGGGCTACAATATCTTTTTCATTGGCATGCAATATATGAAGCGAATCCTAGAAAGAATATCATAGATGGTGACAAGATATACCACATATTAGAAGTAGTTCTTAAGCTTTCACTTATTAACGCCAAGTAGTATAAGAAGCTTGTTAGTTCCAATAAGAAGTTTGTACTCTTTATGGTGAGGCGTGAACATAAGAAGACCCTTGCAGCTCAAATGTATACCTTGGTTCCTTCAGCAGACACCGAGTAGTTGCACAATGTGCTGCACAAATACAAGGAAATCTTTCAATCACCTAAATTAGTTCCTACACACTGTGCAATAAAGCACCCTATAGATTTGATACTGGGACCACTTCTACCTAATGCATCCTATACCGTAGGTCATGTCTCAAGAATGAAGAGATCATCCGACAAATCCATGAACTAGTTGATAATGAACACATCAAGGCCAACTCATCACCTCGCGGTTGCTTGCACCAAAGAAGGATGGTACATGGAGGTTGTATATTAATTACATAGATCTCAACAAGATCAGTGTGAGGAACTGATACCTTCTTCCCAAAATAGAGGATCATTTGGTCACCAAAATAGATCTTAAGTCAGGGTATCATTAGAGTCCTATTGAACCTTCAGGCGTTTGGAAGACATCCTTCATAGCCATGGAAGGTTTGTTTAAGTGGTTACTTATGCCCTTCGGCCTTACTAATGCACATGTGACATTCATGCAGATGATGAATGAGATAATCCGACTATTAGAAAATTCATTTATGGTTGTCTATCTTGACAACAACCTAATCTTCAACAAAACATGGGGGATTGTTTGCGCCATATTCAATGAGTTCTTCACACTTTGTGGCACTGACAGATGATGTATACCAACATAGAAAAGTGTTTGTTTTCCATTCGAGAGATACAATATCTAGGATATTTTAGACACAGAAGGAGTTATCTAGACCTTGCCAAGACCCCCATCATCTAGGAGTTGTCTACACCAAAGAATTTCATAGAGCTTCACAAAATTGCAGGGATTAGTAAATTTCTACAAGAGATATGTAGTTGGTTTTTCTTATATAACTTGGCCTTTGAATCAAGTAACCAAAGTTCGCATCAAAACAACTTTCATCTTGTTAGCCGCACAATAGAAAGCATTTAAAGAATTGAAAGGTCAACTTTGTTCCATGCTAGTGCTTCACTTGATCTTCAACAACCATTTGTGATAGTGGTCATTGTATCTGAGCTTGCACTTGGAACAATCCTCACTCAATATGGTCACCCAATAGCTTACCACAATGAACTACATACTAGGAAAGGAGACAATGATCCACAAATCGCCAAACATTTACAATTTTTGTAGACACAAGTTGTAGCAAGAACAAAATCATAAACGATCTTCATATCTTTAATAGTTCCATTTGAACTTCAAGTATGCAAAGGGAAGTACCAATCTAGTAGCAAATTGTTTGAATCAATCTTTGGTTCAAGTTCTCCTCACTGTGCCTGATGCATGTGGACATGACATTAACCTTTGGTCAGGATTGTATACATTTGATTCAAACTTTGCAGAAATCTATTATGTGTTATTCTGCGATAAGTTAATTCCATATTTTTCTTGCAGGTTGGACTCATATACCACTACAAACACCTGTGTACCAAGAAAAATGATAGAAACTAAAATAGGAGGATCATTTCTTGTAGGAAAGTTTGGAGTTGAAAAGACCCTTGCAATATTGTAGAAGTAGTTCTTTTGGCCACACCTCATATCAAATGTTTCAGAATACATAGAATCATGTAATGCTTGTTCCATTGCCAAATTATTTAACAAGAAGCAACATATTTATACTGGTTCCAACAAGACAGTGGGATTCCATTTCCATGGGTTTTCTCTCAGGATACCCTACCACCAAGCATGTAAATGATTTGTGTTAATGTAGTAGTTGATAGATTTTCAAAGATGGCAATTCTCACACCTTGTGAGAAATCCATCTCAGCTCTAGAAACAACTCAACAATACATTTGGATCCATTTTTGATTGCCATCTACTATCATCTCTGATAGGGATACAAGATTCTTGAGCAATTTATAGAAAGCGCTTTGGTCTATGATGGACACAAAGTTGACCAAGTCTACAACATTCTATCCACATAATGATGCCCAAAAGGAAGTGGTAAACATGGTGATTGTGCATCATCTTAGAATCTACGAATTCAGGAAACAATGTACATATGATGAAATTATTTTTTTCATTCAGCATAGCTACAACAAAGGTTTTTATGGTGCTGTAGCATGTGGTCCTTTTCAAGGTTGCTCGGATTTCCAACCTTTGGCACCCATTGATGAAGCTTATTCTATAGGGCCACCTATAATAGCGACTCCTTTGCTCAAAAGGAAGTTGAAAAAGCTTCCAAATTCATTGAGTACATCCTGCAACAAGCACAAACCACATTGCATAGGGCTATGATAAGTACAAGCAACACCATGATCGTTTTCCACACTACACACTTTTCAAGTTGGTGATTGAGATGGTTTCATTTGCAAAAGGAAAGACTGACATGACCTTACCGCAAGCTTCGTCCACCCATTTGGTACATGCCTTATACCATCACCAAACAATTAGGAGATAATACTTTCAAGGTCAATCTTCCTTCCTACCTTGGTTTGTGTTGGTACTCAAAATTGCGCCCTCGATGTGATCGTGATGGATCAGGAATTCTGAGGCAACAATGGTACCTTCTCCAGGTTGTGGGACCTTGCGCGCGGAGACAGACCTCTGGAGAAGGTTGGTTCCTCTACCTATCTCTACCGCTAACACTACTCCTAATGCTGGAAATGAAGCTATCCTAAGCTACTCATACGATGCCAAGGGACTAGGGATGAGAAGGATATGCATGAAAGGGAATTCCTATGCTAAAAGGGGAGGTGATAGCACCGGAGAAGAGGGTCGATCGCTCTCCATGAGGGGCACGAAAGATGAGCAAGTGCGAGAGAGAGGGCGGACAGGAGCGCACCACAGACAAGAACTGCATGTAGACTCGGCTTTCTATGCATTGACAACACATTGAACATGGGGACCCTGCAAGTAGAGGAAACACGCACAACATGCCAGAAAATGCGAGACAGAGAGGCAAGATGCAATGATAAATGAGAAAAGGGAAGACAAAAGTTCCACAAAACCCAATTTTATTGCTTAAAGGATGCACAGTCAATTACATTCATGGCAGGAGGCAAAAATACATGCAGAGACCAAGTCCCAGGTTTGAAACTCGTGGGAAGTCGGCCACCATTTTGGCATGGTGCCGTTACAACAAAGAGGGATCCGTTTCAATGAGCAAAGCTCTACAATTTATAGAAGGAGAGAAGAGAAGGAGCAAGAGAGGGAAACTCAGATTCGAAATCCAACCACCAACAACAAACAATAAATGCCGGCAAATCCGCTTGCAAAGTTGCAAGATGCGCTTCCCCATGTCTGTTTGGCGTGTAGAAGAAGGAAGAAGGTCAAATCTGAATGAAATCTGGTGGTTGAGGTAGATTAGATGTCATACATTAATGATTAGAAAGACGTTTCCTTGTTTTCCGCCTGCCAAATCCTGCCAAAATTTGATTTTGAAATAGTCCAACATTGTAGTCCACGTCAACAACTTTCAAACGAGCCCGGGGCTGTGCATGTGTCAGAGCCCTGTAGCAAAAGTTATGGTTGTCAGAAGATCTATAGTGCAAATTGAACATGCAAGACACGTGGCATGTGCTGACTGATTGAATGAAATCGGCCAATTATTCCTCTATTTTGTTGTTTCTGCCACATGTCGCACACTGGTTTGTCGCCAGGATTCGACGCCCTATTGGCGTGCTTTGATTGGTTGCGTGTAACACACTTAAGTTTGACAGGTGATGACGTGGCACAATGACCGGTGTGGAAGAAGGCGCAAGGTGCGAAAGCGAGAGGTGCGAAGGTGCAGAAGACGGGCACACAAAGGTATGCACATGGAAGCAAGGTGCATAACTGCAAGAATAGACAATTATGCAAGGCGCATGGACATCAGGATGAGCGTGTGAGGAAAGAAAGGAAAGGGTGCGAGAGCAAACAAATGGAGAATGAAGTACGTAGGCGCAAGTGTAAAGGGATAGTGCGCACTGAAGGAATGCGGACAAGGAAGATGAATGCGCGGAAAGGATGTGCGAGACTCATGAGGAAGGGCATGCGCAAAGGAAAAGCACGCAAGGGACTTAGCCGAATTGAAGGTTAAGTCTACAGAGGTGCACGTGAGGAGTGCACGACAGACTAGAAGTGAAAGCGGATGCGCAGAAGGAAGGCGCAAAGGGGAAATGAAAGGAGATAAAAGAATAAAGGGGAAAGAAAGCAGGGCGAGCGAGGGCGTGCGAAAGAACTACGACCAAGCAAATTGTGCCAAGGGAACCGCCAGAGTGCGCACAACCTGAAATGTTGAAACTTCAGAGTCAAAATAAAATATAAGTTGTCCAAATAACTTGGGGAGTTATTTGGGACAACAACTTGCATGCAGTCTTCAATGCAAAAATCTCATGCCATTATTTTCCTCTATTAGATACCTAAGATGTTGCAGAGACACTCCGATAGGCAAAGATCAATGGACTGATTGTAACTCCCCAATTAATGGTTAATAATGCATAATACTTGCTTGGTTTTGCAAATGGGGTAGCAAGCTAAGTAGGCTTGATTTAGGGGATACTCCATGGTTGAACCAAATCAACATTGGAAGTGGCGATTTCTGAGGCAAGCCTTGTGCCTCACCCCTTTAAGTATCACCTGTATGCAATGTGACCCAAGTTGACCATTCATGCTCACGAGAGATGGATTATTGTGAACCACTACTGATGGAATATGGGTCAATATAGATTGAATTGTATCTGTGCAGCTTAATTGCCGGAATCATACTAGATAATGATTCTCTCCAGAAACACCGGTTATATAAAAATATAAACATGTCAAACTAGTTATTAAGCAGATCTGATGAGCTATGGCCCCTACAGCAATACCACCGTAGTTTATCAAACATTAACAATTGGGCCAATCCACACCATGGAATTTGCTTTTATCTATGAGAACTTGCCATGAATTTTATGGCTGTCCTGCCCATTACTTAAAAAAGTTCTGCATTAATCTCAACCGTGCCTTTCAATTGTGGTTTGAAGAAGTAGAAAGATGGATTGTCATGTAAACATACAATTCTAACATCTATAAATCTTTCTATGGACCAACTTGTTGTAAACTTCAAAAACCAATAAATAAAGAAGTTTAAAGACATTTTCTTAATTTGTGCCCTAAAATACTCCAATATAACGAATTGCTCGAGTGTTGCAATTCTGCTACTTTACGCTGACAAATGGGTGATAACTAATGATTTCAGGAGAGTTTCCACTATATCTTTGGGCTGCATTTTGTGGCAAAAAATGGACAGCAGTGGGCATTTTGTCTGTCAAGTTCAAGTTCATTTTGTCTGAAATTCCAAGTCTGGTCACAACAGTTAATAAAGTCACATTTCCAAACCTAAGGATAATGGGTTCCTATGAATTTAAATTCAACTTGTCATTTCCCTTTTGCTTATCAATAACTTTCTTTTTGCCTGATATCAAATCAAAAGAAGAAACCAAAAACAGGAGACCGTGAAGAGTGTAAAAACATCTCACCTGGGACACTAGATGCTCCACATCGTTTTTCTCTGCTTCATTTCTCCCAAATGCATTTATAAGGTTCCCCATCAAGAGAGTCATAACTGGATGAGATAAGCCAATGCCCACCGAACCAATAGAACCAATACACATCAACATTATGTCCAGAGAGTCTGCTGTGACAAATAATTTGTGAAATGCCACAACCTGAATGCTCTCTCTTTTTTTCTCACCCTCTTTCTTGCCATTGTTTTTATCTTTTCCCTTTTTTGTAGCCATGTTGGAGTTAATTTCAGAAAATCTCCTCAAAGTTCAAGGATGCTTCTCTATTCGCATGATTACTACGATTCTGATCTTTGCCTTCCTTGGGTATATTGGATTTCAGGTCTGGAACTCCTACCTTAAAGGAAAACTCTGGTTAACGATGGATGGCCTTAACAAAGAAAATTGGAAAGATTGTGCTTTGAAGAGAAGATATGTCTAGACATTGAAACTTATAATTTTTTTTTGCAAATATGCTTTTTTCCTCGTTTTAAATTTTGTTGTGCTCAACCATATTACATTTATTCTGACTTGTCAGTTTAGATGCTACAAGAAATGTCATTGTACACAATCCTTTAACATTATATTTTTTGTTCTCACTTAAATAAGAAACAAATATAAACATTCAAACTACTTGTATTACACTCCATTCCTTCCTCTGGGTTTAACGATACATCGAATTTGACGAAGACATTGCTATATATTTGTGTTGTAATATGCGGCATGGAAAAAATGAAACTTTGGAAGTACCTGAATTTAACATTTTGAGATTTAAAATTTGAAACTCGAAACACACTCGAAATCTCAATTGTCATAGTATTCCAAATTCAAAAACCTTGGAATTACGAAAAGTATATTGTTTTAGAATCTGTCTATCTTAAACCTTGGAATTACGAAAAGTACATTGTTTTAGAATCTGTCTATCTTAAACCTTGGAATTACGAAAAGTATATTGCTTTAGAATGCGTCTATCTTATTTGAAACTTGAAACCAGGCCTGGAATTTGACGGTCACCCCTGCCTGTCAAAAGAAAATTTCATGACGGTTTCGTGATATAGTTACCTTTCAATTTACATTTTTACTAAAATTTTAAACTATCAAAAAAATTTAATTTTAAATTTACGTTATTCAAAATAATAATCATGTACTTGTATCGATGTCTGTATCTCAAGCTTCTTCTTGGATGTCTGTAACAAGATTCCTTAAATTTTCCTACAACAATAAAAATTTGAATTGAAACTTGCATAAAAGTTAAATTGAAACTTGTAGATTGCAATTGGTAATGAAAAAATGAAAATAAATAGTCACAATATCATTGAAATTAGAAACTTATATGTTTTTAGAAAAAAATAAAAGACAACGTGTGGACTCTGAGTTTAATAAATTCATTATTCATATAAAGTTATTTTAGTTTCTAAATTTAAATTGGGAATTATTAAAAATCATTATCAATATGATTTATAGAATATTTGTAAAATGAATAAAATCCAATCTGATTTCATATATATAGTAATATACCTTATATATTATATTTGAATATTATGAAATTTTACGGTTTTTAAATAATATAAACTTTCTGAAATACAGTTTTATTAAAAAATTACCTGGCTAAATTGACGGGTTTGTTTTTTATTAAATTGTAATTTACGGTTAAAACACCAAAAAACGGTCTACAGACCATCAAATTCCAGGCCTGCTTGAAACTGAAGCTCAAAAACTCGGAAAACATAAAAAAAAAGTTTGATCTGTTAAATGTGACTATCCCATTCGAAACTTGAAAACCTTGAACTCAAAAAATCCTTAGCCAAGAAATAATGAAAACACGAAAATCAAATTGATATAAAACATTCGTAAAGTTGTAAAACCTCATAACAAGAAACACATAATCGTCGAATAGAAAAACCTAAAAACACGGATAACCTTGAACATCCTGAATTTTGGAAACCTTAAAATTCGAAAGCCCTAAAATTGACAACTTTATAAACCTTTAAATCTAGGACATGGAAACACCTAATCCCAAAACCCGAAAACCATGAAATTAAAATTCCCAAAATCTGAAAAATAGATTTTTTTTAAATATGACTATATCATTCGAAACTTAAAAATTTATTCCCAAAAATGTTTAAACCAAAAATCTAGAACGCAAAAATGTGAAACCTCAAACTAGAATTGTGAAAATTAAAATATGAAAAACCTCAAACTTTGACCTTGAAAACTCTAAAAACCCAAAGTCCATAAACTAGAAAATCTAAACCCTAAAACCCCCCAATGAAGAAACCTTGAAAAAAAGAAAAGTACATTATGTAAAACATCGTTGCAACATGAAACTTGAAAAAAAAACCTTGAATTCGAAAACCTAAAAAACATGTAAAATCAAAAAATCAAAAACTCGAAAGCTCCAAACTTGAAAACCTATGAAACCTTTGAACCAAAATCCCAAAACTTAAAACTTGACAACCTAAGTCTGAAAATCTAGAAAAAATGTTGATTATTATAAGTTCCCTTGAAACCTGAAAATTGAAACCCAAATCCCTAAAGATCTTATTACAACAACCTTGGAAAGTTTGAAATCCTCAAACAAGAAAACCTCGAAAACATTGAAAGTACTTCAATATAAAACACTTGGGTCAAAACCCGAAAGCAAATCCTTGAAATCCAAAAACTAAAGCATGAAACTAGAAATGCGAGAAAAATGTTGTGGACTTGAAAAATAGAAAACATGGAAACATGACATTCAAATGTCCCAAACCTAAATACTTAAAAAGCCTTGATACCTAAATCCAAAAATATGGAAACCCCAAAATCAGATCCTTAAAAACCTCGAACTTCAAAATCTTAAATATGAAAACCTTGAAAGCACAAAAAATTAATTGATATAAAACGTGCCCAGATGCCAAACCCTACATGTAGAAATTCAAAAAAATAGAAGCTTCAAATTCAATAATCATGAAAATAGGAAAATTATAAAAATCCCAAACCTTTAAAGTTAAAAGCCTTGACCCTGAGAACTTTGAAATTTTTGAAACACACATCTCAAAACCTTGAAACCTAAGACTCAATATTCTAAAATTGAAAATCCTAAAACACAAGAAATTAAATGACATAAAACAACCATCGAACCTAAAATTAGAAACCTCAAAATTGAAACTCATAACCTTAAGACTTTGAAAACAAAAAAAAATTGAGCCTAGAATTATTCAAACCTAAAAACCCTAAAACTTTAAAACGCCCTAATGAGGAAACCCTGAAAATGCAAAAAATTACATCGATGTAAAACTTGAAAACCTTAAAATTGAATATCAAAACATAAAAATGATTGATATTATGAGCTCCTGACATGTAAAACCTAAAACCAAAAAATTGAAACCCAAAAACCTTGAAACTCAAAACCTAAAAGCCCCTAACTTAAAACCCAAAAAACATGAAATAAATGCATTTGTTTGAAAAATATGAGATATATCATCTCAAGTCCCCTATTAACGAATGAATCATGTATACCTTTGCATTTTAATTGTTCTTCTCTCGTATAGCATATTGTAATGTGGCCTTCCTTCCCACCTTCGTAACATCACTAACCTCCTCTCCTGGCCAAATCCTCGACCAACTTGATGTCCTTAATGTACTCCATGGTATCCTTCTCAATTATAACTGTTCTTTTTGTAACCTCAATGATATCTCTCCATTGTTCCCTTCGTAGCCACTCTGATTGTTCTGATATCCAATGTGTACCTAAACACAACATATATATATCCTCCTTCGTAGCCACTCTGATTGTTTTGATATCCGTTGTGTACCTAAGCACAACACACACACACACATGCCTTCTTCGTAGCCACTCTAATTGTTCTGATATCCGTTGTGTACCTAAACACAACATATATATATATATATATATATATATATATATATATATATATATATATACCTTCAGTTTTAGCATTATCATCATCATCATTATATATTTTTGTGAGTTTTACCTCATATATGGAGAAAGAGCATATGCTCAATAATAATTGAATTCAACATTAATCAATAACCTTGGTTACATATATATAGAAACATTCCTATAACAACACCACTAACCTCACACACTAAATCTAGGTGGGTGGTTCAACCACTTTTATTCCAACCTATTTTCCCTCAACCTTCCTAAAATCACTCTCCTAAATCTTACGAGTTGTTTTCACAACATTATTATATGCTTCACATATTATGATAATATTAAGTTGTTTGTCAACAACTTACTATTAACTTACATAACTTTATAATATAACATAATCTAATAATGCTAACTTAGACTGATAAATGCACCCATATTAGACTAATTCCTAACATTCCCCCCCTTAGTGCTAACATGGGGAGAGAACATTTCATTCTAGAGTTGCGACGTTGGCTAACATTGTTTCCTAAATTGCCATTAACGTGTGAGGTGCACCTAATTTTGTATTTCATCTAGTTTATATTTACCCCAATGTAAATATTCTTGGATGTCGGTTGTAACCAATAATACATCCAAAATTATATTACAATTTTTTCGAAAATATCTTATACATCCTTTACAAAATTTACCCCCTTTATAAAACAAAATCTCATTCTACCATTACCCCCCTAATGTATGATCGAAAGATTATCCTCCAAAAATGGGTTGTTGACCACTTCAAATGCTTGGCTACATGATTTTTGTTTTATATTTTGAATTCTTGACCTTCTGAATTAAAAAATAATAATAGCTTTTAACCGAGTAGGACTAAGGCTTGTTTTAAACGACAAGTTCAGGTCTGGATAAGCTATTGCAATGGAAACACCGCTGGTCTATGTTGAAGTCATTCGTGGTTAAGAGAAACAAGATCTAGACCTTTCCAAATTTGATTTCCAAGTTGAAACTGTTGTAATAGTTGAAGGAAAACAATCAATCTATTCAAGGAAAGGCATAGAGAATTTCGTAGACGAGTTCGATACTAAAGCCAAATCGGATCAACCCATGACAGGGATGTCAAGCATGGATCATCCTAGGACAGAGATGAGCTTGAGCAGAGGTGAAGAATAAACTATTTGAGATCCAAATGAGTCGAATATCAAAGTGCCAAGATGCAGGAGCTCGAAGAGCCAATGTCGAATGAGGTTGAGATTTGTATTAGGATATGGGCATTTAGATCGGTAAGACAAACCCAAAGGCGAGTTGAGATTTGTGGGTGAGCTCGTGATGCAGAGATTAATGACTGCACCATATTTTGCAACTCTTCAATGAAAATGGGCGTTGAATTTTTTTGAAACACACATCTCAAAACCCTCAAACCTTAGACTCGATATTCTAAAATTGAAAATCCTAAAAACACAAGAAATTAAATGATATAAAACACCCATGGAACCTAACATTAGAAACCTCAAAATTGAAACTCTTAACCTTAAGAATTTGAAAACAAAAAAAAACTTGAGCCTAGAATTATTCAAACCTAAAAACCCTAAAACTTTGAAACACCCTAATGAGGAAACCCTGAAAACATGAAAAATTACATCGATGTAAATCTTGAAAACCGCAAAAACCTCAAAATTGAATATCAAAACATAAAAATCCAAAAACTTGAATCCGAAAATTTTGAAAACGCAAAAAATGATTGATATTATGAGCTCCTAACACGTAAAACCTAAAACCAAAAAATTGAAACTCAAAACCTGAAAGCCCCTAACTTAAAACCCAAAAAACATGAAATAAATGCATTTGTTTGAAAAATATGAGATATATCATCTCAAGTCCCCTATCAATGAATGAATCATGCATACCTTTGCATTTTGATTGTTCTTCTCTCGTATAACTTATTATAATGTGGCCTTCCTTCCCACATTCATAACATCACTAACCTCCTCTCCTGGCCAAATCCTTGACCAATTTGATGTCCTTAATGTACTCCATGGTATCCTTCTCAATTATAATTGTAATTTTTGTAACCTCTAGAATATCTTTGTCCATTGTTCCCTTCATAGCCACTCTGATTGTTTTGATATCCATTGTGTACCTAAACACAACATATATATCCGCCTTCTTTGTAGCCACTCTGATTGTTTTGATATTCGCTGTGTACCTAAACACAATATATATATCTGCCTTCTTCGTAGTCGCTTTGATTGTTTTGATATTTGTTGTGTACCTAAACACAACATATATATCCGCATTCAGTTTTAACATCATCATCATTATTATATATTTTTTGGTGATTCGAGCAAGAGAAGAGTTAGGTCATTAGTTAGTCATGGAATAATTAGGTTTTTGGTGGTTTGAATACAAACGGGAGCAAAACCCTAAAGGATGTATCTTATTTTTACAATATTAAAAACCTAATGCAAAAAATAACCGCAATTGTGTGAGCTCTTTTGTTATAGTTTGATTTGTAGGTGCAATCCACCATTGGGGAAGTAGGTGCTCCCATATTTATTTTTATTAGCATTTTTACTCTATATTTTGTAGTTTTGTTTTTTGTTTGTATTCGGAACATAGTAAGTGGTATCAAATATTTAGTTGATTTTCACATCCTACTACCAAAATGTCAAAGAGGACTTTATCCAAGAAACAACTCAAAGTTCTTGACCAAGGACGAGATGAAGGATTTATCTATTCTGATTGTTCCTGAGGAAGTTCAAAGAGAGATTCGTCGCTCATTCAGATAACAACCATGAGTTGGATAGATATGAGATATTCAAACCCTTGACGACATCAATCAATGAGGATGAGGAAGAGGATTCTATCAACCTTTGGGTGGATGTTAATCAATTTCCACCAAACACATGAAGAAGAAGAGGTAGAAAGCTCACATCGTCACTTGTTTAATCTAAAAATGAGGATGTTGGACACATGAATTTGGAGGTGGTATGGAGATTCATTATAACACTCAACAAGGTCAGACTGGCTTGTAGGGCTCCAAATATTAAAAGGAAAGATGACAATTTGAATGTGTCTCCTACAACATTTGGAAGGTGTTGCCCACACCCGGGGAGAAAGACGAGACTTATTTCAAATCCTAAATGGGGAATTTGATTATTTTTCTAATGCTTTGAATCAGAAAGTAGATTGTTATCTAGGATGAGTGATATGACAGCCTAATTGATCCACTTCTTTTAGAAATATATGTTTGTGGAAGGAGCACATAGAAAATTTCCAAATTTTGGAATCTAAAGTCAAGCTTTCTTCGAAGCTCATAGTGCAAAAGATATATATTTCCAACCTATGGGATGATATTGGAATAGAGGTAATGCATTTTTGAACTTGAACTCTTTTGAAAAGAGATATTATTGTAGCTAGAAGATTTGAAAAATATATTAATGCCCTCAAAAAGGAAAATGGTAGGAAATATAATCTCGAAAGCCACTCCAGCTTTTGATAGGAAACCCATAGGGATTGAGGGAAAACTATCGAGTCTTCATTGTTTAAAAGTCCTAACCTGTCAGTTTCACCCCTATTTCGACTGTTGTAAACCCACGTATCATAGGTTTTCTAAACCATGGAGCAAGGTCCATGTATCGTGATCACAAAAAATTGCTATATGTCACAAGATTTATATTCGTTTGTGGCAAAAATAAAGTCTAATAACAAGGATAATGTTAATAAAGATAATGTAAAGTGTGAGTAATGAACCTAAAAATATACCTACTCCATAGTAGAAACCAAGGGGTGCCCATTAGTATCACTTTTTGTAATGATAGGGTTGGACCATCTAGAAACCTCAAAATTCTATATCCTGATATCAAGAAATATCAAATTCTAGTCATGGTTGACTCCAGGATAGCCACTTAATATTTTGGATAAGAAATTAAGCCCATCAAGCTACATCTCCATTTAGACACATTCTGAAAAAGTTTATAATTTAGGTTCCATAGGTTATTGAAGTATTGAGTGCATATGAGTAGTCCGTAATGTGTAATTTTAAGTGCCAAATTATGTTCTTAAAGATAAATATTATGTGGTTGATATAGGTGGTGTGGATGTTATTTTAAGGGTTCAATGGTTATACTCACATGGAACATACTCCATCAATCATCGAGAGATATTCTTGACATTTAACCAAGGGGGCCATGAGTATACTATCAAGTTTTTGCCCTCAAGGAAATCATAATTGTTGATTCGAGTTAGATGAACAACATTTTGATGAAGGGTTGTTTTGGCTAAATGGATCCCCTTTACAACACGGATTAGGATTATTTGTCCTACATGAACATGCTCCATGGATTTTAGAGTTAATATGAAAATGTAAGGTAGTTTTTCAAGAACTACCAGAGCCTGTCACCAAATAGGGAATTGGAGCCAAGGTAAATTTCCAAGAACTACCATAGCCTATCTTCAAGTCGATTGGATACAAGGTCATGTATCCAAGTCAATTGATTGATGAATATGTTGCTCAAGTGGTACTATCTAGGGAGAAGGAACGATCTTATACACTATGTATTGATTACAGGATTGCACAAAATCACAAATAAAAATAAAATTTCAATGCCAAGGATTGGTGATATGTTTGATGAGTTGCATGGGGTGAAGTATTTCTCAAAGATAAATCTCAAATATGGATACCATCAAATACTGATATGGATATAAGACAGGCAAGATTGCATTAAAAATACATCAAGACCAATACCAATTTAGGTCATGCCCTTTTTGTCTTTGCAACGCTTCAACCACATTTCAGACATTGATGAAAAAGGTATTCAATAATTTATTGGCATGAGTTTGTTCTAATATTTTTTGACGATATCCTTTTTTATAGTAATTCATTGGCATCCCATCTTGAGCATTGAGATGTTGTGTGGTATATACTATCCAAAGAGAAGTTGTATGTTAAGGCCTCTTAGTGTGAATTTGCAAAGGTATCTTTGGAGTGCCTTTCACATACCTAGGTCACATTATTTCTGTTGAGAGGGTTCACACTAACCTTGCAAATATCGAGGCCACCTGTGATTGACATGTGCCTAAGAATCTTAAGAAATTTCATGGTTTCCTAGGCTTGGAAGGATTCTATAGAAGATTTGTAAGGAACTTCTCAACAATTCCATGCTCTATAACTGATTAAACCAATAGGGATTATTTCAAGTGGTTTACCAAGGCACATCAATATTTTGAGGATTTGAAGAAAAATTTGATTTCTACTGATCATAACAACCCCTGATTTCTTAGTCCTTTTCGTTAAATGTGATACTTCTAGATTTGGACTAGGTGCAGATTTTTCTCAAGATAATCACCCCATTGCATTTGAAAGTAGGAAATTGAATGAACAAGAATGATGTCCGTATATAGTAAGGAGATACTATCCATCTTACATGAAATAGCCAAATGGAACCAACTTCTATTAGAGAGCAAGTTCTTTATTAAGATTGACCATCTCAACGTTAAGCACTTGTTAACTCATGGGACATTGATAGAGGAGAAACAAAAATGGATTAATCACCTACATGCATACAATTTTGAGATACTCTACAAGGAAAGAGAAGGAGAATGTGGTGATAGATGCACTATTTTGTTGAGAAGAACCACCAGTATTTCAGACCATGTTCATCAATCAATTAACTTGGATACATGACCTTGTACATGGACTACTCGACTCACCCCACATCAACCAAACTCATGAAAGAATTTTTAATGTGGGAAGGGGAATGCATGGGTAGTTCGTATTGACATTATATTTTTATGAGGATGCATTTACTTGTGGAGGGGCCTCTCCCTTTGTTTAGAAGGCATTTGAGCATATGCATGAGTCTCCATTTGTAGGCCATGTTGTGTTCTAGAAAACATCTAGAAACATTGTTGGCTAGATTTTCTGCATAGCTAAAAACCTAGGCAGTCATGAGATAAATCTCCCTCATTTACCGGTGAGGCTCCCGTGTCAGATTTGTCAATTAAAAATATGCTAGTATCTATATGGAGGTTTTACTTTAATCGTGCAGCTCATGAACCATAGCTACGAAAGGAAATATAGAAGAAGAGAATAATAAAACACATGGAAGAAATATGGAAGATGTTCAACCCAATCAATAGAAAACAGAGTTGATCACATGCACATAGAAGAAACCAATAGATATCAACACACAGAATTATAAGCAAAGGCAACTTCAGATCTAGATTTAAAATAATACAAAGTTTATTCAAAGATCTAAGATAGAAAGCTAGAAACAAAATACACCGTGACACAAAGTTCTCCGGAAATTTGCTCCTTTGTATTCCTTTGTTTCAAGTGGCTATCAGGGGTTTCAGCACAAAGTCTGGAACACAAGAATGCTGCTTAAAAATTCTGATCTTTTAACCCGTAGGTTCTTCCTCTACTTATAACATGTAGAGAGGAAATTACAAGTAGGAAGCTTTGAGTGAACTGACACATGCGGAAGTCGGAAAAAAAACAACTAGTAATCTCCCTTCTAGAATTCCTCTTTGCATGACATGCATGATTTGCAACTGAAGATAGAACCTTCTATTTTGCACGTCTGCCACCTATCTCCAAGTAGTTGACTTCTCCAAGTAATGACTTTTAAACCAATTACTTAAGTTGTATAATTTAATTGATTGCTCAATTACTTTGTCGGAGGAAAGAAGAAGGAAGAGGAAAGCTGCAATCTTGTTCTTTTTTTCACATTTTGCATGCAATTGATTCTTTTGCCCTTGATTCTCACCATTACTGGATCTGGAAGCGACTGGATCTGGAATTTTTCCTTCGCCCCTTTTATCCTTGAAACTTTTGCAGTTCTTCTCTTGTACATGCATCAGTGCAATGTCTGCCGTAAATAACTCATCATTTTTATTTTTAATTGCATATGAGCAATTAAAAATTCTGGAAAGCACAATGGGTGAATGCAACTTCAATGAAGGCTTCAACTGGAAGATTGGGAGCACATGCACAAGATCATGGAAGAAATTTTCCACGCACTGACTTCTACACGGGCTACATCAAAAACAAGAGGATGAATTTTTGTAAGAAGCTTTTGCAATTATGAGATTTGGATCTGGATCTGGGCCTAGATTTGTGTCTCCGATGTCAGCAAATTTGGAAGTAATGCATGATTCCGCTGAGCTTTCTCGTTCATCCCGCTTTGTCATGGCTGGAGCAATCTTTGTATGAACAATTCTTTTCTTCTTTGTTCAACCGGAATTCTTCATAATCGGTGCAAATCTGGATAATTCTTCAGATTCAGAGGATATGTTCAATGTATTGGACATTGATTTAAGCCCCCTTTCTCTTATAAAAGCACCTGTAACAAATTCATGCAATTAATTCAGACAAAAGATGGCAACCAAAACATGAACAGTGGATTTTAATCATAAAAATCTACATAATTCAAGCATGCTGCCCCAAAATTTGATGTTTTATTTGCATGCAAAGCAAGCATGAATTTGACCAACTTCACCTGAGCACCTGTACCACTATGCAGGCAATTAATCCAGACACAAATCAAGCTCCTTCAACCTATGCGCCAAAACTGGAAGCTTCCAGCATTAATTACACCTTCTTCTGAGTAAAAATCCTCTTTGGGGCACACTTTTTGTTGGGCTGCACTTCTCTCACTTTGGAATTAATTAATTCATCCTTATGGCAGCCCCTGCTTATATAATCCTCATCATTCTATAATTAATTAATGCCTTTCCTATTCCTGGCAATTAATTAATTAATTAACATAAACTTTACTCTTCAATGGGGCGCCTATTTTGTGCATGCTCATGGTTGTCATTAAATAAATTAAATTTATTTAATTTTAGACTTCTGCTTCCAGTTAACTCAAGCCTCACACTATGCTTTGACCTTAGCCACTGAAAATAGGAATTAATTAAATCAACTAATACTTTAAAAAGTATTATTTCTCTCCCAAATGGGGCGCACTTTTTGACATGAAGGGGCTGCATTAAATAAATAATATTTATTTAATTTTAGAACTGTCTATTTCCAACTTCCTTTTGTCCACTTCTCCTTTGTTGACTTTTCCACAAGCTTGGGCGCCAAAATTGGGTGAATAAAATTAACAAATATTTATTTAATGCATTATTATTCACCCAAGGTGGGTCGCACTTTTTGGAATAAGGAATTTCTATTTTTAAAAGTCAATTGGCAATGGGATTATTTACCTTGCAAGGCAGCTCCTGAAAATCCCATGATTCACTTAAGTTGTTTGACTTTCATAATGGGATTATTTACCCTGCAAGGCAGGTAATAAAATCCCATCAATGCCTTAAGTTATTTTTCTTTTATTTCACAATGGGAATTTTTCACCCTGCAAGGCAGTTAAGAAATTTCCGCCTACCTGCTGCCTCTAATTTTCCCATTATGACTTAAGTGACTTTGCTCCCATGGGAAAAAGTACCCTGCTCAGGCAGGTACAAAATTCCCACCTGCCTGCTGCTACCAAAAATCCTATTGATAGCTTGAAACCTTCCTTTCCCAACAATGCAACCTGCCCAGAAGAGACCTTTTTTGTGCATGACTTCGTCTTTTCCAGAGAGAACCAGACCTCCTGATAGCAAATTCCTTTTGGTATGACGTCCGTAGATGATCTCCAGATACTCCACGCCAAGAAAACAGATTGAACCAACAAAGGAATTGACCTAGAGAAATTTCATAGAAAACAAAACGAGAAAAATACCAAAAACATAAAACGTTGCCAGAAGTCATAGATAAAGCCCAAGATTCATTCCTGGTGGAAACCCTATTGGTATATGGGAATATTGACATGTAAAACCTCAACAGGGTTAAACTGGAGCACAATTTACCTCAAACGGGACTTAAAATAATTAAATACAATATTTCCAGCAAGTAAACCCCAGTGACAGAATATAACAAGTTTGGGCATCTGGGTATTTGTCGAAATTGGTTTATATGACTCCTTGGGAATATCCTGACACAAAACAGACACTTTCTGAAAATTAGAACACAAAACGACCCATTATTTTAAAAGTACGAAAAAAAAAATTTACATGGGGTAGTCCCAGATTTCAGGGTGAAATCTGGGGACACCACACTTCCAAGTACAAGAGAGGTTCAAGAAGTGGGGAAAGAAAATTCCTGACCAAATGAGTTCCTCCCAGGTTGTCTACAAGCATGGAAGTAAGGAAATGACCTACACAAAGGGCATGAAAAGGTAGACCCAGAAGTTCAGAATGGTTGATAACTCCATTCAACATATACACTTCCAAGTACAAGAGAGGTTCATGAAGTGGGGAAAGAAAATTCCTCACCACATGAGTTCTTGAAGCTTTTGGGGACCAAAAGACTCAAATTAGGGAGGTATGATTTGAATATGAATCTCAAATGTACCAAATTAATCAAATTCATGATTGTAAGTTTTATTTAGACATTTCTCCCTATCAGAAAACACATAGAGAGAAACAAAAGGAAATAAGCTCGAAGGAGCAGTTTTGGTGTTTAACAATCTATGCTCAAACACCACAAAATTTATGCAAACGCTGTAACGTTTGCACACCCATTGGAAACGTGCGGTGTCACACGACTACTAGTTTTGATTACACAACCTCCGCCTACTAATAGTGACGGTTGTGCAAATGCTATAATGTTTTTGTCATGGTCTAGAAAAATGAAACGAGTGGTGTCACAACTACTGGTTCAGTTACGCAACCGCCACCTGCTAATAGCAGCAGTTGTGCAAACACTAACATTTCCGACACGGTCTGGAAAATGAAAAGACACGCCCAAAATGTGAAAAATCAAGAGGTGTCTCTTCTTTTGCCTCACATTTTAGATTCTCCAATGCATGGGAGGACACCTGGAAGTTGTTATAAGTAGGAGGAAAAGCTTGGAAAAGATCAAGTGAGAGTTGTGGAGTTGGATTCCCATTGCAATACTTAAGCAAGATGGAGTCTTTGTTTAAAATTCATTGTTTTCCCAGTTATGAGTGTTAGTTTCAATGTAGTTTGTATAGATAAGTGTTTGCAATGCTAAATTATTTTCGTACAAGCTTTCGAAAGAATAACTTGGTCCATAAAGACAACATTTTGCAGTAACTTTTACAATTTCTTAGATTACAAAGTGGAAGGGGAGTGTGTTTGCCTCACTCACTAGTATTTTTCTCACCTTGGGTTTCTCCAGGATAAAAATCACTTGTGTTCATTCATATGTATGTGATGCTTCTATTCCTTCTTATGTGTGTTTTGAATTCATTCACAATCATTTCCAGAACTTCATAGATCTATCTTGCAAATATTGGAGTTATTCATTAACATTTATTGATCTACGTTAGTAAGATTCGTATTTGTGAAACTTAGTGTGGAATATCCGCCTAGTTTATGGATCAAAAACCTTGAAAGACATTATTGCAGAATGCTCGATGTCTGCAAAGTTAATTAAGAACCAAGGCAAAAGAAATGAAAATGCAAACTTTATGTAAATAGAAGGATGCACAAAACATTCATTCACACTATGTCTTCTATGCAGGGCTGCTTAAAAACACAAATTAGAAAATCAAGATCAATCTCCCTGATACAAAGGCGACATTCCGATGATACCCAAAATCGATAAAATCAAACATGTATATACCATGTGAATGAACTATTTCCCCAATGATCTACAGCCAAAGTGTACATGTACATTAGATTTTAAAAGATTACAAAACATGACGCCTGACCTAAGTAATTGAATTAGAGACAAACAAATACAAATGCAGAGTAAAGTAATAGATATAGCATAACGGCATGAATTATACATGGATGTCTATGGATGCTAAAGATGAGGTGTAGAAGAGTAATTATATGAAGAGATGTCATCTATTCAATGGTCACAATGGCAACAATGATCGCATCAAGGTGCAATTAGACAGGAATATGTGACACATTGATATGTATGAATCCAAAATATAAAACATCAATACCTAAGATGAATTGACTACGGACACTAAAGGACTACTGCTGACTAACATAAGATGCTATGTAAGAACAAACATATGATAAGGATATAAATTAGTAATCACAAAATTTAAGTGCTTCAGTATCAGTGTATGGTTAGTGTGGTTTAGCGCTGATTATGTATTGCAATAAAAATCATTCCTAACTAATCCACATAAATTATTGTGCCATTGTTGAAGAATCTTCTATAGACGAGCACTTAATTTTCCCATTTCAGTGTTTTCTTTACAAAGTGAAATACAAATATAGATAAAGAATATCTACTACCATGGAACTTACTCTTGCCATAAATGGTTCCAATTGGTATGTCTTTGTCAATTTAATCACATCCTGAGGTAGGTCCTCTTCTAGCTCACCCAAATGATCTCCAGCAATACAAAGAATAATGGAAAGTTCGATCTTACCTAAAGAGAGTCCAATTGTTTAACATAACAAATCCAAATGTTGTTAAAGATATAAAGCACAACAGATCTAAACAAACCAAATACCAATACAAAGCGTTACAATGATTATCCAAGATTGACAATAACAAATAACATTATCGACCTAATCCAAAACCTACTAACTAAATGAAGTTACTGACAGGCAACTCAAACTCATACTCATTCATTTGCACATGTTTGATAAACCTTGCTCCTTTATAATATCTACTGTTACAAATTACTGCCCAACCTTTATGATATGACCCCTTATATACGATATACTATGTGATCTGTAAAGGATCAATCCTTTGGTCAAATTTCAAGCTTATGAGCCAAGAAAAATCAAGAATGGTTTCTTCAGTGTATGGATGGAAAAATAAATCATTGCCAAACAAGGGAATGTAGATGTCTGGATTTAAATTTGATCTATGCTAAGACAAGGTAAGTGAGATGCGAGGCCAGCACATGTTGTCAAGGCACTGCCTGGGAGGATCCACAGCAGTCACCATGTTGAAGAACTTGGGTCGTTGCACATTATTGTTACTTGAAATTCACCAGAAGGAGACAAAGTACAGAACTGAAGCAAAGGATTGAAAAAATGAGTGCCAACTTCCAATATAAGTGTTTATTACTGGACAGACAGAGAGGTGACAGCGCACGGTTTGGGCAACATAGGAGTCATTGATCCGCAACAACAAGTATCCCTATTTCACTCTTCAATCTTCCATGCAGTTACCTACATATGGAAGCAAATTTTCATTGTATACTACAGTTGCTACTCTTCTCCAACAATTAGATATTGACATAGAAAGACTCCATCCTCTAGAGTCCTATATCGATGCTCCTCAACTTACAAAACAAGAAATCAATAGAGGTATCCGTAAATAGATATACCAAAGCTTACATGAAGGTAGCAAGGATATATCCAAGAGAGCCTTCAACACCCAAGCATCTCCACTATTTTCAATTTAATA
Organism: Taxus chinensis; assembly: GCA_019776745.2. NCBI lineage: Eukaryota > Viridiplantae > Streptophyta > Pinopsida > Cupressales > Taxaceae > Taxus > Taxus chinensis. Next base: position 731,594,017 of record CM034153.1, on the reverse strand, counting down.
TGTGAATTTCACAGTTGATCACATTCATGTTCCATAAAAATACAAGAAAAGGATTCCATGTTGCCTAAGGTACCTTTAGCACAATTTCAGGTTTGTACTCATCAAGTTTAGATGGAATCCAATCACTGCCTTCAACAAGGAGAGTGCGCTTACATACTCTGCCTCCTAGAGCCTACATCTAACGATCATTTCATTTTTCAATGTCCTATCTACTACAAGATTTGTGGGAGATATTGTTTCTTGTTTAGAGACTCGCATAGCTCCTTCGAGTCTTTTATTCGGAATGAGGCTCAAAGATACTTGACTTTATTTATCCGTGAGTTATTCTGACTTTGACATAAAACGCTTAGCTCAAGGTCGTCTCATAAACCTAGCTCCAAACATATCACCTACTATTTTCAAGCCACAAGAGACAGGGTAGCCCAAATGACAAGTATGAGATCGAGTAGACAATGTACATGTCACCAAACTTCAGGTACAAATTCTACTACACAACGTACTACTAACCATTCTACATGTATGAGATTATCCAAAAAGCATACATCTCAGCTGCACTGAAATTGTAGGAGGTTGGCTATTTAGCATAGCTTTGTGTTTCAGGCCCTTCGCTTCCCACTTTATGCTTTTCCTTTTGAGTGTTCTTTTTCTACATTTTACTTCTATGCTATCTAAAGATGTACTACCCAACGGCACTTCCTTTATGTCCTTTTCAGCTTTAGCCATTCTTGCAACTTGGGGACATTAATACCTAATTAAATTAAGATAAATTGGCTAGTCATTTTATCCAAGGGTCGAAGTTTTTACTTTCATGGTTTTCCTCTATTGCATTTCTTCATATTGGTTAGCAAATCAATCAAGTCAACGACATACTCCCTAAAGAAACATTAAACTCTGCCCATGCCATTAAATTAAAAGCTTAACAATTTTTAATCCTAATTTCAATGGAATGCTTAGTAATCACTTTTTAGAAATGGACACTATACAATATATGCTTATTTTGTTCAGTTTAGCAACATTTTTGTAAAATGTGATCACTTCAACCCAAATACTTGAGATGTCAAAGATATCTACTTTTAAGGGAGGCGGGGATAACCCTTCAGTTGCAAATCATAAAGGTTTAGGAGATGATTTGTTCGTAGTTATTGGCAAAATACAAATGAGGAAACTTAATTTTTGCATAATCTTTAATTGTCAAAGGGTTTTAAATGTATAGGAGATCATTTAAATGTATAGGAGATCATCTATATTTATTAGCAAATACCAATCAAGAAACTTTTCCTCGCTTTAATCTTTGCTACGGAAAAATGCGACATTACATGCTAAACAATGAGATACATGTTATTACCAAGGTAGATCCTCTATGTTACCTCTTATTTTATACACATCTCTTAGGTCGTATCGCTTGATGGGTTTATGTTATTAACTGAACTGAATCTCCACCTTATATCACAAAAATCAATCAAAGGACAAGTCGTAGCAGATCATCTTGATGAAGCACCACTTTTTTGTCCAATTAGTAATGAATTTTGAGACGAATTTACTACCTACAATATTGACTCAGAAGTATGCACTATGTACTTTGATGGATCCTGATGTGTCATAGGAGTAGGGGATGTCATTGTTTTTATAACACCCAAGGGAGAAACCATGTTTTTTTTACTTACCAGTTAAGATTTTCATGCACTAATAACATCATTAATTATGAGGCCATTAATTTTAGACCTCTATGTTGCACGCACATAACAAATTCAACATATCTAATTTTTATGTGACTCACAACTCATCATTCATCAAGTCCAATATGTCTACAACACCAAAGAAGAATGCTTAATTCCATATAATACTTTAGTTAAACAAATCCTATTTGCATTTACTACCTATTCCATCACTAATATTCCATGTAAAGATAATCGACACATTGATGCGATGGCTAGTGTTGCCTCATTAATACCCTTAGATATCACTGATGATTGTGTAACTTTCACTATTCAACAATTGCGTAAGACATCTATTGATACCGATATTACTGAAACCCTTCATTTCCTAACTACTACACATATTACAGACAACCCTGAGTGGTTTATTAACATTTACAACTATATGTACAAAAAACAATTACATGAAAATGTCCCACTGCATGAAGGTCACTGATTGCGACGTGAAGCTCTCTATTATGCCCTTATCATCAATTTTTTTTTCAAATGTGCATTTGATGGTCATTTGTTATGTTGTTTATGATATAATGACACACAAATAACCTTATCACAATTGCATGATAGCGAGTGTGACAATCACTTTAGTGGAAAATCGATGTCTCAAAAGATGTTATGACAAGGATATTATTGGCCAACCATAGAACAAGATTATCATGAATATGTTAAACACTGTGATTAATGTCAATGGAATAGAAACCTTAATCATGCCCCATCTCATATATTGCAACCCATTATTTCCCTATGGTCTTTTTCCATATGGAGATTTGATTTGATTGATAAGGTTAACCCTGAATCTGCATAAGGACTTAAATTTATAATCATTGCTATAGAATATTTCACTAAGTGGAATGAAGAAATACCTACGGAAACTAGCATAGGTGATGAGTCATTTATTTCTCACACATATCATTACTCATTTTGGGGTTCCCTCTGCAATTTTTACCGAAAATGGATCATCTTTTCATAATCGTACTATCAAGATTTTTTTTGCCAAGTTTCACATCAAACACACTTTTTCCACAAATTACTATCTACAAGGAAATGACCAGCTAAAGCTACCAATAAAACCATTGTTAAAATCTTATGCAAAAACCATTGAAAAAATGGTATTAATTGATACAATCAAATTGTTTATGCCCTTTGGGCCTACTGCACTAGTTTTCATACCCCTACTAATGTTACTCCTTTATCTTTAGTTTATGGGACTAAGGCTATCTTATGCTTAGAATTAGAAATCTGGACACTGCATGTTTCCTTAAAAGCCATCATCTAAGACAATGACTACCATAAAAAGTGTTTGCATGAGTTAGAATTACTCGATTTTAAGCGAGTTCAGTCCCTAGAACATCTCTACATGTATCAAGACCACATTAAACGTGCATATAACAAGAAAATCCATGCCCATGAATTCCAGGTTGATGATTTTGTTTTTATAGAAAATCAAAATAACACTAACGATGAGAGTGCATTAAAAGGCAAGTTCAAGCCCAATTGGTTGGGCTCTTATGTGGTCACTGAACGAATGGGCCCTGGTTTATATCATCTGGCCACACTTGATGGTTAGCCCATCAAGAAGCCTATCAACATCATACATTTGAAGTAGTATTACACTTGATCTACCTATTTTACATTCCCTTTCTTTTGTAGATAACTATGTACTAGAAATCTCTAAAAACATCTATATAATCACAAAAAGAAAAAAACAGTCAAATATTTTCAAAAACACAAAACTCGAAACCTATTTATCTAACATACATTATTTGCACTTTACATTATACACGTTGTTTATCATTTTGGTTTGACAAATAACATTTTTTTATCCTTACACACATACTTTCACAAGGTATATTGAGCATGATGAAGTACATATAGATTGATACATCCTTATGGGAGCTATTATTATTCTTTACATAATTTCTCTAGAGGCATTCCTCCACATAATCTAGGTGCTATTATTTCATTATAGTCCCTTTTCAATTCCTCATTATGCTTGATTACATACATAGTGTATTCACTATCTATTGAACTAATAAGACTAACACATGTGTCTTGTGTGATGTTGATAGCTTTTGGTTTCATATGCTCTTCTATATCACTTGTTATGTTGTTTCATCACATTATGATACTCTAGTTTCCTATACATGCTTGTTAGTCGAGTGTGTAGTTACTTGTTTGCTGCTCTAATTGTGGCTTTAGGGATTTTTTTTCTTGCGACATTGTGGGTGTCCCATGTTTGTGGCATGATGCCTTTCTTGTGTGAAATTGCATCTCTTATTTGCAAGACCATGGGCCTTGATTGTCTCGTGACACCGTGGGTGTCCCATGTTTGTAGGCGTTAATCCTTTTTACATGAAATTGTTTTTACTATTATCTTTTCACTTACATATGTATTACTGTTGTAGATTACTACTAGTTCTCTTTGTTGAAATTGTTGCTAGTAGTCTTCTTCTTGTTAATCCAGAGATCAAATTAATGGTCAGGGTTTCCTTAAATCTACCATGATCATTATAGTACTGTAGAAGACTCTGATAGCTTTCCGTCTCCTATTTGAATGCAAAAAATGGACTTTGTTGGAGTAAGTTACAATTCGCAAAAGATGCCAGTTGAAGGAGAAAAGATAAGAGCAACTAGCCAATCACGTTGTGACATGTGGCAAAATGAAAATTGAGCAAAAGAGTAAAAATTGATTTTGTGACTCCATTCTTTAACACTCGTTTTTAGACCAGTGGGCCTTGCTATTTGCTGGCTGGGGGCCCTCAGCCGGGGTCGACACACTTTTTTATCAGAGGGGTGTCTTTTCCGCCGTTACTTCATTATTCTATTGCCACAATTATATATATATATATATATATATATATATATGCCTTGGAGAGTAATGTTGTATTGGGATCAAGTTGCATTGGGTCAACTCAGCGAGATCCTCTTGATCAACTCACTCAGCCCTAACTCCTCGGCCGACCATCCATATAGCTTGGACATCCTCCAAACATAGCTCCCATCGCCAAACATTGGCATTCAAATTTGGTCACTGCCACATTAGAACATCCACGAGTGAGCTCATACTTAGCCACATCTAATGGCCGCCCCAAACAAACCTCCAAACATAGCATCGACCTATTCACTTGACATAATAAAAATTGCCAACGCCACCATGTGGTTTAATAAAATGCAGCCCTACGCCACCAAGCTTACCCACCAAGCCATATTTAAACAACCCAACTGCTTATTCCCCTATACATGTGTGATTTTATCCCAAATAAGCTTAAACAATCGACGAAGTTGGTTAGAGGGGCTTGACCCCCTAACCTCACATGTTCCAAAACTTAGCTCTTCTGCTACATCACTAGAGCTCGATGAGCTATAAAATGGGCTGGATTATACTTAAAGCATTTAAGTGAGATGATTGTGTGTAGAGCATAACCAGGAGGTTTTGGAAATCCAGTAGAACCAGGTCTTGAATACAACTAGGAAGATGTGGAAAATTCAGAGACGAATCTGGTGATATATTTATTCTTCCATTTTGGAGTTTGTATGCCATTTTTGTAAAGAAATTTGTGAATCTTTTGATGGAGAATTGGAATAAGATCACTTGCGAAGCCAGGAACAAACACAGAGAGCGAACATTGATATTTTTCAGAGCTCACAAGTTCTTAGATACCTTTGATAGGTTATAAAAAACTTAATTATTTTATTTGTAAGTTTATATGTGTATTTTTAAATTTGAACATTAATGGACCAGTTCATATCAAACCTAGGGACGTAGGAATTTCCAAACCCTGTAAACAATTCTAGTGTTGTGTTTCTGATTTTTTCTTTTAGATTTTCGTATATTTTCAATTTTCTAATTTAGAATTCAGTTTTTGAAGCAAATTTAACTGGCTTTGACAAATTTACGGGAAATCGATTAAATTGGGTAAAATGGAAATTTGTTTGTTCTGAATGTGCAACTGAGATGAATTTTTTAATTCACTTTTGGATAAGTTTTTCAACATATTTGAACCATAATTTTAATCAAATTTTAATTAGTTCAAGTTGATAAAATTTGAGAACTGATAAGTAGTTAGAGATCCTGGTAAATAGTGAAAAAGTAATGGATATTTACTTATGTTTATAGATCATGTTTTGGTCTCAAAGCAGGCTAATTTGATAGTTTGATTGTTTCATATTGTGCAGTTAGTTCAGTTGTGATTTGACAGGTATAGGTAGAGTATGGGAAAATTATCAAAATAAGAAAAGCTCGATGAGCTTGAGGCATTCGACTGCTAGATCCAAGTAGACAATGTTCTCTTGAGAGCAATGTATTATTTCTTGGAAGAGGAATGTGAGACAATGAAAATGAAATTAAAATCCAAGGAAGAGCTCTTGGAAAATTTACATATTGGTGGTGATATGAAGGGGAAAAACTAGTCTGTTGTGCAATCAGGACCTTCATCTCCCACAAGTGTACAAGTTGGTTCAAGCACTGTAATTATTTTTCCAGTTGTTGAATCTTCCCATTATAAATTAGTTTAAAATGATTTTTGTAAAATTGAACAACACACTAAGGGAATAGGTTCAAAATTACTTTTTAAAATGAGATTTAATGGAAAAATCCTTGGAAAAGAAGGTCAAGGAATTGCTAACCCCATCCAGATAGATGAAAGGCCTCACCGTGCAGGTTTAGGATTCAAATTTGGTGGTGAGAATGAGAAAGGTGAATGCTCAAGGATAACTGAGACTGCAAGGGAGAAACCTCCACCACAACCCATGAAAGATAAAAATGGTAATGGGAAAAAATCTAAAAAATGTTGATTTTAAGGAACATAAATATTTCCATGCTCCTTTTGATTATGGTACATAGAATTTGTGGTAAACTTTTCCATGCAGTTTTTGTGGATTATTTAACCATTGTGTAGCTAAATGCTGGAAAAGGAAAGCATTATTGGGAAGAATTTTGAAAGACCATTTTCATACACAAGGTTGTAAAAATGGTAATCTAAGTAAGTTTCCTAAAAAAGTATACAAAATATATTGTACCCATTGTCTTAGGAAAGGTCATGAGGTTAACATGTGTTGGCAGCTTCATCCGAAACAATAGTGGAAAGTTGTGGAAAAGGGAAGCTTTGTAAAACCAATAGTTACAAAAATAACCCATGCATATACTGAGAAAATTGAACCACCTAGAAAAGAAAATTTGATTAAATTGGTTGATAAACAATTTCTTAATTTCATGTTTACATAACTGACATTGATGATTAACATGCATAATTTTCAGAGCTTATTTTATGGGATTTCGTTGAATGATGAAAATAAAATTTGTCACATTTAATTTTTGTTTTGAAATTTGATAGTGGTGTCACTTGTAGAGAATATTTGAGGGAAAGGTTTATCATACTTAGATTATACTTCTCACATATAAGGTTGACAAAATCCATTTTGACAACGTAGTTTACATTTCAGTATATCTATTGTTAATTTTATTGTGCAAAATCATGGGCACCATTTGTATTGTAATTAATATACAAACTCATTATGTCCACACAGGGTATTTGCACATATATGAAGACCCTTATTTTTGGGCATTCATTTGTAACTACCCTATGTGGTTACAATTAGCATGTACATTGGGTGGACTAACAAACTGGTTTGAAGATTTTTCTTGGTGATCTTTTGTAATGGATAACAGTTTCACCGTTTTTGGTATGCAGATAATTTGTTTCTATCCTAGTTACAGTGCAAAATGTCGGGATAGATATTTCATTGACAGATTCACATGATTCAATTTTAACTCTTGTTTATTTTTGGCATATGGTAGTCTAAACATTCTGGATCGTGTTTGTGATATTTGCAGTGATTGAAAATTTCACAGGGACAATATATAATAGCGTATTTTGGCATGTAGATGTCTTTACATACTGATTTATCTTGGTGGAATTGTGTTTACAATATTGGCCATGTCACAGAGTATCGGTTGAACACTTGCCTCTTTTAGTGAACATGTGTCTATTTTTTAAACCGATCGATTGTTTGTGACAACAATTACAATTACTAGGATTTGACAGTTCACCGTTGTTTGTAGAGAATGGTAGTTGTTATCCAAACAAATCTCCTAGTGATTTGGATAACGTGTATACATCTTCTGGCTCCGAGCTCTTCATTATAAGGTTGCGCGAACTCAAGTTCCCTTGGCACATTCCCTTCTTTTCCTCACGTGCCCTTGTGTGCTTCCCCTTCTTCCCTTCCTTTCATTTTTTCTTTGTTCCATCTTCCCTGTGCACACGTCTTCTGCACATTCTCCTTCTTTCTGGAACATGTTCACCTTTGCGTGCACCCGTACATCATCTTGTAATAGTTACACCTTGACCATACGCTCTCTGCTCACCAGTTTGCCTCATTTCTCGGCGCGCGTCGCGCACGCGTTCATCTATTTTCTTCCATGCACCCTCCTTTGCGCTCTTCTGTGCCAGGTCATCTTCTGACATACTTGAGTATGCCACACACAACCAACCAAAGTGCACCAACAAAGCGTTGAATCACTGCAAAAAATCAGTGACTAACACGTGGGAAAAATGACAAACATTTTACACAGTTGGCCATTCTTTCAGCCAAATCGTGCACACCACATGTCTTGCGTGCACAGATGTCCATGACATCTTTTGACAGCCATATCTTCTGCTACAGATCTCTGATTGGGGTATGCATAGACTTGTCAGAGAGCTACTGACATCAACCACAGTGCTAGACATTCAAATTTTGGAGTATTTGGTAGGTGAGAAATGGAAAACATCTTTCTGAGCATTAATGAAGCATATCCGATTGCTTCAACCACCTGATTTTATATGATCTGCCCTCCTTCCTCGTCCAACACACCAAAATAGACCCAGGGAAGTGCATTCGACAGATTCTTAGGTCGATTTGCATGTATTGAATGCTTCTTGTTGGTGGTTGTATTTCAAATTCGAGTTTTCCCTCCTCTTCTCCTACAGATTCATCTATAAATGTAAGAGATGGGATAATTATTAATGTTGGATACTCTGAATCCTTACGCGTTTTTTACTAAGGAACTCATATTTTCTATATTTTGAGTTGCGGACCTCTAAATTTGGGTCATGCATGTGGATATTGGCCTCTTTCGCCATTGTAACAACTTTGTGCATTTCTAGAAGTGATAGAAATATCATTTTGTGACTATTCTCTGTCCTAACGTGTTTGCATTTCTTCTTCTTTTTGTTCTTTTGCAATGTGTGTTTGTTGTGCCACTTCACGTCCCTTGCAGTTCCTATTTAGTTGTGTTCCATGAGAATGATATGGTAATGCATTTTTCAGCTGTGCTACTCGTGCCTAGCCTCCTTTCACACATTCCCTTTTCATTCATGTTCATAATAAATAGTATTCATCCTTCTTTTTTTGGTGTTATCACCTTTTAGTGTAGTTCATTTTCATGTTATCCTTCTATCCCTGGTCCCTTGGCATTTATTAGCTGAATTTCCCCTTTTAGCACTAGGAGTAGTAGTAGTAGTAGAAATAGATAGAGGAACATAATTTCTCTAGAGTTTTGTCTTAAGCGCGCAAGGTCCCACTTGGAGACGGTTCCATTGTGATCTCAAACAGCTCAACTCTTTCGGATTCGAGATGCGGGTGCAAGTTTGAAGACCAACAACAATATCATAGAGTATTAGTTGACAATTTCCTTTATTGGCGAACAATTGTCTATTTCTAACTGATTAATTTGTTTGTGATAAGCTAATAAAACATTTGTAGTGATTTAACCCATAATTATATTTCTATGGATCATATATGTGTTTTTGATATGCGGGAAGATGATTAGTAACATTTGTGTGTAAAAAATAGATTTTGTGGACAAAAACCTTCCCAATGGAGAGGAGTGATATGGAGATCAAATTAGTGGACAAGGTTTCCCTAAATCTCCTAGTATCATTATAGTATGGTAGAAGATTCTGAGATATTTCCGTCACCTATTTGAACATGAAAAACGAACTCCATTGGAGCAAGTTACCATCCGCAGAAGATGCCAATTGAAGGAGAAAAGATAGAAGCAACTGATCAATCATGTTGCAACAAGCGAAAAAATGAAAATTGATCAAAAGAGTAAAAATTGGTTTTGTGACTCCGGTCTTTGACGCTTATTTTTTGATGGTTGGGCCCTGTTATTTGCTAGCTGTGGGCCCTCAGCTAGGGTCAACACACTTTTATATCAAAGGGGTGTCTTTGCCACTGTTACTTCATTATTCTATTGCTATAATTTTGTGTGTGTATATATATATATATATGCCTTGGAGTGTAATTATGGGATGAATGTGGGACTATATATATATAACTCAATCCCAATGTAACATTACACTAATATATATATATATATATATATATATATATATATATATATATATATATATATATATATATATATATTAGTGTAATGTTACATTGGGATCGAGTTGCATTGGGTCAACTTGGCAAGCTCCTCTTGGCCAACTTACTCGGCCCTAACTCCTCATTCGACCATCCATATAGCTCAGACATCCTCCAAACATAACTCCCATTTCCCAACATTGGCATTCAAATTCGGCCATTGCCACATTGGAACATCCATGAGCAAACGCATAATTATCCATAGCTAACAACCGACCCAAACAAACCTCCAAACATAGCACCAACCTATTCATTTGGCATAACAAACATTACCACCTCCATCACATGGCTTAATAAAATGTGGCCCTAATCCACCAAGCTTACTTGCCAAACCATATTTAAACAACCCAACTGCCTATTCCCCTATACACGTGGCATTTTATCCCAAATAGGATTAAACAGTCAACAAAGTTGGTTAGATGGGCTTAACCCCCTAACCTCACAGGTGACAAAACTTAGCTCTGCTACTACACTACCAGATCTCGATGAGCTATAAAATGGGATCGATTATACTTAGAGCAGTTAAGTGAGATGACTGTGTGTAGACCATAACCATGCAATTTTTGAAATATGCATTTTTGAGGCACTTAGGAGCAGAACCAGGTCTTGAATCCAACTAGGAAGTTATGGAAATTTCATAGAAGAATCTGGTGATATATTTATTCTTCCATTTTGGAGTTCGTATGCCATTTTTGTAAAGCAATTTGTGAAGATTTTGACTGAGAACTGGAAGAAGATCAACTTACGAAGCCAGGAAAAAACATGGAGAGTGAACATTTATATTTTTTAGAGCTCACATGTTCTTAGAGACTTCTGACAAGTTATAAAAAGGTTCATTGTTTGATTTGTAAGTTTATATATGTATTTGAAAATATGAACATTAATGGATTGGCTCATATCGAACTCAGGGAAGTATGAATTTCTTAACCCCGTAAACAATTCCAGTGTTGTTTTTCTGATTTTTGCTTTTAGATTTTAGTATATTTTCAGTTTTCTAATTCAAAATTTAGTTTTGGAAGAAAATTTAATTAACTTTGACAAATTTACGGGAAATTGATTAAATCGGGTAAAATGGAAATCTGTTCGGTTTGAATGTGCAACTGAGATGAATTTTTTAATACAATTTTTGATCAATTTTTCAACACATTTGAATCATAATTTTAATAAGTTTATAAAAATTTGAGAATTGATAAGTAGTTAAAGATCCTAGTAAACAATGAAAAAGTAAAGGATATTTACTTGTGTTTATGGATCAATTGCTAATGTTTCTCTTAATTGAACGCCATGGTCTCCACCATGCACATCCCCTTTTTAGGTAAAGGTACTTCTTGGTGGCCACCACATCATCCCTTCATATGTTTTCTACGTAGATTATCAAACTTATCAACCATGGTTACACATCTATTATTTTGAGTCACATATACAAAACTCATTATCACATGTGCCTAAAGAGAGGGGACATTCGTCTGGGTATATTGTACACCTACAACATACATAGATTTCTAGGCACACAAATCGATAAGAACACAAAAAATCAAGTAGAAAAACATCAGATACAGAAACTCAGAAAATAAAACATAGGGTCAAAAACTTACAATACGGTTAGGACCGTATAGACGTTTTTGACCCATTTCCTATGATTTTACCCTGTGGATAGTTACAATAATTTTCTCATCAGTTTCAAAATTTCACCTACATGTATAGGTTTTTGGCTCAATTTTAGACTCAGATCACTCAATTCAAATAATTTTTAAGGGGCATGAAACGTTTCATTCTTTCTTTTCCACAAAACTTAGTTTCAGGGATATTGGAGGCATGTGTCTCCTTTCTCTAGCTATATTTCAACACATTTTAGTTCTGTTCATTTGTGTGGCACACAAGGTGATTATGGGGGAAATTTATTCTCTTTTGTATATTGTGTCCTAATTTAAACAAATTGACCTAGATTTGTCTATGGCAGTGTGGTCTTTAAGGTCATGAAAGGTAGCGAAGCTGCTAAGTTCTTCATATGTAGTCTTTCCTCTCCTCTTACACCTAAGGGAGAAGATATCAAAGTTGTTGAATGACTTTGATACATGGTCTTCTTCCTTCACGAGGTGCTTCTGATCCTCATTCTTCTTGGCATTTGTGTTTTGGGTTCCATGTACTCAATACTACAACATATCATTGGCACAATTGGGGACTGATCACCCTCAATCCTTCATAAAAGTCCAATAATCCAAATCTCAAAGTACAAGCTAAAGAACAAGAAAATTCTTCCCTCTGTAAAAAAATAGGTGTATTCCTTCCACATTTTCCATCTCTTTATTTCAATCTTTAGAGTTCTAGATTTCATTTACATTGCATCTTTACATTTGAGTTAAAGTTTAATTATTTTTCATGGACATTGAATACACTCTGTGTTGCATGTTTCATCATACAGTGTGCCAACACCAATATAACAGGATCTTGAAAAAAAACATTGAGTGAAGACAAAGTGTGTCTACACATTCAGGTATCTTTTCCTTTAAGCATGTAATTTCATTTATACTTAAAGGGGGAGAAATTATAGACACTCAAATTTGGTAGTTATACTCTTTAACATTGTTACTCTTGGAATTCCTCTCTTGTAAGAACAAGTATACTTTACCCATTCTCATATAATACATCCCTAGGTCTCTTGTCTAGTTTGCTTGCTCTTACACACTCATATGTCGACAAATTCTGATAGTTGAATGCATGAAACACAATAAGAAACTCCACTTGTCAGATCTTCCAAACTTCAAATTGCATAGGCCAAAAACATACAATAGGGGCAAGAAATTCCATACGGTCTTATCCCTAGTATATGGTCTTGACCTTACTCAATTTGGTCCCAAAATTCATGTTGTACATTCTTATTTGGGTCACTTAATCCTCCTCATTCAACCTTTATAATTTGAAACACCTTCAGAAGCATATATAAACAAGCGACCACCTCATTTAGGACTTAGCACTCTTATGTAATCTTATTGCAAAAGCTAGCACAAAGACACCAAAAGTTCCTTACACTCTGAAAATACCTCTACACGTTCATTAGGGCAATAACATCTACAAGTATAAAGCTTCCCACTAGGTCTAGGGGACTTCTTCCCACATTTACAAGCACTCAAAGTCACTTAAGTAGATTATTAAGAGAGAAAATCAAGTCAAGCATTGTTAAAGGAAGGATGTCAAATTTGGTTGCACTTTAACTAGATATCATATGATAGGTGGAGAACGATATGTGGTTTGAGGTCTCTTCAGATTAGTTCCAACGTCAGTGGTGCACAAGGGTGCCCACAACCTAGCTAATGTTTTTTTTGTAAGCCTCCATCCATGGTTAGGGTTTGAAATATTGAGAAGAGCATTCAAATATCCTCGTAATGTGATCTATAGAGACTGACAAAGAGTGACAACGATAATCAAACAAGTGAAAAACCTAGAAATTCACAGACCATAGTTTTGAGTAGGTGCAAAATCAAACAAAGAGCTCAAGACTATATAGATGTTTATACCCATACTATACGGTCCTTCCTCAATAGATCCTTAGGTTATAGTTTTAGTTGTGGAGCATTCTCAGGTCCAGATACCCTTGTCTCATCATCCAAATCACCAAGATTTTCCCAAAATCACTTGTAATCAACTAAGTGCACTCAATCCCATGTATTTTCAAACTTATATTATATCATGTACATTTGTTGCAAGTATTAATGTGTTGTTATTGATTTTCAATGGTTAATGTTAGAAGTTAATTAATTATAATAACCCCATATAAATTAAATATTTCATTACCTTGTTGGATCATAGTGTATAAATCATAATCAAATCTAAAAAGGGTGAAAATAATAACTTATCAAGAGCATCAATAATTAGTTTTAACGTAGATGTATTATAACTAGTATAGAGACATCAACAACAATCACATAGAGAAAGCAGAAGCAATACCAATGTAAACAAGATTGTCAACAATTCAATGCATAAAGCCACAAACATGTGTTTCACACATAGTGTCACAAGACAATGCAAGGCAATTAAAGCTGCATACATAGAGGAACAATGCCAAAAAATGAATTTCATAAAGCCACAAATATGAGATACCCATTTGTGTTACAAAATCTCAGTAAGGCACTTGATGGACACCTACCCTTTGAAACAAAAAAGTGGCAACATAAACAAGTCAACAACTAGCTATTAAAAAAACCATCTACATAATGATGATATATAATTATTAAGAAAGCACATGAAGCAAGATATTGCTTCAGCGCTAAATTTTCAAAGACACATGTGTTAGTTCTATTAGATCAAAATATAACTTGGTACACAATATATGTAATCAACTCATTTATGAAAAATGGAGAAAGGAAATATAATAAATTATCCAATAACACTTGTATAGTGTGGAGGGATTTTCACATGATTTCAGTATACAAAATGTGATGCTTAAATATATTTCAGAGTAACTATGGTAACTAATTTGCATCTCACAATGATAATATCACAATAAATGTGACACTTAGTTCATATTTGAAGTAAGTAAAGATATGAATACCCTAAGAAATAGATGAGATTTAGATGACCTCAGATTCATTCTCCTAAGTGGTCTAGAAGTTGTTATAAATTGAGGAACTGTTGGAACAGATTGAGCAGAGTATCGTCAAGGCTCACTAAAGTTTCTTGAACACAAAAGTATGCAGGACAGAAGTACTCATGGGGGACAAGAGCACCCATGTGCTAGTGACTAATCTAGGTGCTAGTGTCCACTCAGATGCTCATGTTATATCGTTTCACGGGCTTGTAGATATTTGTTGTTGATCAATCTTTTACCAAGACTTGCTCTAGTTTCACTTTAGGCAAAAATGTCGTCGGCAACCTACCTTTTAACCTTTCAAAAGTGGAATAGCTAGTTGCATATAGGCTCATAAACCACATCAAACCTAATAAATAAGTATGTAGAATTTAGGACACTTGAACTGACCCCACTGGTCACACTGAAGAGTGATCTTACTAAACAAGTGTTGACGATTTGAAAAGGACCGATACTCCATGTATGATTTTGTGTGGATGTGTGTGTAATGATGCCCATAAAAATGCCACTTGTGCAAAATGCACTATGATAGTGGGATAGATCTAGAATGCTTTGAGTATGCAAATTATGTGAGATGAAATTAATAAATGAACTTCCCCTCCTATGTTGTATATGTAGATGTGATGTAAGCCACTTAGTCCCTTATATGGATGTGCATGTATGGATCTGCTTATGTAATGCTCTTTGTGCATTTGGAAGCAAGCTTAGGTGATAGTACGTAATGATTTAATCTAAACATAATTAAATCTAATTTCAGATGTAAGCTGACATGTAACTACATGATATTGATTAAATGAAAATATGACATTAAATCTAATTGTAGAGTAGCATATAGTGACAAAAATAACCAGTAAGGGATATAGACACAATTCAGAAGCACCCAAACAATGCACACGCTATATACAAATGGGAGAGATATATTATATTAATCCTGCAGCAATCTAGAACCGATCTGGAATGGTGTAAAGTTGCTCAATCTGATGGTGCTCGTAGGACTGTTTCACATCTTCTTTGTAAAATCTCTGGTTTCTAAAAATAATGTCACACGGGCGTTAGCTGTTAGACAAGCTGATCTTACACTATTACTGTCTGGGCGTTTGGGGGTTAGACCAAACTAGGTTTTATAGATATATATCAGAGACGTAAAGCCATATTAAGTAATAAACATGGAAATAACCAACAAAAGAAAATACACAAGATAAAACATGGTTCACCTAGTGTGGGCTACATCCACCAAGAAATGAACCAATATATTATTCTAGAGGTTGTACAATTGAAGATCATGCAATCTTCCACACTTTACACGATGTACAATACTTTTTCTCTCACAAGCTTCTCTTTGCTTTCACCAAGAATTCCTTCTTACAATTCTCTCAATCTTCTTGATTCTAACCTCTAACCCTAGTTTGCGCTAGCTTATATAAGCATATACAAACTTAGGTCACTTTAGCCATTCATTTCCAACCATTAGATCAAAATTATAACAAAGATTAGATCTAATTCCTATGACTTAAATATAAGACAATCATGTGCAGGTAACCAATGTCGGTTATCCCGAACTGATGTTCGATTATCTTGTTCGTCGACTGACCAACGCAATTGGTCTGGGATAGCTGACTGATGCCGGTTACTGTGTAAACTTGCAAGTTGTAAATAATCTCCTTTGTGAAGCAATTCAGCTCTGCAATCTCAACAATCTCCCACTTGGAGATAAATTTCTGCACTATCATGCACAGCTCCATCCTTGGTTCCTCTCCTAGCTTTGTTTCTTCCTCTTTAAGTATCAAACTCGAAGACCAATAAAAGTGGAGTGTAGCTCCAACTTCTGTATCCTTTGCCAACGGAATTTGTTAGCATATCTGCAAGGTTCTCATTCGTATGAATTTTCTCTAACTTCAGATGCCCATCCTCCAACACTTGTTGTATGAAGTGATATCTCAACTGAATGTGTTTCCGCATTCTTGAATGAAATGAGTTATTTTCCAAATGAATTTTACTTTGACTATCAATATACAATATACAATCCTCTTGCTCCTTTCCCAAATCTTCCATGAACGTACTCATCTATATCATCTCTGATGCGTAGCCTATGTAGCTGTAACATACTCGACCTCTATAGAAGACAAGGGCCATGCAACCTTCTACAATCTCGAAATCCAGCTAGCTTGTCTGTTCCTCACCTACTGTGAACTACCATATCCAGTGGTGTTGTTCTCCTACCATCCAAATCTCCAGCCATATCTGAATCAACATAGCCCCGTAAAGTAGTATGCCAGACCCTCCATAACATAAGCTACATGCCAGATGTCCCTCTCAAATACCTGAGAATCCATTCCGGACTACTTCTCAATGCTCTTTTCCTAGATTGGCCATAAATCTGCTCACAACTCCCACTACCTATGCAATGTGCTGATTTGGTAAGGTACCATAACATACATAAGACTTCCAACTGCTTAATCATATGGAACTCGTGTCATGTAATCGACCTCCTCATGTGATGTAGGACACCGATATTTTCTCAATTTGAAGTGTCATAGTCATAGGAATACAGTACAAATGGTTTTTGCGATCTTGCATTTTAAAGTCTTTTCAACACCTTATTGATATAATCTCTTCTGAGACAAATACGGGTATTTTTTGTTCTTCCTATCTCTAAGAATTTGTCACGTGCCGCAAGGATTTTCTTTGCAGTTCCCAAATCCTTCATTGCAAATGTGTGAGCTAATTTTTCTTTAAGCTCACCAATGTCCTAAATACTAGATCTTGTAATAAGCATATCATCCACATACAGTAACAAAATAATATAGCTCCCAATTTCAAGCTTCTTGAAATAAACACAATGGCAACAGATCCACATCTCATATAACCATGATCATGCATAAAATTGTCAAACCTCATATACCATTTCCTTGGAGCTTGTTTGAGCCCATATAAGCTCTTTTTCAACCTGCACACATGTTTCTCCTTACCCTTGACTTCATAACCAAGCGATGATTCATATAGATCTCCTCCTCCAAATCACCATGAAGGAAATCTGTTTTAACATCAAGTTGTTCTAAATGCAAATC
The DNA here is from genome assembly GCA_019776745.2 of Taxus chinensis. Lineage (NCBI taxonomy): Eukaryota > Viridiplantae > Streptophyta > Pinopsida > Cupressales > Taxaceae > Taxus > Taxus chinensis. Next base: position 731,576,240 of record CM034153.1, on the reverse strand, counting down.
TTCTACTCTGCAACTAAACTCAGAACAGTATAGATGGAAGTCATTTTAACAACAAGAGAAAATATCTCACCAAAATCAATGCCTAGTTTTTTGTGCAAACCCTTTTACCACAAGCCTTTTGTTTGTATCTTTTTGGATGTCCACCCTCTTCCTCCTTGATCACTGTAAACCCACTTATTCTGCAGATGTCCTCTTACCTGTTGAAACTTGACCAAATCTCATGTCTAGTTCTGTTTCAAGGAATTCATCTCCTCATCCATGCCATGTTCCCACTGAACTGTGGGTATCCTACTGCATTGCTTCTTCAAAACTTTTTGGTTCACCACTATCAGTCAATAAAAGATAAAATAATGAAGGAGTAAATATTTTTGGAGGTTTAACTTACTCTTTGAGACCTTCTTACAGAAATTTTGGGGTGCCCATGAGGCTCATTCTGGACCTCCTAGATTATTCATGTCCAAATTATATACAGTGACCGTATGTCATGGTCACTTGTAACCAATGCCAGTTCCTAATAAGTAGCTGACGTCGTTGTAATTTAACCAACACCAGTATCTATTTAGCTCGATGTCATCGGTTCACCCAACCGCTGTTGGTTCTGCTTGACGAACACCGATCACGCCCGACCGATGCTGATGTCTATGGATTTTTGTTTTGAATCTGAGGAATGCAATTTTCTCAATAAACTCTTCACCTGGTTCATTCTTGGGTACCAAAACTTGATCCCTATACATTCTCTTTTCATTTCCGAATCAATGTTACGACTCCTAACAATCTTAGCATCTTCTAAATCCCAAAACCAGAATCTGAAATCATTAGAACCATAACCAATGAAAGTGCATCTCTTGGATTTAGCATCCAACTTCTTCCTATTTTCTTTATCAACATGCAAAAAAGCTTTGGCTGAACCAAATACTCTAAGAAAAGAAAAGATCTACCTCTTTTCTAGTCCATGTTTCTTCTAGTATTCCACCATTGTAGTACACTTGAGGGGCCATTTGATCAAATATATTGTTGTATCTACTGCTTCTGCCCAAAACTGCAAGGGTAATCCAAGGCATGTATCCTCATGCTTCTAGCACATTCCATAATAGTTTTGTTCATTCTTTCTGCCACTTCATTCTCCTGTGGAGTTCTAGGAACCATTCTTTCTCTGCATATTCCATTCACTTGAACAGTAATCATTGAAAACCATTGTTGCAGTACTCACCACCATTGTCAAATCTAAGGCACTTCAACTTCAAATTAGTTTGATTTTCTACAAGGGATTTCCATCTTTTAAAATGTTTCAAAAACATCATATTTATGTTTAATACAATAAACCCATACCTTTCTTGTGACATCATCAATAAAAGTCACATAGTATTGGGATCCTCCATGAGAAGCTACCTAGGCTGGTCCCCACACATCTGAGTGCACAAAGATCTAATTTCTGGCTCCTTCTTTGTTGCCTAAATTTGAGAAACCTCACTTTCTTTTACTTTCCAAATATGTAATGCTCACAAAAATCAAGATCTACATCTTTCAAATCTGATAACTTACCCCTTTGATCCTTTAAGATATGCATTCCCTTCTTACTCATGTTGAGTGATGGAGCTTAATTGCTTCACAAAAGGCTTGCTTTTACATGTTGCTAGATTTGAAAGTGATAGGCATCGACATCAGGGCGTGACCGCCATCAGTCACGGAGCAATCGACATCGGTCAGGGTCACAGGAGGAACTGATCGTCATCGACCTGTGTGCAGTGACGTTTTTGTTTTTGGCCGAGATTTAGAATAAAGATTTTTCTTTAAAGTTGATTTCTTGATTGTAAAAGCATAGTTAGTTTCCCAAAATAGATATAAATGCATGTAAGCATTGTATGAGGGTAAGTAAGTAAGAAGAAGCAATTATTTGTATGAGAGTTTCCTTGGTGAGCAAGAAAGAGTAGTTGAGTGAGGGAAAAAACATTGAACATCCTGTGAGGTGTTGGAAGATGGAAGATCTTCATTGTATTTCCTCTGTAAAGCACTGAATAATAATATTGGTCATTTCTTGGTGGACGTAGCCCACACTGGGTGAACCACGTTAAATCTGGTGTTATCTTTCTCTTGTTTATTTTATCTTCTGGTTTATTTCCGCATTCATTTCTTGTATGCTTTATCTGATTTTAGATCTGTGCAACACTGTTATATGGTTAACCCCAACAACTGGTATCAGAGCTTTGTTTGAGAGGTTTTGTGTGTTGACAGGATTTACTCACAGAGGGTTTTCTGATTGAGTGGGAGCACAACAATGGCAGAAGATAGCAAATATAGAGTGGATAAATTTGACAGTCATAATTATCAACTATGGAAGATGCAGGTGGAGGATTATCTGTATCAGAAGGATCTATACTTACCGTTGGATGAGCATGCACAGACTGGATTCGATGACTGATGAAGAATGGAAGGTTCTTGACAGAAAGACTCTAGGATCTATAAGATTGAGCCTGAGTAGCATCAGGTGGCTTCAAATTTTACAGATGCAAAAACCACGATAGAGTTGATGAAATCTTTAGCAAATTTGTATGAAACTCCTAGTGCTTCAAATAAGGTTTATTTGATGAAGAAATTGTTTAATTCTAAGATGCAAGAAGGTGGATCTGTATCTAACCATTTGAATGATTTCCAGTCTATTGTAAATCAATTAAAATCGGTAGAAATTTTCGTTTGATGATGAAGTGAAAGAACTTTTATTCTTATGTTCTTTTCCAGATAGTTGGGATAACTTGGTAATGGTTGTTAGTAATACAATGTCTACTTCTAATGGTTTGAAGTTTGATGATGTGGTTAGTGTAATCCTTAATGAAGAAATACACAAGGAAAATTTTAGGAGAAGCATCATCTGGAAATGCTTTAAATGTAGAAAGTAGGGGAAGATCTAAGGAGAGATCATCAAAGAGCAAGAAGAATGGGAAATCAAAGTCAAGGAATGACAGATCTAGATCCAGGTTCAGAGATTTACTTTGCTGGAATTGTGGAAAGAGAAGACATGTAAAGAAGGAGTGTTGGTCCAAGGAAAACAAAGAGAATCTACCAGAAAAAGGTAAAGAAAAAGATAAAGAGGAAAACATTGCAAGTGAAAAGGTAAAGCAAGATGCCCTTATTCTCTCCTTGGATAATAAATTAGAATCTTGGGTTTTAGATTCTGGAGCTTCTTTCCATGCTACCCCTAATAAGGGTTATTTCAGAAATTATGTTCAGGGTGATTTTGGACATGTTTATTTAGGAGATGATGAGCCATGCAATATTACTGGTAAAGGTGATGTTCATCTAAAGTTGCAGAATGGAAATCCATGGGTATTGAAAGATGTGAGGCATGTGCCAAGCCTCAAAAGAAATCTAATATCTATAGGGAAACTAGGTGAATCTGGATGTGTGGTTACATTCACAGCCGATTCTTGGAAGGTTACCAAGGGATCCCTTGTTGTGGCAAGAGGTAAGAAGGTAGGAAATTTATATCTATCTACATATGTTACTGATTCCTTTTATGTGTTATCTACTACAGATTCAGATGCAAGCATGTGGCATAATCGGCTAGGCCATATGAGTGAAAAAGGAATGTAGATCTTAAAGGCTAAGGGTAAGTTATCAAATTTGAAACAGTTAGATCTTGAATTCTGTGAGCATTACATATTTGGAAAGTAGAAGAGAGTGAGATTTCTCAAGGTTGGGTCAACAAAGAAGGAGCAAAAATTGGAGCTTGTACACTCAGATGTGTGGGGACCAGCCCAGGTAGCTTCTATTGGAGGATCCCAATATTATGTGACTTTCATTGATGATGCCACAAGAAAGGTATGGATTTATTGTATTAAGTGTAAATATGATGTTTTTGAGACTTTTAAAAGGTGGAAATCCCTTGTGGAAAATGAAACAAACTTAAAGTTAAAGTGCCTTAGATCTGACAATGGTGGTGAGTATTACAACAAGGACTTTCAATGATTATTGTTCAGTGAATGGAATACGTAGAGAAAGGATGGTTCCTAGAACACCACAGGAGAATGATGTTGCTGAAAGAATGAACAGGAAAATCATGGAACGTGCTAGAAGCATGAGGATACATGTCGGTTTTTCTTTGAATTTTTGGGGAGAAGCAGTGGATACAACAGTGTACTTGATCAACCATGGGCCTTCAACAACACTGGATGGTGGAATACCAGAAGAAGCTTGGTTCTAGAAAAGAGGTAGATCTTTCTTTTCTTAGAGTTTTTGGCTCAGAAGATTTTGTGCATGTTGATAGGGAAAATAGGAAGAAGTTGGATGCTAAATCTAAGAGATGTACTTTCATTGGTTATGGATCTGGTGATTTTGGATATCATTTTTGGGATTTAGAAGATTCTAATATTGTTAGGATTCATGACGTTGATTGGAATGAAAAGAGAATGTACAGGGATCAAGGTTTTGGTGCCTAAACATGAACAGGTTGATGATATTTTGAAGGAAAATCAACTTTGAGACCTGAAACAGACATCCACAGACACTGGATTGGTTCTACAGAAGTCGGTGTCTAGTAAGGGAAACTGGTATCGATCAATAGGTTCAGGTACATGATAAACACCTACAGGGACCAGTGTCAGTAATCTTGTAACTGACGTCGGTCAGGGAACCATGACCGGTAATCAGATAGAGGAACCATGATCAGTTACAGAACCATGGTTGGCAGAAGGTGACCAGCGTCGGTCACTGTCAGAGATTGATAGGAATGTGCAACATGGCACAGATTGAGCCCCTGACACCCAAAATCTCAGTGAGAAGGTCACAAAGGGTAAGTAGACCTCCAGAGATATTTTCACCTTCCTTCTCTTATTTATTATTGACTGATAGTGGTGAACCAGAAAGCTTTGAAGAAACAATGCAGGTGGATACCCACGAGCAGTGGGAGCATGGCATGGATGAGGAGATGGACTCCTTGGAACAAAATCAGACATGGGATTTGGTCAAGTTGTCCAACAGGTAAGAGAGCATTGCAGAATAAATGGGTTTACAGGATCAAGGAAGAAGAGGGTGGACTAAAAAGGTACAAGGTGAGGCTTGTGGTAAAGGGATTTGCACAGAAAGCAAGGTATTGAATTTGATGATATTTTTTCTCCTGTAGTTAAGATGACTTCTATTCATACTATTCTAAGTTTGGTTGCAGTAGAGGATTTGCATTTAGAACAACTTGATGTTAAGATGAATTTCCTTCATGGTGATTTGGAGGAAGAGATTTATATGCAACAACCACTTGGTTATGAAGTCAGGGGTAAGGAGAAACTTGTGTGCAAGATTGAAAAAGAGCCTATATGGGCTCAGGACAAGCTCCAAGGAAATGGTATTTGAGATTTGACAGTTTTATGCATGAGCATGGTTATATGAGATGTGAATTTGACCATTGTGTTTATTTCAAGAAGCTTGAAAATGGGAGCTATGTTATTTTGTTATTGTATGTGGATGATATGTTGATTGCAGGATCTAATATGCAGGACATTGGTGAGCTTAAAGAAAAGCTAGCTCACACATTTACAATGAAGGATTTAGGAGCTGCAAAGAAAATCCTTGGCATGCAAATTCACCGAGACATGAAAAATAAGAATTTGTATTTGTCTCAGGAGGCTTATATCAATAAGGTGTTGGAAAGGTTTAACATGCAGAATTCAAAACATGTTAGTACACCTATGGCTGGACACTTCAAATTGAGAAAATATCAGTGTCCTACATCACACGAGGAGGTTGAGTACATGACACATGTTCCCTATGCTTCAGCAGTAGGAAGTCTTATGTATGTCATGGTTTGTACTAGACCAGACATTGCACAGGCAATGGGAGTTGTGAGCAGGTTTATGGCTAATCCAGGTAAAGAACATGTGGAAAGATCAATCCAATGGATTCTTAGGTATTTGAGAGGGACATCCAACATGGAGTTATGCTATGGAGGGTCAGATACTTCTTTACACAACTATGTTGATTCAGATATGGCTGGATATTTGGATGGCAGGAGGAGCACCACTGGATATGTTTTCATAGTAGGTGGAATGACAGTTAGCTGGATTTCGAGATTGCAGAAAGGTTGTGGATTTTGTCCACTACAGAGGCAGAGTATGTTGCAGCTACAGAAGCTAGCAAGGAGATGATATGGATGAGTAGGTTCATGGAAGAGTTGGGTAAGGAGCAAGAGGATTGCAGATTATACAGTGATAGTCAGAGCATGATCCATCTGGAAAAGAACTCAGTGTTTCATTCGAGAACGAAACACATTCAGTTAAGATATCACTTCATACGACAGGTATTGGAGGAGGGGAAACTGAAGTTGAACAAATCCATACAGATGAGAACCCTGCAGATATGCTGATGAAGCCATTGTGAAAAGGAGAAGTTGGAGCTTCACTCCACTTCTGTTGGTCTTCAAGTTTGAGACTTGAAGAGGAAGAAACAGGCCAAGGAAAAGGAACCAAGGATGGTGTTGTATAGTACAGTGCAACAATTGATCTCCAAGTGGGATATTGTTGAGTGTGGAGCTTAATTACTTCACAAAAGGCTTGCTTTTACATGTTGTTGGATTTGACACAGTGACTCGACATCGGTCAGGGCAATTGGAACCGGCATCAGTCAGGGGTTCATCAGGGAGGAACCGGTGTCGGTCGACCTATGTGGTGATGTTTTTGTTTTTGGCCAAGATTTAGAATAAATATTTTTCTTTAAAGTTGATTTCTTGATTGTAAAAGCATAGTTAGTTTCCCAGAATAGATATAAATGCATGTAAGCATTGTATGAGGGTATAGCAAGTAAGAAGCAATTCTTTGTATGAGAGTTTCCTTGGTGAGAAAGAAAGAGTAGCTAAGTGAGGGAAAAACATTGAACATCCTGTGAGGTGTTGGAAGATGGAAGATACTTCATTGTATTTCCTCTGTAAAGCACTGAATAATAATATTGGTTATTTCTTGGTGGACGTAGCCCACACTGGGTGAACCACGTTAAATTTGGTGTTATCTTTCTCTTGTTTATTTTATCTTCTGGTTTATTTCCGCATTCATTGCTTGTATGTTTTATCTGATTTTAGATCTGTGCAACATTGTTATATGGTTAACCCCAACAACTCACATGGCCTAGCTAATTATGCCACATGCTTGCATCTTGAATCTGAAGTAGATAAAGAAGAAAGGGAATCAATAATACAGGTAGAAAAATATAATGTTCCTACCTTCTTCGCCTCTTGCAACAAAAAAATCTCCCTTGGAAACTTTCCAAGAATCGACTGTGAATGTAACCATGCATCCATCTTCACCTAGTTGTTATGTAGAAATTATATTTCTCCCGAGGCTTGGCACATGAATCACATATTTTAATATCCATGTATTTCCATTCTACAATTTAAGATGAACTTCACCTTTACCAGTAATCATGCATGGTTCATCATCTCCTAAATATACATACCCAAAATTACCCTGGACATAAATTTTTAAATAACCCTTATTAGGGGTAGCATGGAAAGAAAATCTTGAATCTAAAACCCATAATTTAATTTCATTATCCAAGGAGAGAATAAGAGAATCTCGGCTTGCCTCTGATGCTACATTTTCCTCTTTACCTTTCTCTAGTATATTCTCTTTGTTTTCCTTGAACCAACAATCCTTCTTTGCATGTCCTTTCTTTCCACAATTCTAATAGGTTATTCCTCTACCTCTGGATTTAGATCTATCACTCTTAGAATTTGATTTCCCATTACTCTCACTCTTAGATCTCTAATTTTTCCTTCCCTTACTTTCTATATTCAAAGCATTCCCAAATGATGATTCTCTTGAACTGTTTCCTACGTATTTATTCATTTAGAATTATACCAATCTCATCATCTAACTTCAAAATATTAGTAACACATGTTGTATTACTAACAACCATTACCAAATTATCCCAACTATCTAGAAAAGAACACAAGAATAACATTGCTTTCACTTCATCCTCAAAAGGGATATTAACTGATTTTAATTGATTTACAATACAACATAAATCATTGAAATGATTAGACACAGATCCACCTTCTTTCATTTTAGAATTAAACACTTTCTTCATCAAATAAACTTTATTCGATGCACTTGTTTTTTCATATAAATTAGCTAAAGTTTTCTTTACTTCTACAGTGGTTGTTGTTTCTATTATATTTGAAGCCACAGATGCTACCAAACTCAATATTATAGATCCCAGAGCCTTTCTGTCAATAATCTTCCATTCTTCATCAGTCATATTTATAGGCCTTGCCTTCACATCCAATGGTAAATATAGATCTCTCTGATATAGATAATTCTCCACATGTATCTTCCATAGCTGATAATTATGGCCTTCATAATTCTCTACTTTGTATTTACTATTTTCATCCATTGTTGTGCTTCCACTCAATTAGAAATCCTTGTGAGTAAATCTGTCAACACACATAACCCTCAAACTAAGTTATGATACTAGTTGTTGGGGTTAGACCAAACTAGTTGTACAAATATATATCAGATCAAAGTATATAAAAAATAAACACAGAAATAACTAGCAGAAGAAAATACACAAGATATAATGTGGTTCACCCAGTGTGGGCTACGTTCACCAAGAAACAACCAATATATTATTCCAGAGGTTGTACAATTGAAGAACTGCAATCTTCCACACCTTACACGATGTACAATAATTTTCATCTCACAAGATTCTCTTTTCTCTCTCTAAGTATTCCTTCTCACAGTTCTCCTAATCTTCTTGATTCTAACCTCTAACCCTAGTTTTCTAGCTTATATAAGCCTATACAAACTTTAGGCACTTTAACTATTTATTTACAACCATTAGATCAACTTTATAACAAAGATTAGATCTAATTCACATAACTTAAATATAAACAATCACGCACAGGTAACTGATGCCAGTTACCTTAACCGATGCTAATTACCTTAACCGATGCCGGTTTGTCTCAATCGATGCCAGTTGGTCAGCTAGGTGACTGACGCCGGTCAGCCGACTGATGCCGGTTACTGTGTAAACTTGCAATTTGTAAATAAGCTCCTTTGTGAAACAATTCAGCTCCACAATCTCAACAATATCTATTTGAATTTTTTTTCTTTTTTTTGTATTTTTTTCTTCTCTGCATTCTCCCTTTTCTTCTATGTGGTGCTGCACATCTATTTTCTTCTTCTTCTATATTCCCCTCTTATCTTTCTCTATATATTTTTCGAGCAGCTGCTATTCTCTCTTCTCTTTTCATTCTGATGCATGAATTAATTAATAATCTCCTCAATCTCTCCATTTTATATCATAGTCATATATGTTTAAAAATATATACTTACTTCCCATTAAAAATAAATTCCACAATATAAATATAAATATAAATATTTATATAATATATTGGGCCTCCACATAAACCACAACTAGTAAATAAAAACAGGACCTGAAATATTATGCAAAACAATTAATCCTGGGACTTTGAAGTCCATAGGAAGGAGAGAGGAAGGGAGTCCACATAATGGCTCCACGTGGTAGGCTGGATGGCGGGGGTGTTTGAATATGCAACGCCCAAAATAGTAAAGGCCTGACAACGTGGCAGATGGAGGAGCAAGAAGATGTTTTCAAAACATATCTCGAGGCTCAAGATTACTGCGCCCATTTAATTTTGACGCTTCCCCTTAATCTTGAGCCAAACAAAAAAATAATCTCTGGAGTTGGAAGGTCCATTTATGACACCCAAATTTTCTCTCAAATGCTCAAACCTTTCCTTTGACAGTGGTTTGGCAAAAATTTCAGCTAGTTCCTGCTCTAACCTATAAAGTTTGAGCTCGATTTCTCCTTTCTCAACTAATTCACAAATGAAGTGATATTTGATTGAAATATACTTGCTTCTACCATGAAAAACATGATATTTTAGATGATGCAATCGAATACATATTATCACAATAAATCATAGAACCTCTTTGTTGCTTTTCTTGTAAATCTGAGAGGATTCTCTTCAACCATATCATCTAAAGTGGCTGAGTTCATTGTAATATATTCTGCTTCTGCAGTGGACAAGGAAAATACTGACCGTTTCTTATAAGCCCATGAAATGAATCGTGATCAAACATTAAACACATATCCAAATGTGTTTTTTTTATAATCCAGGATACCTGCCCAATCAATGTCTTAGTATTCATTTTCCTGCTTGCCAATGATAATATTTTGGTGTCTCCATAAATATGGAAATTAAGCTAACTGCATACATAATATCTGGTCTAGTTGTAGTTAAATACATCAAAATTCCTACCATGATTTTATAACTTGTAGGATCCACATTGGTGCTGCAATCTTATTTTGTCAATTTCAAACTTAATTTTGTTGGTATTGATGTTGGTTTACTATCCAACATTTTGAATCTTTGCAAAACTTCTTTTGCATACTTTGCTTGAAAGAAAAATATTCCCTGATTTATTTTTTGGACTTCAATGCCAAGAAAATACTTCAACAATCCCAAATTAGTCATCTCAAACTCCTTCTTTATGGCTGATTTAAATTGATCAATTTATTTGTCTAAATTTCCAATAAAAATTAAATCATCTACATGCAAAACACCAATTAAAATCTCACAATTATTTTCTTTGATGTAGAGTGTGGGCTCACTACTGCTTTTGCTACAACCATTACTAATCAAATATGAATCTATCCTACTATACCAAGTGCTTGGTGCTTGTTTCAAACCATACAAATCTCCTTTATTCTTGTATACCTTTCTTTCATGCCATGGAATCTCATAACTAGGTGGCTATCCCACATACAATTCTTCTTCTAGCACTCCATCTAGAAAAATTTGATTTAACATCCATTTGATAGACATTCCATTTATGATGATCTGCCTCTGGAAATAATTGTTCTCACAATCTCTAACATTGCTACCAGAGAAAATGTTTCATTATAATCACGTCCAGGATTTTTTTTTGTAGCCTTTGATAACTAATTTTGCCTTATGTCTTTCAATTTTTCCTTCAAGAGTAGTTTTGGTTTTATAAACCCACTTGACTCCAATGTCTTGCTTTCCTTCAAGAAGATCTACTAGCTCCCGTGTTTTATTCTTTTCAATAGCATCCATTTCTTCATCCATTGCTTCACACCATTTCTTTTCTTTAATCACTTATTCATAATAAATAGGATCAACTTGTGAAAATAAATCAAAATTAATCATTTCATCTTCATTTTCTTCATACCTTAACTGGTCATAGATCTCTTATACATTCCTCATTCTTCCTTGCTGCTACAATGAGTATGATGATGATGAAGATGCCTCATTTGCTGGTCCTTGCATGATTTGTTGGCTGCTACCATTAGAAGATTCACCACTTTGAAAAATGGGTGTCCAACTTGGTACATTGTTTCCTTTTCATTTTGCTGGTTCAGGCACAATGATAGGTGCATTTACATTTGTTTGTGGCTACTCCACTACTTGTGCATCTTCACAAGATGTTTCCTTAATGAATTGAACATATATGTTGATTAAAGACTCCTTAGTAATTAGATTATACAATCTATAAGCTTTTTATTGCCCACTATATCCAATGAAAATGCACTTCTCTCCTATGTTATCCCATTTTGTTCTTCTTTGCTTTGGCACATGTGTAAATGCCACACATCCAAAACTCTCAAGTGCTCAACACTTGTTTTTCTTCCACTCCATGCTTCTTGAGATATTTTTTCCTGGCACTCTCTGTAGGACATCTATTCAACAAATATATTGTTGTCCCAACTGCTTTTCCCCAGAATTCATCAGGAAATCCTCTTGCTTTCAACATGCTCCTCACCATTTATTGAATGGTTATGTTCTTTCTCTCAACTATATGATTTTGCTGAGGTGTATACCTTGCTATAATTTTTTTCTTGATCCCGTGCTCCTTACAAAAGTTTAGAAACTCATTTGATATATACTCCCCTCTATATCGATTCTCAATGTATTTATATAATGGCCACTATGCTTCTCAACCATGGCCTTGAATTGTTTGAATACCTCAAATGTTTCTAATTTATTTTTCAGGAAATAAATCTATGTCCTTCTATCAAAGTCATCAATAAAAGTAATGAAATATACACTTTTAGACATGGAGGGAGTTTTCATGGGACCACACAAATATGAATGGATTAGCTCAAGAGGTGAGCTTTCTCTCCATGATTTACCTAAGGGAAAAACATTTCTATGTTGTTTCCCTAATATGCATGCCTCACATACATTATCTGGTTGTTCAATAGGAGGTAATCCTTTAACTATTTTATTATTATAAAGAACATTCAACCCACCAAAAGTCAAGTGCCCATACCTGAGATGTCAGAGAGTGGATTGATCAATGGCTATTATTTTGAACGATGTTGCGCATAATACATTTTGCATTCTCAAAGGGAACATTATGTTTTGTGTCATCTACACAACTGAAATAAACTTGTTGCTTCCACATTTATCATATAAAAAACATTCTTCATTCTCAAACTTATCCTTATATCCATTTGGATAAGTTGTCCAATGCTGAGAGATTATACTTCAACCCTGGAACAAATAAAACATTATGTATATATGTCTTGTCTCATTTCTTGGTGAGAATGGATACTATGTCTTTACCCATCACATGAAATTTATTGTTTGTTCCCATCTTCACTTCATATCTGAGTGCTTCATCGATATTACTAAACATTTCCTTATTTCCACACATGTGGTTGTTGTAAGCACTATCCAAGTACCATACTTGTTTCATTTCTTAGCTACATTGCAAGTTAAAAGGAAAGCTCCACCCTTTTCATTCTTTTTAGGTTGAACTTATTTTGCATTATAGAATCTTGAATTATGGTTATGATTTCTCAAATCATAGTATTTATTTTTACATTCACTAGCATAATGCTAAAACTTCTTATAGTAATAGCATTGCACATTTGATTTATCATACCTTTGTGAAGAACCACCTCTTGAAGTGTTATTACTCCTTCCTCTACCTCTTCCTCTTGCATGTGGTTCTTAATAGTTGTGAGTTCCACCTTCTTGTTGGTTGTTAAATCTACCTCTTTCTCTGTTGTATGCTCCTCTCCCCATACCTCTAACATTTGTGGTTGTTTTGAAGGCTTGTTCATTGGAGGAACTTACTTATCTACTCATCCTCTATTCATGGGTTTGCAAAGAACCCATCAACTGATCAACACTCATTTTTTTATGTCCTTAGACTCTTCCATGGCTACCACAAATGGGTCAAATTTGACTAGAAGGCTTTTCAATACCTTCTCTATGATTTTATGCTCTTCTACCACATCACCATTTGTCCTCATCTGATTGAATATGGTCATAGTCCTTGTAAATAAGTCATTTAAAAACTTTGAGTCTTTCATGAGAAGAGCTTCAAACTCTTTCCTCAACATCTGTAGTATGACTACCTTCACCTTGTCACTTCCTTGATAAGCATTTTGCAAGGTGTCCAAACTTGCTTAGAGTTTATAGCTGCTATTATATTTTGGAAAACTGAATCAATGACTACATTCTGGATGTATCTTAGATATTTTACATCCTTTATTCTATTTTCCTTTAAAGAATTCTTCTGTGCTTGTGTCAATACATTGAATGCAACTTGGTCTGCTACCTCTACATACCCACCTTCAACTAATTCCCATAGCTCTTGAGAAGAGATTTTTTTTTTCATTTAAATGCACCATATGTCATAATTTTTCCTATCAAATATTGGGGGTTGTTGCCATGAGTTACTACTACTAGAATCCATTACAACTCAACCTAGAAAATAAAAACTCAAACCCACTTTTCTATTGAGATTTTTGTTTGCTTTGATATTGATGACACCCTAAACTTTACAAAGCAAATTGCATGACTAAACAAGGAAAGCTAACACCATTTTCCATCCATCTAGCCAAGGGTTCTAAGTATAGGAATGTAACATTAAGATAGAAGCTTAAAAAAATTCCTAACTAGTATGAAAACAATACAAAATCTAACTAAACATGCCTACTAATATGCTTGAATTACCTATCATGGGCCTAAATAAACCTAAGAGGGCAATCAAATGGTTATGGTTGTTACTCCAAACAAGGTGAAATTGTCTCTCCCAATGACTGCTTGGTAATTTTGGATATCCATCTACTAACCCCATTGAAGGCTTTAAGCAAAGATTGAACTTGGCTAAATATCATATTTGTTATATGAGATGCAAATCAAAACATGGTGTCGAGTATAAAGGAATGAGGTGCACCCTTTTTATAGTTTTCATTTTGGGAGAAACTTGTATTTTGGTGCATGTGGGACTAAAAGCCCCAAATTAGATTAGAATTACTAATCATGATTAGGCCTTGCTAATCACAATTAGTCAAATACCAAGTGATTAAGAGGTGTGAAGCCTTAATCAACCGCTTAGGGTCAACTAGGAGGCTAGGATAAGCTTTTGAATCTTGTTAAGATGTTGTAGAGGTGAATGGCATGATTTTGAGTGGTTGGAAGAGGGGTTTGAGTCAATACAGGGTATATTGACCAAAACAAGGGAAAAATAGGCGTAATTAGCTAATAAACACCAATTGTTTGTTTTGAAGAGGATTTTGACTTACGATTTGACGTAAAGTGGCATCCTAAATGCGAAAGGGGTTACAAAATCAACAAAGCATAGTTAATTGGCTAAAGTGGTAAGAAATGTTAGTTAATTAGCAAAGATCACTAATTATAACAAAATTGGCAAGAATGAGAGTGATTTGCATGTGTTTTGGCAATAAGATTGCAAAAGCGGAATTTAGGTGTCTACATTTTCCCTTGTTTGAGGTGAAGTTAGTGACTTCACTTCAAATATAGTAGACAAGCATAAACAAATAAATTTTTGAAGAAAAATTAACAAGATGAAGGATGCCCCCTCAAGTGTCGATGGGGGTGATAGAAGTAGTCAATTGACGATCAAAAATATGATCGAAATGAATAGAAGAAAATAGGTCAGAATGGGTGTGAAACCCTTCGTTATTGAGAAGAAATAAGGATAGGGATAAACGTGGTTGTTTATTGCCCCACTTGATTTGGAAGAAAAATTAGTAATGGTAATAAATTATAATGGAGAAGAAATAATTAATGGAGAATATAGGACAAGCCCAATCTTTGCATCCAACCTTTCAATAAGCAACATGTGTATATCATTTTTCCCATAGGTCTACATCATCGGACTTTATTAAAAATAAACAAAAGTGAAGATAACATGAAAATCTAAATTACTAACAAGTGTTTACTGCTAAAAATACATAACTCCATGCAACATACATTATGCAATGCAATACGAGAAAGTAAAATTATATTTAGCTCCATGTAACATACATTATGCAATGCAATATGAGAAAGTAAACCAACTAACCTAATAGAGAGACTAGTGCAATCACATCCATTCAAGAAAATAATGTGTTACACCCATGTTTTTGTTATCAAGGTGTAGTTCCCAAATGTTCGCATTGTAACGAAAAGGGTTAAAAATGATGCCTTAAGTAATAACACATGCGAGGGAAAAATGAAAGACACAAGTAGTTATATGGAAAAAAAATTCGTGCACTACGACACAATTTCTGACAACTCACTGTTGCATGGAAGTATCGATGTAGTATGCAATTGAGATTTTGTTAATGGAGGTAGATCATGATGATCCACAAGTCATTTGAGACCAGAATAAGAAAGAACTGTAGAAAGACACTTTTTTAAGACAAATTTCAAAGTTCGAGAATGTTGTAATTGACACATGCTTTAGCTGCGTATATGCTAATTTTTGTAAAATTTTGATTTTTTTACAATTTTTTTGTTTGGTTTTTTGATTGTTTTTACTTTTACTTTTAATTTTTTTTTTCCATACTTGTATGTTTGATGAGATACCTTTGAGAAACATGTTTATATTTTTGATATTGGTGTGGGGGGGGATAGATTTGTGATCATGCACAACCCCTCTTGCCCCATTGGTGATACAATATTTTATGATTAGCTTTTAGTATACATGCGTGATGTAGACTTAGCATTTTTTTTTTGATATATGATGTATAGATGTGATGGATATGTGTGATATGATGATGAAATGATAACACAATGTACAAGTAAAAATTAACAAGCACAAGCTTAAACAAATCTAATCAAAGCAACACACTTATTTACAAGTATGTAATACAAAATGGACTCAATACAATACACTACAGACTAAAGTGATATTTAATCTAAGTAAGCAATTGAATCCAATGTAAAGCATATAATACAAAAAACTAATACAACCAACCATACAAACTAACAACTAAAAGTAAGTGAACCACTACTTTTTTTTGTGGGACAATTATGGGACATTTTTTGCATGTTTTTGATTTTATTTCTAAGACAATTTTCTATTTTTTTGGATTTTTCTAAGAAATGTATTTGGATTTTTTGATTTTTCCAAAGGATATATCTATATGTTTTGGGATTTTCAAAATTTATACAAATGTTTTGACGTTTTCTCAACAAATTTCCAAAGCAAACGTGCAAGGAAATAAAGAAACGTGGATGCCCCCAGTGTTAGATGGGATGTACAAGGGAAGCATGCCATGTGTTATATGCCAAAAGTGATGCTGCAAAGCTTTCCCCAATGTGAAATGGGTTCATTCAATGTTAACTTCTCCACACTCAGAAGGTTAGATTAGCCAGAATAGGGCAAAGATAGATAGGCTCACAAGGGGCTCAGAAGACGGTGAAGACTAACTTAGGGAAAAGTTGCCAAACTCCTTAAACCTAGACTGCTTATGAATGACAGACCCTCCCTTGGCGCCGAAAGATGGTTTTCACCAAATGATCTTGTCCAAAGTTCCACCATTGTGTGGTTTTCACTATTGGACGTACCTTTTTATCTATCTTTTTAATTTTTTTATTTTTTGTACTTTTTTATTTTACTTTTCTTGGTATTCTATAGAGACCTCATACTTAAGCATAGAAGCACTTAAGATGCATTACGTTCATGGGTTCTTGAAGTTCTTGGCCATCTGAATAAGCCAACTTATATGCACTTGAACCAAACTTGGCAACCACAATGTATGGTCCTAGCCAGTTGGGCTCAAATTTCCCTTTCTTTTCTTGATCTTTATTAGTGTTTTTATGATTTTATTTCAACACCATGTCTCCTACCTAGAACTAACGAGGTATGACCTTATTGTTGTAGCTCCACCATACTTGATCGTGATATAATTTTAGGTGATTGAGGGTGCAAAGGCATTTCTCATCCAATAGCTCCAACTCTACCAGTCGGGCTACTCTATAGTCCTCCTCTTCATTTAGGTAATCCCTTAGCTCGATACGCAAAGAAGGGATCTCAATCTCTAGAGGCAAGATGAATTTGAAACCGAATACTAAAGAATATGGAGTTACACCTGTAGGGGTGCAGATAGAAGTTCTGAATTCCCAGAGGGAAGGGTGAATTTGTAGATGCCAGTTACGACCTGTGGTATTCACCATTTTTTCCATAATGTGAATTAAGGTTTTGTTGGAAGCTTCGGCCTGCCCATTACCTTCAGGGTAATAAGGGGTTGAAAACTTGAGGGAAATTTGAAAGCGTTTGCAGAGTGCTTTCACATTTTTATTTTTGAATGAACTTACCATTATCAATGATAATGGAAGAAGGGATACCATATCTGCAAATGATATGATTCATTATAAACTTTAAAATTTGGGGACCTTCTGTAAAAGTAAGAGGAACTGCCTCTACCCATTTTATAAAGTATTCAGTGGCCGTTATAATGAATTTGTGGCCATCCGAGGATACATGATTAAGTTTTCCTATTAGATCAAGACCCCACTTTGAGAACAACCAGGGTGTCGTGATTGGTTGCAAGGATTGTGCTGGTGCATGTATCAAATTTCCATACTTTTGACAATCCACACACTTTTTTACATGTTGACAACAATCATGCTCCATGGTAGGCCAATAGTAACCTACTATGAGTATCTTCTTTGTAAGGACAATCCCATTAGTATGAGCTCCACAAATTCCCTCGTGCACCTCCTTGATTGCTTGGATAGATTCGTCAGAATTTAAACAACGCAACAAATTCCCATCGTAGCCTCGGTGGAAGAGGGTGCCCCCAAGTAGGGTATAATGGGCTATACACTGGAGGAGGTTGCACTTTTCATGGTCATGGGAAATGTTCATAGGGAAGGTTCCATCATGGAGGTAATTAAATATTTTTGTGTACCATGGTGAAAAGGGACCAACAACTTCACACACTAAACAAGAGTCAAGTATGTCGTATGCTGCTACTCTTAGATTTTCAACAAAGAATGGCATATCATTTCTTTCTGGTGGGATGCTCAGCATATATCCTACCATAGCCATGGCATCTTCTTCTTTGTTTTGAGCTCTTGGTATTTTCTCGAATGTTATCTGCTCAAATAATCCTTTCAAGGAATTGACCATTCGTTTATATGGAAGTAACTTTTCATCTTTAACTTTATATTCATCTATGACCTGTTTGATAATAAGCATTGAATCACCAATGCATTTTACTTGTCTATGATATCCCATTTGATGGCTAGCTTCATTCCTGTAATGAGAGCTTCATATTCTGCTATATTGTTCATACAAGGGAATCCAATTTGAAATGCCTACGGAATCAAGTCTCTATGGGAGTGATTAGAACAACTCCGACACTTGAACCATGAAAGGTAAAAGAGCCATCGAAGTACATTTGCCAAACTGTAGATTCTTTGAGGTACATAATAGATGCATCTGGTAGTTCCAGACTCAAGGATTTAGTACCTGGTAGCAGAGCTTCTGCCAGTTGATCTGCTAACACTTGTCCTTTTACTAACTTTTGATGCATGTATTCAATGTCAAACTCACTTAATAAGATGATCCAATTAGCCATCTTTCCGGTTAGTGCTGGTTTGGACAATAAATACTTCAAAGGGTCAACCTTTGAAATTAGCTTGATTTTATTGTTAAGCATATAGTGACGTAGCTTCTGGAAAGAAAACACCATGACTAGGAAAGCTTTCTCGATTTGTGGATAATTTATCTCATATGCTACCAATGTCCTGCTCAAATAGTATACAACCTTTTCTCTCTATTCCTTGTCATACTGGGCCAACAATGCTCCAATTGTAAAATGTGTGGCAAAGATATAAAGTAACAAGGGTTCTCCTGTCGTGGGTGGCATGAGAACAGGGGGGTTTGCTAAGTATTTTTTAGCAAAGCAAACACTTGATGTTGTTCTGGTCCCTAGTTGAAATTAACATCCTTCTTAAGAAGATGTGTAAATGTATGACACTTGTCTGCTAGCTATGAAAAAAACCTTTTGATGGCCTGAATTTTCCCTTGTAGGCTACACAACTTGTCTGATATTCTTTAGGGGAGGCATTTATGTGATAGCCATGACCTTTGTAGGGTCCACTTCTATTCCTCTCCATGACACAATGAATCCTAGTAATTTCCTAGATAGTATACCGAAGACACACATCTTTGGGTTAAGTCAGACTTTGTAATCCCTTAGATGCTGAAAGATACGCCATAAAATTTCTAGGTGTTCCTCGCGGCTTCTATATTTAGCTAGTATATCATCTACGTAATCTTCCATGATGTCACTTATCATATCATGAAAGATTATAGTCATCGCCCTTTGATATGTAGCACCTACATTTTTAAGGCCGAAAGACATGACTTGGTAACAAAACGTCCCCATGGGGTTGTGAAATCCATCTTGTGTTGATCTTCTTCCACAATATTTATCTGATTATAAGATGAGAAGCCATCCATGAGTGAAATCATCTCATAGCCTGCTATAGAATCGACAATCATGTCGATGTTTGGAAGAGGAAAATTGTCCTTAGGACAAGATTTGTTTATATCCCTGAAATCCGTACACACTCTAATACCAATTGGCTTCTTTTGAACCGGGACCACATTGGAGATCCACTCTGAGTAGTCAATAGGCTTGATAAAGCTTACTTCTAGTAACCTTTCTAGCTCTGCCTTTACCAATAAGGTGACATGAGGATGCATCTTTTGGAGCTTTTGTTTGGTGGGCTTGGCATCTGGGTGTACCAAAGATTGTGCACCACTAGTGCAGGATCAAGTCCTGACATGTCAACATAAGACCAAGCGAAGATGTCTGCATACTCTCTTAAGAGTCCTGTGAATGTTTTTTGTTCTTTGGCTGAGAGGGAAGCTCCCAACTTAACTATCCACAAAAGTTCCTCCATGCCGATATTAACATCTATTGTATCTTCACTAATAAATTTGATTCATCCCCCATGCATGTAGGATCAGGAGGGAGATTGAGATCCTCCTCTATCACAGGTGGCTTAGGAAGTTCTTCATCTTGAAGTGGGTACATTATCTTTTCCATAGGTTGTTCTGCCTGTTTGTCCACAAGCGCCTCAAAGAGGTTTTCGCTATAGGACTTCCCCTTTTTATTTCCACAAGGATTTTCTTTGGAAATTTTTCCCTTGCTCACTTTTTTACTTAAATTCCCACATAACTCTACTTCCTCTCCAAAGTATGCACATGCGTTAAGATGAATGGAGAACCCCTTCTTGTGATCATTTCTTGGAATGTTGTCTCTGATTCCCAAGAACTCACCAATGGCTTCATCATTCTGAAACATGTCAATAGGTACATGTTGTTGTTGATCCCAATTCACGAGTGATGGATAAGTGAGGGTTAATGGTTGAGTTATAGGGGATATGGTGGGTATAACATGGGTTATAGTAAGGATATCCATATTGGTGAATAGGTTCATAGAGGCAAGGTCTTTGTAAAGACTACATTGGGAATCTATTTCACTTTCATTTCTGAAAAACTATCCTCACTCTCAGAAGAAGCATACTCATCATCTGAAGAATGAGACTCATATAAATGGATGCCTATACCTGATTTACCTACTATACACCGAGGTATTGCAAGAGCTTCTAATGGGCCTTGTTCTTGGTGACCGTAACCACATCCTTTATACCCCAAAAGAATTATCCGATTAGGAATGGGATACTTAGGTGATTTATAACATGTAGCCATGTCATCATCATCTGGATGGAATACAATGTCCATAAGAAACCTTTCATCTTCTAGCAAGCCGCCAAGAGTAAAATTCTTGAAAGGGAAAGCCTCTCTTGATCTCTGAACTTTGAAACATGGCCTACCATGTGCTTGGGCTGATAGTGGACCATTGTGAACCATTAGGGCTTGTTGTAGATCATACTCTCCACAACCACTTGGTTTTACCTTCATCTCCCATGTAGAAAAAGGAGTTTCCTAAGGTGGAAGCACCATTTTCATTGATATACAGGGTATCTGGATCCACTCGTGAAGTGAGGTCCTTTGACTGGATAGGAATAGTGATCTCTGTAGATGGACACTCATAGATTGTAGGGAAATATCTTGACAACGCTCTACAATGAGAAAAAGGTTGAGGGTCCCCCTATATGGTGAGTGTCTGTCCCTCATATTACAACTTTAAACACTGATGATATGTTGATGGCACGACCTGTGTGGCGTGAATCCATGGGCGACTGAGCAAGATATTGTAAGGGAGTTCCAGGTCCAAGACGTGGAACTTTGTATCATGTGTTATGGGACCCACTTCTAATGAGAAAGTGATCATTCCAGCTGATTTTCGTTCTTCATTGTCATATGCCTTAATGGTAATGACCTTTGTTTCCAGATCAACTTCTGAGCAACCTAGTTGGCAGACTAGTTTGAGAGTACATATGTTAAGACCCGATCCACCATCCACAAGCACTCTCTTAACCTTCTTACATTTGATGATAACCTCAATATGCAAATGGTAGGTTATGTGAAGGATCTTCAACTAAGGCTTCTGTAGTGCTGAAGGTTATGTGTTCCAAAGGAACAAGTTGTGCTATCATGGCTTTCAAATGTGTTGGGTCAACATCAATGGATACTCCTAATCCCTGTAAGGTTTTGTAAAGTATATCCTTATGAACGATAGAGATCTTTAGAAGGTCTAAGATGGAGATCTTAGCCATAGTAATTTCTAGTTGATCTAACACATCATAATGAATCTCTTGAGGAGGAGGGGGAGTATGCTCAAAATTTATAACAAGGTGAGCTCATCATGTTGCCACAACACACTCTCTTGTCTTGATTCTAATTGTATTGATTTGTTCAATGAGTGGGTCAACACAACCTATCAAGGCATCGAAATGGTCTTTGTTTGACATATAGTTAGCATTTTTATTTTGAGATGATTGTCCCCAATCCGGATTTTTCCTTTCTTTGTGATTGGGAAAAGGGTCTTTGAAGATCCCTAAGTTTACATTTGGAGATTTTACAGTGGTGGTGGAGTCTACTTCAATATCACCACTGTCAACTAGGTCTTGAATATAGTGTTTTAATCTTAAACACTTGTCATTTTTGTGACCCTTTACGTGGTGGAACTTACAAAATTCATTCTCCCTAAACCATGATGGTTTGGGTGTATCATCTCCGTAGGGTTGCGTTTCAGGGTATTTAACCATGTTTATGGCCTCTAACTATTTTAGTATAGATGATATGGATTTAGATAGAGGAGTAAAGGAGTGACATTTATACTCGGTAGGTGGATTACCCTTTGCAAGTTTCAAAGGTGTGTGGTTATGCACGGCTTGCACCTGTTTAGAGTCTACTATCCCTTCACTAATGACTTTTTTATTTCTATTAGGAACAAACTTTGTTTTATCATTAGATTTAGAATCGTTGTGTTCGCAGGAGAAAGGTTTTAAAGTCCCCCTAGCTAACAATGCCTTTTCAATTTGACTCCCTTTTTCTATTACCTCTTCGAACATGTTACCATAATGCATTTGCAAGTGGAATGTAATGTCTGGATGGAGGTTGGGAACAAATATTCCTATCAGCTTTTTTCAGGTAGGGAGCAAGGAAAGTGACTAGCTAACCCTCTCCATCTTTGTAAAAATGCAACGAAGTTTTCGTTGTTTCATTTCTTGGCATTGCAGAGATCTAACATGGTAACGTCATTTTCTATGTTGAAAGAGAAGTGTCATACAAAACTCTCTACTAGTTCTGGCCATGTTGATATGGATCCCTTAGGGATATGCACAAACCAATCTAGCGCCGTTGCCTCCTAAACTTTATGGAAACAATTGCACATAAGATAATTGTCATTGAATGCCACCTCTTGACATGCCATATAAAAGTCCTTTATATGATCACGAGGGTCACTTTTTCCCTTATATTTATCAAATTTTGGAAACTCAAAATGTCTTGGGAAAGGTACCTGTAACATGGCTTTGTCAAATGGGTAAGGACATAACTCATCAAACCGATACTTCTTGTTATTGCTACCGGGTTGGCCCTCTTGTAATGCTTGAAGGACGTTCTTCATTGTTAACCACTCTTGATTAAAAAGTGGATCTTGCATGGGTGGTGGCATAGGTCTATATAAAGGGTTAAGCCTAGGTATACCCACCTTGATTTATTGTGAAGAATATCTTCATAAGGATTTCTTTTTGCCTCCCATTGAGGAGTATTCATTTGGAATTCATAAAACGAAGCTTTAGGTTTTGATTTTGGTATAGTCTTGTTTCACAACTTTTGGTTGTTTCTTTTGTATATGTGAAGCCAAACTGGCCAATTGACGAGTGAGGGATTGGACCTGTTGTTCTAACATAACCTCTTTAATAGGTATTTCATGACAGATCTTCATTAGGAGGAGGTTGTGCATGATGAATATGTTCTTCATGGTCTTCACAATGAATTTTAATAGGAGGAAAACAATAGTCTCCATCATTTTCAAATGGTATCTCCTCATTATTTTGCCATGCAGAAGTAGAGGCACATGACCTGGATTTAAAATTTCATTAAGAGTGTGATGAGGGAGGTCTACTTCTTCTTCTCCTAAACCATGCCGAACGATAAGAGAAGGGTCTAATGTGGAAGGTAATTTGGCTCCTAGTTCCACAACCCGCATAAGAACTTCATGTTTGTTATGAAAAATGTAGTCATCAAAATGGGTGGAATGAAGCTCTACATCTATGTGAGGAGACTCCTCCTCTCCACCACTATGGTCAACCATGAGATTATCCTCCAAAAGAGGGTTGTCACCTCCAAATATATTTGACAGCTAATTTTTGTGACCCCATCCTCGTAGTAGGAATTACTTATAATATAAGGTACAATGTAAAATATTTCCACTAAGGTTTATTAACAAGGGACCCTAGTACCTGAAATTTTTTCAGCGTAACGTCACCTAAGTCAGTTAAAAACGTAATGGTGACCATCAAATAGCCAAAAATTCAATAGGTCAATGTGAACCTAAGAATTAAAGAATAAGCTACCTTATAAGGTAATATATGACACAAGTTTTCCTTAGAATAATACAATGACGTACAACACTCAAAATTTAGTTACACTAAATAGTTTATTCTCTAAGATTTCATTTAGCATAGGTTTGAAACCAAATAGTGACAACACAATATCACTAGTTAGGTCGGCGTTTGCAACAAACAAGGCCTAAATGATAAGAGAATCCTTGACGCGATCTTATAACAATGATATACTAAAAACTCAGTTTCTAAACACTAACAAAGTCCAACCAGGATGTTTGGCTAGCAGTTTAAAATTCTATTTCAGATCTCGAACTAGTGATTTGCAACATTGTTTCATAGTACTATGAGATCAATTTGGTTTTCACTTGGCTAAATACAAATGCTACATATAGATTGTTATGCTCAAGCAAATGGCCCCTCAAATTGCCCTTATGGACAGACTCATTGAAGTGGTTTAGTTTATCACTTTTCTTATAATTCTAGTTTCATTCATTGCAAAGGCTATTAGTGGCTCTCACCCCATTTTCCCATGTTAGGAAAAACTCAACACTTGTGCAATTGTTGAATTAACACTTCACCCTAATCAATTGGAATAGGAGACGTTTGTATTTGGAATATGTGTTGAGACCATTAAATTGCTCATTTTTTTGGTGTATTCTTCACCAGAATAGCCTTCAGGTTATTGGACGTTTTATGTTGCAAACTGGGATAAATCTCGATCCAGGATATTCCCCATGACTATGGAAGGGCATTTGGAAATAGATTATGCATTTGGTTGTATCCTTATGGTCCCAAGCCATCTCAGGAACTACTCTCACAGAACTAGATACCAGCTTATTTTTAATTCTTTCCTTGCACTGGCCGCCAATGTGAGATCACTCTAAAACATATCCTCTTGGGAGACAATCCTAAACTTCTGAATATAGTTCTGAGAAAGCATATGGCGTATTTTACTAGCGATTAGGGAGATTTTATTCATGACCATAGAAGGACCAAGGAAACTTGAATCTATGTTAATTTTGACCCAATTGATCCCACAACCCAATGAATCTATAGGTGAATAAATCTAGATGGTGATCTCCATACATGTATTCAGATCTACAAACTTCAACCTTCATCAGCGAATAATTATCCTTGTTGGAGGTAGTACCACCGAAGCAAAATTTATTCTGAAATAGGCCAAGGAATCGCCCATAGTCAATGTATGGGTGCCTTCCTCATCCCACCAGGCATATTCACCCTTATCTCATGGAGGCTGACATACACGATCCCAACTATCCCAGGTACAATTTCCACGTATTCCACAATCCATAGACTGAATCATCGACACAACCAGCTCGATATTGATTGCACCTTCGAGGGTCAGGGCTTGCCGCCACATCTGGGCACGCCAGTAGGTTATGAGGGCCTTCTTTTCCTTAGATTCAAGATCTCCACTAGTGGGTCAAAGACATCAGATTGCCTACCTCAGTGGGTCTACATCCCACTGCACTTTTCAATCCACACCTAACTGTCTTGCAGCACCCTCGGGAGGTGGTGTGAGGAAATGCCCCCGATAGCTTACGCTCATTTGTCCTTTGTCCAAGGTAGGCAGGACCCTAGAAAATTTGTGACACCCTAAGTTGTTAATACAAGGTGACTACTAGTAAGGATCTACAAAGTTCATGGTGGTCAAAACGAACGACATACTAAAGAATAACGAACTAGCTACCCTCATATGTAATATACTGACACCTGATTTTATCTTAGAATAATCCGATGAGGTAAAATGCTCAAACTTTGTTACTCAAAATAGTTTACGGCTCTAGATTCCACTTAGATAGGTTTCCAAATAGGCTCAACCAAGTTTCACTAGTTGGTTTGGGGTGTGTCTCAAATACTACCCACTAAATGATAAGAGAATCTACTTGTATCTTCTTGCAAGATATACTATAAGATCTAGTTTCTAAACAATAAAAAGTCCAAGTCTCATAAAATGGACGATAACAATGTGAGTAGCGTAATGACACTATTTGGACACGTGAACTAAGTGTTTGGGAAAGCAATATTTCTAGTGTCAAAATGATGTTATCGCAATGCTAACAACGTATCCTCAACACTCACAAAACTCAAAACAAATTTAGGATGTAAAAATTATGTCTAAGTATAACAAGAAATGGTTATGTGTGCGAACATCGTAACTCTACAATATAGAGATTTAGGCCTAATTTCACAATGGAAACAAGACGTAAATATCTCAATTGTATGGCTATAATGTGGGTAGTGTAACAACTCAAAAGAAGACAAGGATGAAATCATCCTAACTACGATAATAATAAGTGTCAAATATGGGTTTTTGAGACAAGGGGGCCTACTAGATCATGAGTACATACCATGCACACTTTCAACACTTGTGCTCTGGCATTGCAACCTAGTTGTGCAAGTAGAATACAAAAGTGGTGGAAATGCGACATCTAACGGTATCTATATATGTTGTTTCCTTTTGTCCAAAAATGGGAAATAAGAAAACGAGGGTGTAGACTAAGTGGTGTTGAAATAAACTTGGTGTTATTTTGGCAGAGTTTCACCTTGTCTTAGGATAAGTGAAAAACTAGGAAAAAATGACACTAAATAGATTTCGTGATGAAATGTCGCACAGTGGTTTAAATTTAAGATATTATTTCCCTTGTTCGAAAAACAAGATCTTGAATCTAACAAAGTTGTCACTTTGTGAGAGCTCTCAAGTATAATATCTAAGACAAAAATAATGGCTCCACAGCTGGTAATCTTCCTAGGTGGTTTTCTCTCTCGGTGTCACAAGATATCTAGAGCAAGCTCAATTTACCCAAAAAGTCACACTGACTAATTTGGGATTATATCGGCTTTACTTTACTCCCTTTAGTATAATGAGCACCAAAGTGTGTTCAGTTATACTTTCACTGGGGTCGCGATACATATATCTTTGACGCTAATCTCACCAAGGCGTACTAGACAAGTCGGTAGTGTGGAGCACTTTCCTATTTTCGTTCACAAGGTTCCCTCTTGCATGAACTACTTTAGGGTTCCTAGGACCACCCCCATTGTTGTAGCTTAAGGCTTATGCCAAAGGGGTTATGTCCTAGTTGAGCAGACGAGCCGTAGCTCTTAACCGAAACCTGCAAATACAATTGTGATGATTGTGGTGTATTTTTTATCTTTTAGACTTAATGTGGTTTTTGTCGTACTCCTTTTAGAAACCTACAATCACACGTGTAGTTAGAAAAATTATTTAGGTCCTCCTTTCTTTGACTAGTGTTAGGTCCTTCACAAAATGGTTAGTAGTTTCAAAATAGATTCACAATATCATAAGAAAATAACCATGAAAAATGCTTGTAAATCAACTAACTACCATCAAAGTTTGCAAAAACAAGGTTTATTCCCAATTCATCCAAGTGCTTTTTAATGAAAAGACTAAAATTACTTTTGATTCCCAAGATCACACTAGGTGCAAGGGAAGAGCATACACAAATTCTAGCCTTGGTTATTTAGCAAGTGAAAAAGCATTTAAACTAAAAGATGATTAACAAAGTTTCCTACTTACTCTAATGATAGCAAAAGAAGGTTTAAGAGTGCTTTTGATTCTCTAGATCACACGAAGTGCAAGAGAAGAGCATACACACCTTAACCCAAACTCATACAAAGCATGGAAACAAGATTAATTCCTTCAAACCCTAAGTGATTTTATGAGAAAACTTACTCTAAATCTATGAAATTGACAAAAATGGCACTCTAAAAACCTCTGAAAAGTAACATAAATCCTAAAAACCAAAAATGAGAAATTTTGAGTTTGCTGGAAAAATTTATATAGACACACTTGCGTGCCCCTATCAGCATGTGCACTCCTGTTTCAATGCCTGTGCTCCCCTTTTGATGTGTGCACTCCCCTTTGTAAAAAATGACAGACAGTTGAAAAATACAAGATGAGTGTGCTTCCAGAGACACTCCTGTCATAGTTCGATGCCAGCACTCCCTTTGTAAAAAATGATAAATTTGAAAATACAAGCTGACATGTGCACTCAAAGTTCGACCCCTGCGCTCATAGTTCAACACATGCTCACCTTTGTAAAAATGATAGAGTTGAAAATAAAAGATCGTATGTGTTTGATGCCTGCGCTCCTAGTTCGTATAGTTTGAACCTACGCTAATAGTTTGACACGTGTACTCACCTTTGTAAAAATGACACAGTTGAAAATACAAGTTGACGTGTGTTCGACTACACTCACAGTTTAACAGTGCGCTCACAGTTCGACGCTTGTGCTCACCTTTGTAAAAATTACACAGTTGAAAATACAAGCTGACTGTGCGCTCACAGTTCAACACCTGCACTCATAGTTTGACACCTGCACTCACATTTTGATGCCTGCTTGTCGTTTCACAGGAAGTGGTCAAAATTCAAGTTTTGACAAGAATTTATTCAAAAAGGTCAAATCTTTGGTATTTTTTTTAGTGCAATTTTCACAGGGCTTCACCTCCTTGATATCCTAAAAAAACAAGAAAACAAAACTTCTATCACTAATCTAATTGAACCAACTTTCAAAATAGAAATTAATCTATAAAACTTTGAAAATTATTCTCAAAACTTTGAAATTAATCTAAAAATCTTGAGAAGCTAATCTAAAAAGCTTGAAAGTACTCTAGAAATCTTGAAAGTGAACTAACTTGAAATTAATCTACGAAACTTGAAACTAATCTATAAACTTGAAATGAAAAAACTTTAAAACTAAGTTAAAAAACTTTAAAAAATTGAATGCAATGGGGTATTGTCCCACCGGGTGTGCCAAATGATGACACCCTAAACTTTACAAAGCAAATTACATGACTAAACAAGGAAAGCTAACACCATTTCCATCCATCTAGCCAAGGGTTCTAAGTCTAGGAATGTAACATTAAGATAGAAGCTTAAAAGAATGCTTAACTAGTATGAAAACAATACAAAATCTAACTAAACATGCCTACTAATATGCTTGAATTACCTAACATGGGCCTAAATAGACCTAAGAGGGAAATCAAATGGTTATGGTTGCTACTCCAAACAAGGTGAAATTGACCTCTCCCAATGACTACTTGGTCATTTTGGATATCCATCTACTAACCCCATTGAAGGCTTTAAGCCAGGATTGAACTTGGCTATATATCATATTTATTATATGAGATGCAAATCAAAGCATGGTGTAAAGTATAAAGGAATGAGGTGCACCCTTTTTATAGTTTTCATTTTGGGAGAAACTTGTATTTTGGTGCATGTGGGACTAAAAGCCCCAAATTAGATTATAATTACTAATCATGATTAGGCCTTGCTAATCACAATTAGTGAATTACCAAGTGATTAAGAGGTGTGAAGCCTTAATCAACCGCTTAGGGTCAACTAGGAGGCTAGGATAAGATTTTGAAGCTTGTTGAGACGTTGTAGAGGTGAATGGGGTGATTTTGAGTGGTTCGAAGAGGGGTTTGAGTCAATACTAGGGTATATTGACCAAATCAAGGGCAAAATAGGCTTAATTAGCTAATAAATGCTAATTGTCTATTTTGAAGAGAATTTTGACTTACGATTCGTCGTAAATTGACATATTGAATGCAAAATAGGTTTTGTGATCAACGAAGTGCTTAGTTAACTAACAAAACTGGCAAGAAATGTTAGTTAATTAGCAAAGATCACTAATTATAAAGGAATAGGCAAGAATGAGAGTGATTTGCATGTGTTTTGGCAATAAGATTGCAAAAGCGGAATTTAGGTGTCTACATATACTAAAATGTTAGCAAAATTTAGTGCCGAGTGCAACTAATACAGGAAAGACACATCAAAAAACAAAAATCAAACACACACACACAAAAATATATATTATATTAATTTGAAAAACTTCATACAATCACAGATTTGCTGCTCTATTTTCCCTCTGTTTCTCTTCTTGTGTCCAAATCTCTATTTCTTTTTCTTACAAAAAATGCTTTGTGCTGCTGCACATCTCTATTTCTAAAATATTCTTTTTTCTATATTTTTCTTCTTCTTTGTATTCTCTTTTTTCTTCTATGTGCTGCTGCACATCTTTTTTCTTCTTCTTGTATATTCCCCTCTTCTCTATCTCTATTTATATATTTTTTGAGCTACTGCTCTTCTCTCTATATTTTTCGAGTTGTTGCTCTTCTCTCTCCTCTTTTTGTGTCGTTACACGAATCACTTAATAATATACTCAATCTCCCCCTTTTATATCGTAGTCGTATATATTTAAAAATATATACTTACTTCCCGTTTAAAAGAAATGCCACAATATAAATATAAATATATAGATTTATATAATATATTGGGCCTCCACATAAACCGCAACTAGTACAATAAAAATAGGACCCAAAATATTAGGCAAACCAATTAATCCTGGGACTTTTAAGTCCGAAGGGAGGAGAGAGGAAGGGAGTCCACGGAATGGCTCCACATGACAGGCTGGATGGCGGGGGTGTTTGAAATATTCAATGACCAAAATAATAAAGGCTTGACAACGTGGTAGATGGAGGAGTGGGAAGCTGTTTTCAAAAGAAAGATCGATGCTCAAGATTAGTGCGCCCATTTAATTCTGATAGTAAATACAATAGTTAAAGAAAATAAAATTAAACAACATAACTTCTTAAAACAACATAAGGCAATAGGTGATTCTTTCCAATATAATCAAAACAACATAACTTCACACAACACAAAGCTAAAACAAAATAACATATATTAAACTACTATATAATATATATTCATAAGATACATTATCATAATAATTATAACCATTCACATGGACAAAGTGTAGTGTAACTACCCCTCACAAACTCTCATAAATCCATAGCTTCTCTGACTAAATGACAAGTTTGGTTTAGAATTAACACTTAAAATAATATTAATTATTTTAAATAAATTCATTTCAAGATCATATAAATATATAAGAGAGCATGCTCTTATTTTCAAGGAGGGTTTTCAAACAACTCTCCCCACAATAATCTTCCACATTCTTATTTACGTGAGTTTGGTTAAACAACTAAATCTCATGTAAATAACAATATACTAAACACCTCATAATATGAATTGTTATTACAAACATTATAACTCCCTCACATAATTAATTTACCACACACAATTACTATGGAGCACTAATAATTTCCTATCATTCACTAAATAAATGAGAACACTTCATAAAATGTTCACATGCAGGATCAACATTTAAATGGAATGTTAGCTAAGTGATATCTACATAAATAGCCTAGATGAAGATCAAATCAAGGAGGTCCTCTATGCATATTGAGAAAGGATCCAAATAGAAAAGGAGAAAGTTTTTTTATGTGAAAGAATATTTCAAAATATTTGCAAAAGGAAGACTCATGATTTGTAATAAGCTAGATTTAGTCAAATGTGCAATTCCATCATTGCGTATTTTTATCATTGTAAAATTGTACGCTCCATTTTACAAGTTACTTGAACTTTTCAATTTATAGAGTCCTTAAAGAAGTTGGCTTTTGTCTTCCATGCATGTAGATATAAGATGAGAAATCGTTTCCTATAAATATTTGTTTTCAAATCATTTTAAATGACATTTTGGTAGTAGAGAAATTCTAGAGAAAGAAGATTATAGAAGCTCTTTATTCAAATTTTCCAAGTAGAGATTAAAGAGAGATTTTCATACTCTGTGTTGATTATTTATCTATTCATAGTTATTTTTTCTTATGTCAAATACATGATTATTTCTAAATTTCTAGAAGTTATATATTATTGAATTGTCTCTATTGTTTACTATACATGTGTCATTAAGGTAGGATTTGCATTTTCCTATTGAAAAATACATGTCTTCCCGCCTTTCTTTTCTATAAATCCTTCTTTCTGTTATCTCTATTCTTTCCCCATCACTTCATTTATGAATATTTTACAATCTTTTGGGATGAAATCAAAACCCCCTAGAGATAGACTATGTAAATATTGCGTATACTTTGTTTTTATGCAATTTAGCTTTCAATACAGGGTGCTTCCCCATTATAGTAGAGGAGGTACTTTTTCCCATAATGTTGTTGTCAAAACACAATATTTTACACATGCCAAAATATATTTCAAACAATGTCTTATCTAAACCAAAATTCTCTACTAATCCATCATTGTTCTTCTCTTTCACAAAATTCTCACTCATTGATCCTCTAGGAATGCACAACTATTTTCCTTTAAATAATAGGCCTTCCCACACAAAATAATCCAACCAAGGTTTCTTATAAACACTTTCAGGTGTTGCACAAGCTCTGTATGCCTTACTAAAGTCTTCATCATATGCATACAACTCCATGTATTCAAAACCCACTACTTTGAATCTTATCTCTATTCATATTATATTTTTCCTACTTAATGCATCAACAACCCTATTTGAATTTTGACTCATATCCATAAAAATTAAAATTATATCCCTATATGTACTCAACTCACATCATATGCCTATGATTCAAATTCCATGTACTATTAATAAATTTGAATGCTTGATAATAGATAAATAACATAAACTTCTTTAGAAATAGGTAGTGCCTCAACTTCTTGAGAATTGCATAATTGTATAAAACTCATGATCATACATGCTATACTTATTTTAGGCATCATTCAACTTTTCACTAAAATACGCTATTGGTCTCCCTTCTTGAATCATCACTACACCAATGTATAAACTACTAGCATCACAATCCACATGGAATACCTTCATATTATCAAGCAACACTAACATTGGTTAATCAGTCACCTTCCTCTTCAACACTTAAAAATTGTTCTCTACACACTATTTCCATAAAAACTCTTCATAACCCCTCTTATGGCCTTTAAGATAGGCACACATTCTCTATTGAATCCCCTTATGAAATCGTTGTAAAAACTAGGCAACTCATGATAAATTCTTGATTAAATTTTTTTATGCAGTAATGGCCAATCAAAAATTGTGCCGACCTTATTTAGGTCTATCTTCATACCTTCAATGGAAATCAGATATCCTATATAGACCAAATCTTCCTACGTAAAATTTCATTTAAAATTAATCATCAAATTCTCCTCGCATAACCATTGTAACAATTTCCTTATATGGAAGAATTTATCTTTTTATGTCATGTTGAATATAAAGATATCATCAACATACATGGTCACAAAATTACCACAAATGATTTTAGGATTTCAATCATAAATCTCATGAAATTACTAAATCAAAATAGAATAACTAGCAACTCGTAAAATCATTAATGCATCTTTAATGAAACCTTCCCCTCATATCCCTCTCTAACAAAAATTTGATGATATCTTCTCTTTAAATCAATCTTACTGAAATACTTTTCACCAATAAGACAAATAAATAATGTTATCCATGCCTGGAAATGGAAATCTATACATGATGGTGATATTTTTTATGGATATAAAATTTATACACATCTATCATTCACCTCCATTCTTCAGTGTTATAACTATTGGTACTCTACAAAGGATTACAATCTCTCTTATTTTCCCTTTACCAAATAGATCCTTAACAATTCATTATATCTCTACATTATCTTACAGTGTCATCCTATAGTTTCCTTGTTTGGAAAAATCAAACTTATAATTAAATCCATGTAGTGACTTGTGTTCCTCACAAGTGGTAACCCTTATCACAACTCACTAAACATAACTTCTACAAACTCTCCCAACATCTATTTCACTTCTTGTGGAATTAATTTTTCCTTATCCACTTTTGTTCCTACACACTTACTTTATGTAGGCTACACTATCATAAAAAAGCATACACTATTCTAATTTACCTCATTTAGGAATTGTTTTCCTAATAGAAATAGAACCTTAGGTCCATGATCCAATCCGTCACACTTATGATTCATTGGATTTAGAGTGTACTCCTTCCCATCCCTTACCACTATGCAGGTGTATGTGTGGCTATCATGTTATTCATCTATGGGCATGATGTTTCACATCACTTCATATTCATACCATACTATATGTAACTTAACCTGACATTTCTTAGTCACTAATAATTTATGTTCCTTTTACACCATAAGAACTTGTAGGGATTAGGATGTTTGATACTCTACAAGCTCAATTTATCCACCATATAATACACAACCAAATTATTGATGTTTCTAATATCCATAATTAATTTGCAAACTTTACTTCTTGAATTACATACTATTCTAAAAAAAACTCTTTATCTTTTAAAAAAATCTTGATGAACTTCCTCTTTTGTTAATTACAATAGAATGCACTTGAACATAAATTCTTTTCCCATCT
The DNA here is from genome assembly GCA_019776745.2 of Taxus chinensis. Classification (NCBI taxonomy): domain Eukaryota; kingdom Viridiplantae; phylum Streptophyta; class Pinopsida; order Cupressales; family Taxaceae; genus Taxus; species Taxus chinensis. The sequence continues at coordinate 731,541,696 of CM034153.1, read as the reverse complement.
TTGGATCTTATCCACAACATGGTGCATTAGATTCATCAACTTGCATGATTTTCATACCCACATTACTCCTCTTCCCATCATATTGGGTGTGCGGGCATTTAAAAGATTTATGCCCTATTTCTCCACGCTTATAACATGTGCCACAAAATTTATCACCTATTTTCAACCAAAATATCCTCTTCCTTTGGATGCATTTCCTCTTCCTTGACATGTTCCTTAATTTTTCAATATCAAACTCACCTCACCTTTGTGATGTGAATAATTTCCTTTGTCACCACATTATCCACATATTTGCATGAATTTACCCTTTTTGTAGGTAGTGCTCTTCTACTTGCATGCCAAGTTATCTTCTTCCTAAAATGCATACTAATAAGACTCCTCAACTAAATCTACTTGGATCATTCCAAACTCCTATTAAATTATAATTCACAATCCATTCATATGTTTGGATATCTTCTCCATGACATCCTGTACATGTCACACTTGAATAGTGAGTCGATAAAACTCTTTATTGTATTTATTCAAATTGATTTATCTCTATTGTAAATTTCGAAACTTCTTAAACACACCAAGCTAGTAATCCATGGGAAATAATTTCACCATTAACTTCACAACCATCCTATTCCATGTCTTGATCTTTTATTTTCTTCTTTGTACTATGTTCATTTGGATATGCGCCCCCCATAGAGATGCATGGCCATTTAGATATTCCATGTATTCATACTAAAAATACTTCTTAAGCTTTTTAATGTAATCAATGATCCCCATCAGTTCCAAAATAACAAAATAAATTGGGGCATCCAATATATGCTTACTCCTTATTCTACTAGTTGCTCATAAAACATGTCTTATAGAACTTCTTGTGCTTCTTTTTCTTCCTCAAGTTACATTTGTGGCTTATACACTGTTAACCAAAATAAGCTCCCTCTTATTTTGGGTTAACTGGCTTCTTTTGTGCCTCAGTCAAATTTTTACACATTTTAGGCACTCAAATATTTTTGGGTATTGCTTCATCAGATAGGATTTTTCTTCCACTTTCCAGAAAGGCAAAGAAGTCTCCTAACTCCTTGTGTTTTTTGAATTATGGCTCGATGGAGTTTGGAGAGGAAATTTTCCCAAGGCGGGCCCACGGGAAAAAAATTGGCACTTAGCCTTTTGGCTAAAAAAATCAAGGGAAAATTTCAGCCTGAAAGCCTGTAAAAGAAATGAAAAGCCACCACATGTCCTATCAGCGGTGAGCATCGAAGGAACTTCAAGTTTTTTGGCATTTGGCCAAAGCATGTCAGAGGAAAAATAAGGAGCGCAACCCCGCCGAGAAATAAAATGGCGCCACGTGTCCACGTGTCAGCGGGAGTCAGACCGATGGAATGAGTTTTGGTTTTTTACCAATACCAAAAAGGGTGCAAAGGAAAAAATGGAACCACATCCCTACCGAGCAATAAAATGATGCCACGTGTCCAGTCAGCAACGGGGGTTGGGGCATCGGGAGGATTTGGAGAAATTTGCCAAAGTGGTGAAAAGCACAAAGGTGAAAAATGAAACCGCATTCCCGCCAAGGAACCAGAGGATGCCACGTGTCTTGGAGCAGCGGAGACGTGGAGATTTTTCCAAAAGGGAAAATTTTAAGGTTTGACCCCGCCGACCCCAATTTTGACCCATTTTTTACCAGTTTTTCCCTAAATCTTCAGAGGGCCATATCTTTCGAACCAGAGCTCATTTTTTCACAATTTTGGTGTCATTGGAAAGATGGTGAAATTATCTACACGATAGACCCCTCAATTTTGAATTTTGATGGATATTTTTTGGAGAAAAATGGGAAAATGTCTCTGGAATGAAAAAAACACATAAATGGTTCCCAACCACCAAAATTAATGAAGTATGGGCCCCTGTTTTCCTCTGCAAAGCAATGTACAATGAAGTATGGGATTTTTCATGGAAACCAATAACTTTGTAGGATAATTAAATGGATTTTTTGGTGGTTGGAGTTTCAAATTGATTTTTCCTACATTTTTTACCTTTCTTTCATTCTGTTTGATGGTTAAAAGCCAGTTTTGGCTCATTTTGTAAAGGTTCATCATTCTTCTCTACCTCTCCCTTATTTTCTTCCCCAGGGTCAAAAATGGAGTTTGAACTTCCTCCTCTGCTCTGTAATGGCATTTTTTCCTCTTACCCGTGAAATGATGTTTTGTGTAAACTTCTGGAGTAATAAAAAACATGTTTTGTGATGCATCTGTCCATCCTTGCTTGTTTTTAGTTGTTTTCTTCTTGCCTCTCTTAATTGTAGGTATTTGTGCATGTTTGGATGTTCATTACAGGTTTTGGAGCTATGTTCATGGAGTTTTGGAACATTTTTTGTGTGAAATCCATCCTTGGTTTTGTGATGCACTTGTCTATCCCTTCCATTGCTCACTTCTTCTTGTTCTATGGCAGTTTGATAGATGTTCAACATTTTCCTTCTCTGGTGTATCACCATTTTAGTGTAGGCTCTATTTTTCCTTGTTTTATTTCTCTCCCTGTCTCCTTGGAAGTTAGATTAGGATTAGATTTAGTTTTCCTGCACTGGAATAGCTTGTGGAAGGTAATTTAGGAAGAGGAACCAACCTTCTCTGGAGAGCTTTCCCCATTTACAAAGGTCCCACACTTTGGGAAAGCTCAATTTTGTGCATTCACACCAAATGACATTGCCTTAGAAAAGTAGATCCATAGGTCATTTTGGGGGTTCTGTGAATTTTCACTAACAGTTTTGGCATGCACCTGGTGGGACCCAAGAGGTCTTCCACTTCATGTTTTGTAGGTTGATGTGTTCTTGTGAAAATTTCAGCCTTTGGAGGCACTTGTAAACACATCTGGCGACTCCATCTGATCAGAAACCCATCTCTGAAGTTGCAGACCTTATTTCCATTCATTTCCATTCATTTTCCATTTCATTTTTCCTTCCATCTCTATCATTCTTTTTTCATTCCATGAAGTTGTGCAATCATGACTTCATTTCCCCTAAAGAATCTACAATTTCAGCAACAACAATGTTTCCCACCTCCAACATGTTTTTCAAATCCTCCAGATCAACATTTTGATCAAATTCAAAACCAATTTGCATACCCATTTGAGCAATGCCAAAGTCAGTTTGGCTATGAAGTATGTCAAGCATAAGGGTACGTAGATTATGAGGGTAGTCATGAAGAAAATGCAGATCGACTGGAGAAGATTCAAAAAATGGAGGTTGGCATGGTGCAATTCGGGGCTCAAGCACAAATGAAGGAATTTCAGATTGGTTTTAGAGCACCTTGTCCATGGGGAAGCCCTTTTCCAAGACATTATAACCCTCAGGAGAAGCTTGACTTCATGGTTGAAATGTTGCCCCAACTTGCACAATGGATTAAGGAGATATAAGAATATGAGCAAAGTCTAAACCAACCTTGTCAATGGGTAAGTCATTCAATAGCTCCTTGTCTTTCTTTTTCACCCTCTCAAGCTTTACCATTTCAGAAGTGTCAAGCTTCAAGTTTCCCATATGCTGCCCCAAATGTTGATTCCATTCCTTCACCTCCTAGTCTCCCATCCCACCTCAATTTCTCTACTCTTTTCCCTTCTAAACAGCCATTCCCTCCAAAGAAACAATAGGTTCTACCTCCTCCACCACCACAAAAAATTGTAAAACTAGTTGAGCATTCCCAAATCCATGTTGAAGATGAAAATCAGAAATCCAGGGAGAACAACAAGAGGAGCCCAACTGAAAAGAAATGAAAGACAATCTGAAGAGTTGGGCTCTCAAATTTGGGATTACAAAAATCCCTTTGATGGTGAAGCCAAAAAGGGAAGTTGGAGTTGGAGAACAAGTGATAAACAAGGCTAATTTTATAGCAGTAGTGAAGCAAGAAAAACAACAGTTTGTTTGTGATGAGTTGGGTGTCCATGTTGGCACTTTGCCCAAAGAAAATGCTGATCCAATTTGCACTGTAAAATCAGTCATTATGGAGGAAGAAAAACCAACTAAAAACCCCATTTTTGAGGAGCAAATGGATGAGATCAAGTCAGTTTTTGTAACAGCAGAAGAAGGAAGCATTATTAATACATTTTTGCTTTCATTTGAGGGGGCTGATTTGATTGATGAAGCCATTATGGAGGTGAATAAAACAGGTCCAAAGGCATTGAATCATGAACAATATGCACAAGAAACTTCATGTTTCTCTCTCACTTCATCTCTCCAAAAATCTGATTTTTTGGATGAGTTTGAGCTGCCAAGTTTCATGTTTGAAAATGAAGTTACACATGGTGAAGAAAACACCGATTTGAAGGTCACCATGCAAGAGGAAGAGACTTTGTTATGGCGGGACAATGAAGAGTTTGATTGTTTATCAGACTTAGAGGAATGTCCTGAGGGGGAGCCAACTGAAATTGTAACATTCTCTTCTCCACCATTCATTCTTCAACATCAAGAACCTGCTGCCACAAAGGAGAACATTGAAAAAAATCAGCATGTGTTTTTTGGTAGCCTTTTGGAACCAAGTTTGGAAGATTTAAATCTTCCATGTACTTCATAGGAAAAGGAAGGGGAAGAGCAAGATATTTTTACCACTTCTTCCACATCATCCACCCAAGAAGGTCCACAAGAAGACTCCATTTTTGGAGTTGAAAATTAGAGCTATGGGCATATCAAACAGATCAAACCTTTCCCAATCAGGTATTTGGATTCATTGGAGCCAAAGGAGGAATTTCCAATGGTCATGCTTACTTCTGAGCATGAGTATGAGCTACAAAGTACCAAGGATCAACTACAATTCCTCTTCAATCTAAATGCAGATCAACTAAAAGAGGTATTTGATTTGTTTCCTATTGATACCTTGATGATTTGGGTAGAGGACCAGGTTCTTATCAATTTTCCACTCATACTAACAACCATGATTAGCTCCAAATCATTTGCATGGTTTCCAATTTTGAAGAAAGGAATCTATTTTGCACAACTAGTTATAGGGTTTGTTTTATTACCTTTGCTCCCAGTTAGAGTAGAGTAGGTAGGTTTTCTTTCAACAAAAGAAGTGCTTTTGCACACTCTACATGTTCCATTTGGAGCATGTATGATTTTTAGTTTGTGCATAGTTTTTGGTGATGTTGGTTTCTCTGGCACAGTCCTTTTCAGTGGCATTTTGGTGAAGATCAATTCAGTTTTAGTAGGTTTCCAAGAGGCTTAAAAGGGAAGTTTTCAAAGTTCAGATCAGTTTGCAAGCTACTACTCATGACTTCATGCCCAATTGACGCTTCAAGGCATCTTATCACTTCATCTAGTAGGTAGATGAACCCTCTTAGTCACCAAAAGTGTTATCCAAAATAAGCCCATGCTTATTTTGGCTAACTCCTCCTCCTTTTCCTTTACTGGTACTTAAAATAAATTTTTGGCATGCTTCAGGGACTCAAAATTTTCTAGGTATGATTTCATCAAATAGAGAATTTTTCCACCTTTCCAAAAAGGTAAACAAGTCCTCTTAACTCCTTGTATTTTGCAAGTTATGGCTCGGTGGAGTTTAGAGGGGAAATTTTCACTAGGAAGGTCTGTAGCCAATTAGAAAGTGCCACATGTCAAGGCGGAGCAGAGGTGCGGAGAAAATTTGGCACTTAGCCCTTTTGGCTAAAAGGTGCAAAGTCACAAACTGGCCCGTGGGCCCATAGAGGAGAATGGAAAAAATTGGTTAAATCCCCCGCATCGAACCAGAGAGCGCCACGTGTCCACGTTGTCAGCAGGAGTCAGACTGGCAGAAACATTTTTGGTTTTTTGCCAAAACCAAAAAGGGCGCAAAGGTGAAAAGTTGAGGTGCATCCCCACCAAGGAACTAGAGGATGCCATGTGTCTCAAAGCGGTGGAGGCATGGAGATTTTTTGGAAATTTTTCCAAAAGAGAAAATTTTGACCCCGCCGACCCCAATTTTGATCTATTTTTAAACCAGTTTTGCCCTAAATCTTCAGAGGGCCATATATTTCGAACCAGAGCTCATTTTTTTTGCAATTTGGGTATCATTGGAAAGATGGTAAAATTCTCTACATGATGGAGGGTTTCAATTTTGAATTTTGATGGAGATTTTTGGGGAGAAAAATGGGGAGAAACATCCTTGGCATGCAAAAAACACAGAAATGACTTCCCAACCACCAAAATTAATGAAGTATGGGCCTCTTTTTGGATCTGCAAAGAAATGTACTTCTGAAGTATGGGATTTGTCCATGGAATCCCATCACTTTACAGGAAATTAAATAGATCTGTTGGTGGTTGAATTCATAAATCCATTTTTCCCACGTTTTTAACCTTTCTTTCTTTCTGTTTGATGGTTAAAAGCCAGATTTGGCTCATTTGTAAAAGGTTGTTCATCATTTTTCTCTACCTCTCCCTTCTTTTCTTCCCCAGGGTCAAAAATGGAGTTTGAACCTCCTCCCATGCTCTGTAATGGAATTTTTTCCTCTTACCCATTAAATGATGTTCTGTGCAAACTTCTGGAGCAATAAAAAATGTGTTTTGTGATGCATTTGTCCATCCTTGCTCGTTTTTAGCTTGTTTTCTTCTTTCCTCTCTTCATTGTAGGTATTTGTGCATGTTTGGATGTTCATTGCAGGTTTTGGATCTGTGTTCATGGAGTTTTGGAACATTTTTGTGTGAAATCTATCCTTGGGCATGTGATGCACTTGTCCATCCCTTCCATTGCTCACCTCTTCTTGTTCCATGGCAGTTTTGATAGATGTTCAACATTTTCCTTCTCTGGTGTATCACCGTTTTAGTGTAGGCTCTATTTTTCCCTGTCTTATTTCTCTCCCTGTCTCCTTGGAAGTTAGATTAGGATTAGATTAGTTTACCTGCACTAGAATAGCTTGTGGCAGGTAGTTTAGGAAGAGGAACCAACCTTCTCTGGAGAGGTTTTTCCCATTTGCAAATGTCCCACACTTTAGGAAAGCTCAATGTTGTGCATTCACACCAAATGACATTGCCTTAGAAAATCAGATCCATAGGTCATTTTGGGGGTGCTGTGAATTTGCACTAACAATACACATGAGCTCTCCGAGAAGCTCACCGAGCTTTCGGTGAGTTATTATGATCTTGAGTCAAGTTATGATCATATTGTGTGTATTTTCATGGCCTCTAAATGGGATTGCATAAGCTATATTAATTTGTCTAAATCCTGAGACTCTTGCTCCTGGAGTTTGAATGGAGCTACCTATGAGCATTCTTCCTTTGTGCCATTGTGTTCCATTATCACTGTGATCTTTGTATTCCACACCTGTGGGCCTAAGAGGTAATTTTAATGGAAGATGCTCACAACCCTTGAGCATCTAACACCCACAAATGTGAAAAAGTAGTCCAATGTCCTGAACTTTCTCGGAGTACCGTAAAACCCCTTCAAACATGAAATTAAATCATTGGAATATGTCCTAAAATGTCTACATGAAGGATTGTTTGGTATTAGAGCACAATAGGCCCCCTCATTGTCCAATTTTTCCCCAAGGGGAAAAATTGGGTAACATTTTTGGTGACCTCTTAGGGATTCTTTCCTGTTAAGCATGGTTCTAGTAGCCTTCAACAATCCAAATTGGGCATGGAGTCAATGAAAAAACATCCTAAAATTGATCTAATCTTTTGTGAATGGATCCTTGGTCTCATTGAGCATATTGATTTGGACCTCCAATCATACAATCAATTAATCATTCTGTATGTGTGTCTAAGTGGGAAGTACACTGAATCTGATGAATTCTTGGTATCTATGGCACATCTACAGAATTTTGGGTATAACAACATTACGAAACTCTTATGGAAACTTGAACCTTTTCCTTCTCCTGAAAAAAAAAACCCCACCTTCGATACACTTTGCATAGAGAAATGAAAAAACACAACACAAAAACAACGAGGAAAAAAAATAATAGTGAAACACACAAGAAACAATGTGCATAAGCACTTAGAGGAAAAACCTAACTAAAATGTACAAGGGTTGAATGTTTCTTGAAAACAAGCTTTGAGATGTCATCCCATTCACATGAATGGGATGTTATTCTCCATTGATCCTAAATAGATGGTTCAAATGAATTCACCTCCTTGTGATTTACTATAATGTATGGCCTACTTCAGAGAGTGTCAAACTCCATGCACTGCCAGTGGTTTGGCTCTGTCTCATATGCATCCACATTTGAGAACTTGATATCCTCTTTAATTCCTTGCAACTCCTATGCACTTCTGGTCAAAATGCATTTCTATTTGATCATGTGTGTTCCTTTAAAGTCTTCATGGACTTATTTCGTACTTCAGTTCTAACTCCATGAGCTCAACAAACCTGCACTCCCCTAATAGGATCACTCTACATTTTGAACCTCAAGTTGATGTGCTCAACTTTTCGAAGGAGGTAATTACAAGGATAGCAGAATTTTTTCTTCTCTTCCATATACCAGTATGAAACAAGAATTTCCAATGGCTCATTTTCAGGTGTGATTTCAAGATATGCCCATAAGGTAGTTTTAAGTTGTGTATGCCAAGTCTTCCTATTGGTTTCCATTATGTGTTTAAGATAATCCCATCATGGGGTTCTTTTTTTTAGACTCAGTTAAGATCTATTTCCTTGAGGATAGTAATTCGATGAAGTCTTGAGATAAACCCCATTCTTTCATAGCCCATTCACTCATCTTTCAAACTAAGTTTCATGCCATTACATTCACATAAAATAACTATGAATGGAACACCAAACCTATTCCATTATGCTTTCTAGGAAATCAAGAAACTGGTTTTTCATTGCTCTCCTTCAATCAACTGTTGGTTTGTATTATTTTCCACATCATTAGGTGATTCATCTCACTTAGGTGAGATCGTAGGTCCATGTGTCATTTATGGGTCATCATGACAGATTCTCTTACAAAATCATTACGTCAATGTGTCATATGTGTCATTGGGAGTTACACTTCCCATTCTGGGAATGTAACTCCCCCTCTCCACTCGAGTTGTCATGATTCTCTTACATGGGGTTACTCATTCACCTCCTATTTGTACACCCCTTTGGATCTATGAGATAGCCTGAAGAGTTTTGTGGCTTCCATTCTACCCATTTTTTGAATCTTTGCGTGCACATTTAGTTGATGCTCACTCCTCCCAAGATCTCTTCATTAATCTCGTCAACTCCTACACTGTCTAATGATGTGCACGTCATCCACTCGTGATTCCTTGCTTGTATTTGTCCTTCAAACCCTCTTACATGGTATCAGAGTGGATCTTGCGGACCTATGCATTTCGGCGTTGCTCATCGCATTTTCCGGCTTCACTGTGCAGTTTCTTTGCATAGCTTCTCGTTGCATGTGCTTTAATGGCATATTTCTAATTGTGCTCTTCTTGCATTGATTTAGGCATTATACTCTCTTGCTCAGGTTTGATCACGATTTGTTTATTTGGTCATAAGGTGCATGTTCAAGTTTTGGTTTACCATTCGGTTCAGGTTTTGTGGTCTTCTCAGCTGGTTCAAGTTCCTTTGCTTGCAAATGCTTGTATTTTGAACATGCTCTTACATCAAGTTTTTGCATAGTTATGGAATCTTCGAATTTTCATTGGCATCAAAGCTCCTCAGCTCTTGCCTTGTCATGTAACTTGGTGTTTGGTTTCTGAACATTTCTTGGTTCCTTACTGCATCCTTGTGCATCAAGTTTACCATCAGACTATCTTGGCTTCTAAACGTTCCATTGGCTGCACCTTGCCTTTCCACGTACCAACTTTGGTCACTGGTTCATGTCCTTGGTTGTTTACCTCCTCACCTAACTCCACTCCTTGGTCTTGGTGTCACATATTGGGTTTTCAGAGGCCCTTGCTTGTTCATCTTTGGATTTTATTGGTCTACCATCCATTGATTACCTCGCTCCTGTGCACTGCATTCGAATCTACCATACATGGATGTTTTTACTCCATTTCATGCTACGTTTGTCCCATTGGTGATACGGCTTTACATTCCAGCGTTATTCGTTGTGGAGTAAAAAATTTCCATTCATGGTGGTTCACACACGGCCCGTGTTGAGCATCCTGCTCTGTCTTTTAGACACTGTTCTGAGCTCTCCTTGAGATGGTTTCTCCTACACTGACCATTCTTTTCCTATCATAGGAAAATGGTTGTTTCCTTGACTAGGTTCTACATTGAAACCTGGTGGCACTCCACTGTCCTATGCTCCTTTCATGTCACCTCGTTACACTTTGTACTTTTTGGTCCATCTAACCAAGATAGCTCAACCGTACATCATCTTTAAAGTGGTCAACTTGGGCCTGAAACTCTCTGTTTTGACCATCCACATGGCCTTACAGCAGACCTGTGCATCTTCTTTGTGGACTCCAACTCGGCATGTGGCCGTTCAACCTCTCCTCAATCATTGACTGTTGAGTCACATCTGCCACTGCAACTTGGTCAACATCCACATGGCTTGACAACATGGGTCCCCATCCATCCCTTTTAGAAATTGTTTGGAGGTAAAAAAAACTGGTTTTTAATGTTTTAAGGATTAAAACATTCTATCATTATGGCATTGTAAAATCTTTTAAGGCTTGTATTTTGCTTGTATTATGTCCTTCATTCATGTGTCGAAGACAGAGGGCGAGGTCTGGGGTTGGAAGGAGGCTAATCCCCCCTCACAAGCAAAATAAACCCTGCCTAAAATTTGATGCCATTTCAAATGAGTACCCACACAACACCCTTTACACCCATTTTAGGCACTTTTTTAATCAATTTGCAAATTTATTGACATTTTCCATCAGTTGCGGGAATCGTATTTTGCTATAACTTTTGACTCACTGCTCATTTTTGAGTGCTTCTTTAGTCAAAGTTGCATGATTTTTTGTACATTACATGATGACATTATTAGTTTTGTAAACACACTACTTTATAAAGTGCCACATTCTAGGGGGGTTCACTAGTACTCTTGGGTTTTCACACGTAGACGCATTATCGGCCGAGTCCGACGTCTTGCTTTTTTGCACCTTGCACTTTTGCATTCCGCATCATGGAGAGTGCTCTTTATAGACTTGAGCATTATAGGATCTCTTTACAGCCTCCACCACTTCTCACCAGGAGAGGAACTATTCAATTTGGCGTGCTTCCATGGAACGTTACTTCACTCACGAGGGTCTTTCACCCTTCTTACTTGGGCCAGTTCCTACACCCACTGATCATCGTCATCTGGAGGATTTTCTCGACACTTGCAACCATGTTTTTGGTCACTTGATGATGCATGTCTCCAGATCTCTTTGGTTTCACGTGGCAGACTCAGATCCACCCCACCGTGTCTGGAGCATTCTTCAGTCCCTCTATGGAGACCCTTCACATACTGTCACCATTGTTGCTGCTATTGATCATGTTGTCTCCTCTATTTCTTCATGTGATGATAGTTCCACTGACACAAACTCACTTGGTTCCACTTCTAATGACGAGGATTGTGCACCCATTTTTGATGTCAAGAGTACTACAGAGGACTCTTCTCCTCTTTCTCTCACTATTCCAGAGAGTGTTGACACATCCCACATCTCATCAGATATTGAGCACTCTCCTATCTCAGCCTCATACGTCATCACACCCACCTCCTTTCCACCTTCCAGTGTGTGAGGCTCCTTCCACTCCTCTACCTTCATTGGATGACTCATACCTATCTGACATCGCTCTTCTGTTTGTTGAGCCCCCTCATTGGGACAAGTATCTTCCTGACCTTAGTCATCTTTTCGCAGAGTACACTTGTGATGTACTATAGGTTCCACATCCATCTATAGGTATTTCAGAGGATTTCATCATCTCCGTTGTTGGGAGTGCCCCTTCTGGGACTCTTACCACTTCCACTTTTCCAGAGACCTTCATTGATCCACCCTTGTCTTATGGATCCATTTTCTATTATGGGGGATGTTCTGTTACCTTCACATTAGTTGGACATCCTTTCTATAGGTGTTCACTCTTCATACTCTGATAGTTCTGCACTTGTAACATTACCTTCGATTCCTTTGCACTCACTTGCTAGACCTATGTCACACTTTCGTGGACCAGACTTAGAGTTATTCATGCTACTACCTTCATTTTCCTTCATGGAGTGGGTAGACTTTCACATTCATTTATGTCCTTCAGAAGGGCAAGCACACAGTTCGATGTGCGGATGTCTCTTCTTCAGTCCAGAGGTAGAGGATCTCGTCATCAAAAAAATCTTCTGGGAGACCTCCTAGAGCTGTAGAGTTCAGATCCGTCCATGGCATCTTCTGCATTTCTCTCATCTCCCTCTTCTTCTCTCTTCTTCTTCTTTCTGAGAGATTGCCTCTTTGTACATGGGTACCTTTTTAGGCTCATTTATAGCTGGGACCCATCTTTGGCATCTTTCTTAGATTAGAGAGTTTTTTGTTCTCTTTTGGTGGATGTTTTTCCCACTGGGTTTTCTTTCACTACTTGGAATTCTTCTTGTACGTGGGTACCTCATCAGGCTTTGTGCCAGGACCCATTTCTCATTTATTGACTTGTTACCTCATCCTAAGTTATGAACTAGAAGGGGGGGTTTGGTGTAGGTGGTCCATTTTTCTTCACTCTATTTAGTGTTATTCCACCTCATTCCGGGTGAGTCATCTCACTTAGGTGGACATGGATCTAGGTGTCATCTTAGTTTATGACCCTCATTCTCTTACAGAATCTATCATATGTGTAAGTGTGTCATAGGAGTTACATTCCCATTTGGGAAAGTAACTCCTCTTCTCCATTATGGAGGAATATTCTCTTACATGGGAGTTACACATTCACTCCCCTATTTATACTCACCTCCTTTGATCTATGATAAGTCTATTCCAAGTTAAGAAATTCCATTCTACTCCATTTTTTTGAATCTTGAGCTCTCATATGCATTCACATTGGCATTAAGAAGCTTGCTTGCATTAATCTCGCAACTCCTACACTTTGGTGAAGTGCAACTATTTGATGCACATGAATTCCTTCCAGGTCTTCACCTCCTTCACTCCATTGCAGTTTGGTATGAAACTAACAATGGCATCCTCTGGCTAATAGTCACTTTCATTCATTTTGATATCTTTTTATGGCTCAATATTTTCCTCACGGGTCCATTCTTAATAGGAAATTACAGTCCTACAAAGCCTATATAAATGCAGTCTAATGAACTCATTTACTCACCTAGAAGATTCCAAGAGAACCTATTAGAAATATCCATTCTCAGAACACTCCAAGCTCTCTTGAATTAATAAACAGGAGAAGAAATATCTAAGAGAAGCCCATAGATAAGTCTAAAGCACACTAAAATAGATTATAGATTCAAGTTTCCTAAGCTAGAGAAAGTAAGAAAATCTCAATCTAATTAGACCCAAGTCATTGTTTCATTATCAAGTGATCAAGTTTTTCAAATCTAGTTTCATCCATTCAGATATCACATGCAAGGTGGATAACTATATATGATTTGAGGCTCTTTATAGTATTGTCCAATGTAGATTTCTGTACAAATTACACTTCAACCCAAACAATGAACCTTTCTATTATGAATCCTTTTCACTTATTTAGTGTTATTCCACCTCACTGGGTGAGTCATCTCACTAGGGTGGACATGGATCTAGGTGTCATCTTAGTTATGACAAATTCTCTTACAGAAATCCATTCATATGTGTAAGTGTTTCATAGGAGTTACATTCCCATTTGGGAAAGTAACTCCTCTTCTCCATTATGGAGGAATATTCTCTTATATAGGAGTTACACATTCACTCCCCTATTTGTACTCACCTCCTTTGATCTATGATAAGCCTAAGCCAAGCCAAGAAATTCCATTCTACTCCATTTTTTGAATCTTGAGCTCTCATATGCATGCACATTGCTTTACAAAGCTTGCTTGCTTTAATCTCGGAACTCATACACTTTTGTGAAGTAGCAACTATTTGATGCACGTGAATTCCTTCCAGGTCTTCGTCCTTCACTCCTTTAGTTTGGTATGAAACTAACTATTGCAACCCCCTAATACTCACTTTCTTAGTTTGATATCTTTTTATGGCACTCAATATTTTCCTTTCATGGGTCATTCTTAATAGGAAATTATACCTTTCAAATCCTATATAAACAAGTCTAATGCACTCATTCCATACTCACACTGCAATTCCTTTTAATGTTTTATCATTCTACAGAGACACTCCAAGCTCTCCTGAATTCCATTCCAAGAGATAGAAATATCTAAGGGACTCCTGGATGACACTCCACTCCAGAACACACTAAAAGAGATTATGAACATTCAGAGGTTACACTCCACTAGAGACCAAGTAAGCAAAGTCAATCTATAGTAGACCATTCATTGATTCACATTCCATCAATGGTCCATTCTTTCTAAATCATTGGCATTTTGATCTAGATCATTATCACATTGCAAGAGTAGACTAACCTATATAGTGATTTAAGGATCCACTCCATTCCATTCCACTCCATGAAGATCAGTGAACAGGGTCCATATACTTCATTCCCAAACATTAACATTTGCTACATTCCATCAGAATCCTGGTTCACGTTCAATTCCACTCCATGTCTATTCCACCTCAGAAGGTGTTTGAGTCATAAACCCACTCCACTCCATGCCACATTTGTATCTAGGTACATCCATTAGATTTTCCAATCCATTCTCTTCCAGCTATCTCCACTGTCATTCTGTATGTGTCATCCAGGAGTTCCATTCCCATTTACTGGAAAGTAGACTGCATTCCACGCCACTCCATTATGGAGGAATATGCTGACGACTACCACCTATGGCAGGGTCACATTCCCGTGTGCCTAACATTCCACTCAACTCCATTGTGATTATAATAAGCCTAAGCCAAGCCAAGATTTCCATTCTACTCCATTTTTTGACTTCTAGGGCGTGTCATATGCATGAACTAAATTTCCTTACAAAGCTAGTATTGATTGCATATCGAAACTCCTTCCCTCTTGGTATTTTTAAATAGATTTAATTAGTTTGACCTACCTCTTCACCCAATGATTTGGCACTCCAAGGCTACCTTGTGCATGAAGGTACATCCCAACCAATTCCTATATATTAAATGTTTGTGTTCAAGCAAATGGCTTGCAAATTTTGTGTATCTTGCATAGTACTGCTGCCACAATCTTGTTGGAAATTACATAGCCAACCTTTGTTCACTTGTGCTATATCTCTTCCACCTGCATTACAACCAAACTACCTTCAAGCTTCCATTTCTCAAGTGCCTTCTCTTGTTGCTACCTTTGCATTCCCATACCTTGGAATCATATGGACACAAAGAGAAAGAAAGGATAAGTTGAGGGAAAAATTACTACACAGCTGGAATTACCTCTGTTATGTGAATTCCAAGTTGGATTTGTTGTTTGATTTCTTTCATTCTTACAATTATCATTGTTACATCATATCAAATAGAGTAGAAATAAATTTTGTTTCATTTGCATTAGTTAATTTCCAATATGATTTAAGGATCTTCATAGTATTACTAATGTAGATAGTGTACGAATTACACTTCAACCCAAACAATAACCTTTCTATAATGAATCCTATTCACTTATTTAGTGTTATTTCCACCTCATCGGGTGAGTCATCTCACTAGGGTGGACATGGATCTAGGTGTCATCTTAGTTATGACAGATTCTCTTATATAATCTGTCATATGTGTAAGTGTGTCATAGGAGTTACATTCCCATTTGGGAAAGTAACTCCTCTTCTCCATTATGGAGGAATATTCTCTTATATGGGAGTTACACATTCACTTCCCTATTTGTACTCACCTCCTTTGATCTATAATAAGCCTAAGCCAAGCCAAGAAATTCCATTCTACTCCATTTTTTGAATCTTGAGCTCTCATATGCATGCACATTGCTTTACAAAGCTTGCTTGCTTTAATATCGAAACTCCTACACTTTGGTGAAATGCAACTATTTGATGCACGTGAATTCCTTCCAGGTCTTTGTCCTTCACTCCTTCAGTTTAGTATGAAACTAACAATTACATCCCCCTAATAATCACTTTCTTAGTTTGATATCTTTTTATGGCTCAATATTTTCCTCGCGGGTCATTCTTAATAGGAAATTATACCTACAAAGCCTATATAAACAAGTCTAATGCACTCATTTACTCACCTAGAAATTTCAAGAGAACCTATTGGAAATATCATTCTCAGAACACTCCAAGCTCTCATGAATTATTAAATAGGAGAAGAAATATCTAAGAGAAGCCCATACATAAGTCTAAAGCACACTAAAATAGATTATAGATTCAAGTTTCCTAAGCTAGATACCAAGTAAGCAAAGTCAATCTAAGTACACCAAGTCATTGTTTCATTATCAAGTGATCAATTTTTCAAATCTAGCTTCATCCATATAGATATCACATGCAAGGTGGATAACTATATATGATTTGAGGCTCTTCATAGTATTACCAATGTAGATAGTGTACGAATTACACTTTAACCCAAACAATAACATTTCTATAATGAATCCTATTCACAAATAGGGTTTACAACTATTTCATATCATAAAAAGGGTTTCAAATATATGTTATATGTATGGTTTACTAGGGAAGCACATCACAATCAGTAAAAAAGGCACATAAAGTTGTATAATGTCATCTCATTACCATACAAAACTGTTCACCAAGTATAGGACCATTTAATGGTTCTATACATCCCAAACAATTTTGATCCTACTCATTTTTCTCTCCTAGGATCAAAGATGAATGACTCCATATCATTCCCAATATGTACAATCATAAAACAATGCTATATTAACTTATTGAGTATCTAATCAATTAAATAAACCCTCTTTCTCATGATTTCACCTTCTTATAAATCATTTCTAAGATTCTATCATAAAAATTATAATAGTGATATATTCTAATTTGTGCATTAATGTTAATTAATTAATCTAAATATATTACATGCCTCTAACCCTTAATTCTATAAGTAAATAAGAACCACATTAATCCAAAACTATTTTTTTAATTTAGAGTTGAATCATTTGTTGAACATGCTTTTTGATAAAATCCTTCCTACTCAAACCCTATCCACCATAGGGTTTCCATTTTTTCTTAGGTGCATGTTTTCCTTCTACGCCCTTTCATCGTAGTAATCACATCAATCATATACTCGTTGAGCATATCTAACTAACTAATACATGTAGAAGGAATATGCATCCTATGGATTCCTCTCCTCTCCCAATTCAAGAGATACCTATCATTTTTGAGAATATCCATAATTATATGCACAATCTGAATTCTAATTTGGACCCTCTCATACACCAATTTGAAGCTAACCTACATGTTGGGTCTAATGTGATTAATAATGATGAGGAAATGAATGATGTAGATCAATATCAAGTTCTAATCTCATTTCACTTATGTCAAGATCTATGTGACCACCCAAATCATATTATTAATATTCTTATTTTTTCTTGCCACCAAGGATTCTCGTGATGCCCAACCTCAAAAATCCCACAAGGAAGCTCATTTTTGAGTGATTAATGCTAAATATACCATTTCAAAATCTATTGTTCTTATATCTGTATGGGCGTCCCTTATTCCCATTTAAAATCTTACAATTTTTATTCCGATGGATACTACTATTGCTACATCCCTTGTGCATACCTATGGGGTTTCCCAATCCTCTTCTACTACACATGTCTTTGAGTGTATTGTTCATAGTTTACAAGCCCAAGTTTCATATTTAAAACAAGGCTCCTCTAGGCATTATAATGTTATGGATTATACTTAATTTCATCACAATCCAATTGCACCTGAAATAACATATTATCCTTTACCCCTTGAGTTTGTGTCACAAAATATTCTTATCTATGAGGGAAAAAATGATCCATAAAAATATATTTTCTACTTTCATGTCACTTGCTTATGATATGTTTATAATGATCAACTACTCCCTAATTTGTTTCATAGAAGTCTCAAAGACATTGATCTACAATGGTTCTATGGTTTACATATGCATTATGTATGAGCTGTTACTCCTTTAGCTAATCAATTCCTTATAATCTATCAACATTAGTGAAACATTTTCATATGTTTAAATTGATAAGATGCAAAAAGGACTAAATGAACCAATCAATCACTATGTTTTGTGTTGGGCCCCAAGTTTTTCTGAGAAAAATGGGAATTTTGACCAAGTACTTTTTCCATAGTGGATAAGGCACATAAGTATTTGGCATGAGTAGACCATTTTAAAATGGAAAGTTTGGTTGGTGCACATTTTTTCAGGTTACAAAGGAATCCTAAAACACGAGTGCATGAGGATCTAAAGGAGGAATAAAATATAACACACAAGGCATCAAGGGAGTCTATAAAGTCTTACATGCATAAGGAGATTATAGCATACTCATAAAATCCCATGTGCATGAAAATTATGAAGGACTATAGTTGAGACAAAATCAAGGAGAAGGTAATGGTTAAGATGGGCCACATACATGTCAAAGTGCATAACATTGGCATGTTTCAACAAGGAAAAGGAAGTTCAGTTGCCGCATAAAGTTGGCACATTATAATATGATAGGGAAACACATCAATGTAGAATATTTCCTTTTAAGAGTTAAAGTCTCCAAATTATTTAGAAAGACTGGAAGATTTACCATTTGGCGATGCGTGCCACCATCTTATTTTAAAATAAATATTTTGTAAACATGGCTCAAGGGCCAATGTACTTAATGTTGAATAAATGAAAAGAAATATCATGTTAATATAAATACACCTTGAATTATTTGTGTAAAGACAAAATTCAGTAGACAAATTCATAGTAAATTGATGTTATATCACGATAATGAAAGTAGAATAACACCATTATCATGGTACCTTGTGTACTATAGACATTTAAATATATATGAATGGAGTGAAATGTGATCATGAACATTAAATATTTGTATTTTATAATTCATTTAGTTAATGGAGTTTTTCTATGTTTCTACACATTAATTTGGCTACACTTACTAGCATAATTGATGCTTAGTTCAATGAACCCTTAAAAGTAAAATGTGTAGAGTTTGGAAACAAATCATCATTCATGCTAAACATAATAGGTAATATTTATTCCTTACACCTCAAGTGAGTGTAATAAAATCATGATTATCATTATAGGTTAATAAGTGGGTGTTGCAAGATCTTGTAGCACACGACTGTAAGAAGGAATAATGCATGCAAGCCTAGTTTGGAGGGAAAAATTTAGATGCACAACACTTGGGTTCCATTTACAAGACTTAGGAAATTATGTTATTATTATGAGGTGGGAGAAAAAGGTTTCATCTCAATTACGAGAATATTGAACATTGGTTGGATATGGTAGAATAAATCTTTTTATAGAAACACCCTAGTCGTTGGCACTTCTCACCAAGGACTTGGGTAGAGAGGCACCTCTATGACATGCTCTATGAAATTTTATTCAGTGATATCCTTACAAATATATATGCTTGGATTACTACTTACTGATTAAACAAAAGTTTGAATTTGGGGTAAAAATATAGGTATACTCCATAACACACTAGTAGACTCAGGTAACAGGATGCAATGTGTAAACACATGGTAAAATTTAGGTAGAGGGAAGTTTTTAGATATTGGAAGTAACACCCTTGAATTGATCATGGAAGATAAAATAATTTTGGTAACACGGGATTGTCTTTAAAGTGCAGGACTTTTCTCCTTGAGAAAAAAATATGGAGAAGGTTGGTGTAGACACCAAATTTGGGTCACACTTCCCTTGGTCCCCTTTAATCAATTAACGTAACATGTTCACCTAACAATGACCTCTTACCCCACATTCATTTTAATCTAATTACTTATAATTTAATTAATGTTCATCCTCACATTATTAACTAATTTAATTACTTTAATTAAGTTAATTTACACATCACCTAGACACCTCACCATGAACTTATTCCTAGCCTATTAATTAACTAAGACTAGGTCCTTACTTATCCCAGTCATCTGGGACTTAGTCTAACCCTAACATTAAAGTCCTATCCCTTCTCCAACAACACTCCCACTTATATAAGTGCCAACCCTCACTTGAGACCCAGATTGGCAATCAAAATCATGCCTAAAATAGTAAATATATTCCTATTTTTGGTAAACCTAGACTTACCCACCTTAATCGACACCGGTTATCCCTCAACCGGCGTTGGTCACCTAACCGCCATTGGTTAATTTATATACAACTTTGCAAAATTTTACCTAGGTTGGTCATTTTTAGTTTTGGGAGAACTATTGCATTGAAGTGCAAATCAAAAGGCTCTCAAAATCCAGACAACACAAAATACTCAACCATAGGTCCAAATAAGCATGCGGTTCTCCTGTAAGAGCATTGGAATACTCATGGGAACACTACGGGAGTACTGCCATGAAACTAACTCCAAAATCTCTTCACAGATCAACTGCCATCCACCTTCACCTACTAGATCTGTAAAGGAAAATAAGTATTCATGATTTCAATCATATTGTTCTTTCTTAAATTATATATTCCTTATCTCTTTCATTATACTTTATTTTTGCATGTATTCCTTTATTTCCACCTCCTCACTAATATACCAACCCAACTACCTATAGCCTTTTTTCCTTCCATGACTTCCCCCTCTATATCCCTAAATATTTTTAGTAATATTACGAACCTAACCACACCCTTCTCACTCTTTGTGCAATCAAAGAGAATCCCAAAAAACATTTTTATAAAATTATTGTCAATTGCCCCTAGTGACATTGGTTACCTAGCCACTATCGGTTTCACCTCTATACTGACATCAGTCACCTGACCGATATCGGTCTCTGTGTCATTTCATTTCCTTTTAACAACAAGCCTATTGATCAACCAAAACTAACCCAGACCTTACCCGATCAATCCTAGACCTGCAAAACCCAGAATAACCTACCAAACCTCCAAATCTAATTATAACCTTGCATGTTAGATTAGATTTGATTATTGTATTCACATGAGATACCTAAATAGTATAACTAGAATAGGATTTCCTTACTTCATGATATTTATATTAAATTGTATTTGAAAATGGATTGAAAACCTTCTAGGAAGCACCTCGCTTCCCGGATCTAGCACTCGCTAGGTAGTCCACTAACCTATATTATTAATACTATTTGGTGGTCTTGTTTTGTTTCTTATACAGGTTGTTCCTCTTATACAAGTTGGATAAAAAAGTCATTAACATGTGTATTCAACCTTCAACCAACATATCATAGGTATTCCTCCTAACCTATTTCCTTTTTTGTTTTAACCAAATCAAAAATTAGTCAAAACATCTTGGCATGCCCGGTGGGACCCATCTGGGGTTATTTGCATTGTTCATTCTTAGGGAAATATTGTGTGTCTATTTTCATTCAAAATGAGTTCACATTAATATTCTTCTTTGGAAATATTATTCCCTTCTGATTATCTCAGTGACACTTATTATTTTGGATTAAAATTTTTTCTTCTTTCTTTTCTTGTATTGCATTTAGTGAAAGTCATACCCTTAACCTCATCATAATTTTTTCTAATCAAATATAATTTGTGGATTTGGGTTTTAAAACTTATGCACTTGTAATATTGAGTTTGTTGCATTATAGCTAATCTAAAATTGTGGGCAACCTATATGCTGGAAGTCATGCTCAACTGATGGTTGTCAAATTAAACCGTAGCTCACATTTTGTAAATTCTCTATACCAAATCACTAAAACCAAATTACACAATTCTTAAACAACTTCCTCAGAAGAAGCTGTCAATGATCACATGATCAGAGGATTAATAGTGGGCTCTAGTTGGTTTCTCTGTCCAAGCATCATCTCAGAGAAGGATCTCCCACGCCAAAACTTACCTAAAACTAGCCATAGTTGTCAGGTTTTATAGGGAACCCTTGTTAACCAAAAATTCTATTCTACTTACAGTCATTCCTAAATGACATAAGCCACAACATAAAATCTATAGTGTAGGATTTTTTGTTTATTAGTTTTTTATTTTCTTGCATTTTGAGGAGTGAGTTGCATTTCTTCATCCGTTCTTATCCTTTTATACCCCACACCACGACTAGTATATTCTGGTTTTATTATGGGTTTATTAGGACTTCTCATAACCATACTCAGTCTCTGATTTGGCCCTTTTATTTGATCTAAATCACCAAATCTCCATTTTTTTCTTCTCTTCCCAAATTTCACAGCAACAAATATTGGTCCCATGACCGAAATTGGTTGTATCATCCTACCGGCATCGATTAACTGACCGACATCAGTTTATATAATTTTTGGTTATTTTTTCCAAAATAGTATTCTTCACCTTCATGTTCTTTTCATGGTTTGTTCTACCATTTTTATCCCACTCCTGAGTCTCTGATATCATTTTTCAGGATCCAAGTTGACCCATTTTCACCTGTTATTGCCAAATATTTGAATCTCTTATTTTCTTACAGTAGCCGACATCGATATGAGCCGACTGGTGCCAGTTACCCTTATACCAACATTGGTTAACTGACTGATATCGGTCTCTGTATTCTGACTTTCCAATCAGAACAATGATATAATCACTTATTTTAGAATGATTTTTTCACATTACTTATGTGTTTTCGACATCATCAACGAGGCTCCAAATACCTATTTTATCGTCAATCACATGGTTTTGACTCGTAAACAAGCTAAAACTCTCGCATTTCACTCTAGTCACCAGCTGCTCCCACCTAGCCCATTTCCCCCTTTAATCTCATCGCCCATAGACCCCAATCAAGATCTTTCCATACCCACTGGTGATGAGGAGTTCACGAGGCTCCTTGATCACAACCCCATTGCTCTACAATACTATCTCACTCATTCATCTACCCAAGATTCATCAAGGAAGCTTGTATATGGCATGCATGTGTCCATTCCTCCTACCCTCACACCCACTTCTGCATCAGCTAATACTAGCTCAGCCTTAACCTCTTCCACCTTACCACCTGTGGTGTCCCAACTTCACCCTACATCATCGATATCTGTTGCACCTATAGCATCTGTCGTGCCTTTGACGTCAGTCACTCATATGACGTCAACCATGCCTTTATCAACCACCTTGAGTATAGGTCTATCTGGACCCCCCACCTCTCATATACCTATTGCATCTTAACTACCCATTGTGTCAGCAACCCATACTCCTTTCAAAAATATTATCCTCTCCATCCTACAGTATCTTCCTCTGATTGCTATGAGGGTTGTTACGTCCACTCCACCTACCTATACTTATCACCAACAACCTCATATTTCATCTATCACTTATTCAGATACTTTCCATCTACATCTATGTCGGCCTACATTCTTCCCTCACAATTTTTGTACTCAGCACCACCACATACTGGGATGCCAACCATGTCATACCCTCCTCATCTACTCCCTTATACTACAGGGGTTTCTCAATCATCACAACCTACTAATGATATTATCAAAATGATGATGGAAAAGATGCAGACATCGGAAGCATTTGTCTCTGGATCACATAACTCTCTGACATACAACGAGATTTGCAATGAGCCCATTCACCCATCCATTCCAAATCATCCATGCCCTACGCATTTGGAAATTCCTAAATTCAACTGATTTAAAAGCAAAGAAGACCAGCAAAAACACTTGTGATCATTTAAACATGGGTGTTATATGAACGCTCATGATGAAACTTTTCTCTTGTGAACATTCCCAATGTCCTTGAAAATACCTACTTTGGATTGGCATAATGCTCTACCTAGGCAATCCATTTTCTCATTCAACCAAGTAGCCAAAGCTTTCCTAGACCACTTTTCTATCAACATTTTCAAGAAGGTCACCATGATCGAATTGTATGTGACACACCAATACAAAGATGAATCTATCACAAACTTTGTCACTCGTTGGTGGAGCCTAATCAACCAACTCACATTCCAACTGCCTCAAAATGAGTTAATAGATTTATTCACCAGGGCTTTTACTAGACACATCTCTCCAACCCTCCAAGTTTAAACCTTTTGCATGTTTCACGAGGCATTCACCATGGCCTAAAAACTTGAAATTTGTGCCATTGAAGAGAAGAAGATACAATTATGTAACAAGAACACTGCATTTAAATCAAACGATATCTATTCTTATTCCAAACCATAAAATAATTAATCTAAAGAAAAAGGATCTGTCAATGCAGTAGTTTTAAAAGCCAGCCCATCTCACCCATCCAACCAATCAAAGCCTTCTTCCAATCTTTCTCCCATTTAGGATTTTCAATTTAAGTGGGAGCAACGAAAATATACTCCCATAGGAGAACCCTACTCTTCACTTTTAGAAAAAAATCTAAAATCCAGAGTAGTCACTCTTCCTCCCATGAAAATACATACTGATTTTGATCCCTCTCATCGTATGCTTGCATGGGACAAAAAAATGATTAATGTAACTATCATCATGTTAAAGGTCATAGTGATGGTAATTGTATAACTTTCAAAAATATCATCCAAGAAATGTTAGATAATGGAGATCTTGTCTTGGATAATCCTAATTCACTAGCTAATCAGAACCTTCACATCTTCAAGAATCCATTCCCAAATCAAACCCAATCATCTAACCAAACTAGCAAAACCTTGACCAATGACAATAACATTCATGAGGTTCATGTTGTTTTCGACATCATACCAGTTCTTCATCAATTTCCTCATAATCCATCTATCGAGGATATTCTTGCATGAGCTCCTTCATCCACAGAGAGAATTGTTTCATCTGCTCCTTTACCCAAAGAGGAGTCTCCCTTATCTCCTCATTTACCCATAGAGGAGTCCGCCATATCTGCCGATGTAGTTTCCCCACTCACCTCTCAATCTGATAAACAACCTGTTGTCAAAATTTCACCCCCTGGGTAAAATTTTGATAACATGCGTCAGAATAAAAAGTCCCAGGCAAATTGATTGATTCGGGGCCAAAAATCATGTTGCTAGAGTCCCCTCAAATATTTTTCTAACTCCCCAGGTCGAAGAGGGAAAGAGCAAGCTCTGAGAAAATGCGAAAAAGGTTGCAGAAGGCAAGTAGGTTGATCCAGGAAAAAATCATAAAAATGACTAAGTCCTAGTCCTAGGGGCAGTCGGGACATTTGGGACAAAAATGCCCGAACCGGCCGACTCAGCCGAAGTAAGCACAAACAGCCCGCAAAGCAACAGGGACATCTGGGACAAAAGTACGCGGTGGGCGCGAAATGCCGGTTCGACCGAGAAAAAATTGGCTAACTGCTGAGAGGGACGCAAATGGGACAATCGGGCCAAAAAGGCGCAAACCGGCCGAACCGGGCGAAAAAGGGCCAGACAGTCCAAAATCAAATGGGACAATCGGGCCAAAAAGGCGCGAACCGGCCGAACCGACTGAAAAGAGTCAAGTCAGTCTGAAGCAAAGTGGGACAAGCGGGCCAAAATGCCCGAACCGGCCGAATCGGCCGAAATGAGTCCAGAGGGTCCAAAATCAAATGGGACATCTGGGACAAATGGACGCGAAATGCCCGAACCGACCGAAATGAGCACAAAGGGCCCAAAATCAAATGGGACATCCGGGACAAATGGAGGCGAAGTACGCGAAGGAGCCGAAGGAGCCGAGGACCAATCAGAAACTACCACGTGTCCTCACAGGAGAAAAAGTCAAAAGGTCAAAGGGGCGAGTTATCGAGCGCTGAACCAAACCAATGAAATGGCGCCACGTGTCCAAGTTTAAGGGGCCCACAAGCAATTTCAAAAGGAAAGCCCGTGAAAGATGGAAGAGAGAGAATTTCTCGTCCAATCAGCACGTGCCACGTGTCGTCCAGATGGCGAAGAGCGGGAAAACATTTTAAAATTCGTTTTGATTTGTTCCGTGCCCTAAATCTTCATATCGCCATATCTTTTGATCCAGAGCTCGGATTTCCACGTTCTTTATATCAACAGAAAGCTGTTGAGATGCTCTACATGATTCTGGGATCAATCTTGAGTTTTGGTGCAGTCTGAAGAGAGAAAATCGAGAAACGGCTCTGACATGTGGTAATGGCCAGAAGCGACCTTTCAACAACCCGTTTTAATGCTAATGGGTTGCATTCTTCTTCTGCACGGCCAGAAGTGACATTTTAGCGGCCAAATTAATACAAATGGGTCACATTCTCCTCCAAAATCACTCAAAGTGACAGGGTATGGGTTGACAAAGATCCCCCATGCTGATTTAATGCATCTGCAGTCAATGAGGGATGGGCTTGCATGTTTTTTCACGTTTCTGTCCCCTGGGCTCGACCCATGCAATGTAAAAAGCCAGATTTGGCTCATTTAAAAAAAAAAGTTGTTCATTCTTTCTGCTCTGCCCTCCCTTCTTTTCTTCTCTAGGGTTGAAAATGGAGTTCGAACCTCCTCCCTTGCTTTGTAATGGTGTTTTTGCCTTTTACTAATGGAATGATGTTCTGTGCAAACTTCTGGAGCAACAAAACGTGTTTTGTGA
This sequence comes from Taxus chinensis, assembly GCA_019776745.2. Classification (NCBI taxonomy): domain Eukaryota; kingdom Viridiplantae; phylum Streptophyta; class Pinopsida; order Cupressales; family Taxaceae; genus Taxus; species Taxus chinensis. The sequence goes on along the minus strand of CM034153.1, from coordinate 731,515,293 downwards.
TGCATCTGTCCATCCTTTCTCATTTTTGCTTGTTCTCTTCTTGCCTCTCTTCATTGCAGGTATTTGTGCATGTTTGAATGTTCATTGCAGGTCTAGAGCTGTGTTCATGGAGTTTTGGGACATTTTCTATGTGAAATCTATCCTTGGGCCTGTGATGCATCTGTCCATCCTTCCCATTGCTCACCTCTCTTTGTCCCATGGCAGTTTTGATAGATGTCCAACATTCTCCTTCTCTGGTGTATCACTGTTTTAGTGTAGGCTTTTGCTGTTTTTCCCTTCTCTCTCTCTCTCTCTGTCTCCTTGGCATGGTTAGATTAGGATTAGATTAGCTTGCCTGCACTGGAATAGCTTGTGGCAGGTAGTTTAGGAGAAGGAACCAGCCTTCTCTGGAGATTCCTCTCTCAGTTTCACAAGTCCCATGCTTGGAGAGAGGTTTCCATGTGCAATCACACTGGATGCCTGAGTGATCAACCTAGAAGCCTGATCTGCATCCAGGGGTTCTGTGATTTTGCATCAACACAACCCATAGTACTTACTCTTCTACCCACGAGAGATTCATGCTATCTTCTTCTTCACTAAAATATGTACTTACCTCTTCCAAATTTTCATCTCCCCTACCCAAAGGGAATCCATTAGCAACATCCCTTCCTATTGGCGATAATTATCCATTGGCTTTCATGGATCTTGTTGATTTACTCTCGGCTCTTTTACTCACAAAATCTAAAGCCAACCAATTCCCTATCTCATAGACATTCTTTACAGGGAGTACTACCAAATCAATGTCACCCCCCTATAGTGGTGCCATTTTCATGTTTGGCTGACCACTTGGATTATGTTGACAATTCCATGCTTTGGGGATCCATTCGGCTGCCTTTCTTAACTCAGATGCAAATGTTGTCTGTTGATACTTCCACGATCTATCCAAAGGTGTTTCAGAAAACCAAAGCCACCATGCCCATGCCAGTTATAGTGTCCTATTCTTCATCACCCTCATCCACACCTAAACCTTTACCATCAAATGAAATTTTTCCAATGCCTAAAACCTTACCTGAACCTATATCTTCCTCCACAGCCAGACCCATTGCCACATTGGGAGTCATACCGACATCAAGCCTAGTCCATTGTCCTGTCAAAATGGATTTAGCCACATCCTCACAAGCTATCACAAAGACTATTCCCTTACCTAAGAGGAATAACCAACCTCTTAGACCACATACCCTGACTTTTCCCACTACCCCTCTGTCACCTTCACTACTTCCATCTATCCTAGGTCCCCACACATCAACCTTGACCAAACAACCTCCTACCTAGAGTAAGCCAAAATAACAATAATGTACCTTGTCATGATCCTCTATTATACCGAAATTACCTACACATGTTACGCCTTCACCATCACCTACATAATTTTTACCTCATATACATACATCACTTCTAGTATCCTCATCATTACCCATGCCATTCCCTTCTCCTCAAACAGTCCCTTCCACATTTCCTATTACCACAACCTTCACTACACCTCCATTATTACCTTGGCTAACCCATCCCCTTCCACCATCTACCTTCCCTTCTACATCAAAAAACTTATTCTTCACCTTTACCCAAGAAGGTGCAACCAAAGTCCAAGAAGCCACTACCCTCAAAAGAGGTAGTTAAACCTACACCACCTTTAACAACTAGTTCACCTACTACATCTTTACCAAAGAAGGTGCAATCCAAACCTAAAACCGTACTATATACCAAACACGTGATCAAACTTACTCAACCTCTGATTCTACCTCTGGTGGCACCTCTCCCACCAAAGTCACCCAAACTTCCATCTAGACCCACAATTACTTCACATTGTGATCCATTGGTAGGGTCTTACGCTAACATCCTAGTCAACATTTTAGAAACCTATGTCATCACATTTCTGCCACTTAAACCTTGTGACCCACTCAAACCTAAACCAAAAGGTTTTGACGATACCAAAATTGTTGCTTACCATTGTGTGTCAGGGCATGATGTGGCAAAATGTAAGGCTCTTAAGATTATTCTTCTCCAACTATGTCCTCCTGAAGAAATCTTTGACGATGATGATCTTTTAGATGGGACCCTATTCCACCTGCATCTATCACCACACATCCTTGTCCCGTACCTATTCAACAACATTCATCTCCCCCTCCACAACCCTTTTATCCTCCTCCAACATTTGAGATCAAGATGATCTGTATAAGAGAGCTAGCCAAACCTTTCCCAAAATGCCAATATGCTACATTATTTTCACAAAAATAGAATATGCCCTCACCATATTTTTTCCCTTCCTGTCGTTACACCTATCATGACTCACTTTCTCCTTTACCACAAATTAATATGGTTCAAATTGCCAATCGATCCTAGAAGGACAAAGGAAAGGAGAAAACAACTAGCTCATCCACTACTCTTTTACCCAATATTCCATAGGCACCTACAACAAAAATCACCATCCGTGGATCCACATACTCTATTTTTGATTGGGTTTACCATCATACACTGCTTAAACAATTGCACCAGTCTCCTCTCAAAATGTCTTTGTATGACCTTGTCTAAACCTCTGAGTCTCTTCGATAGGACCTCATTGAGGTTCTATTTTTTTTAGGTTCTACCTAATGAACCTACTTTTGTTGCATCCATTATCACTCCTCACCATGTGGCATCTCTCACCACTTCACCCCCTTCCTCTGCTCCCGCTACCACTCATCAAGTATCCACTCTCAGTTTCTCTGATAACGAGATTGTACCTCTCTAATCAGATGATCCTAATCCTGCCCTATTTATTTTTGTTTACATTAATAATATACGTGTTCAACGCGTTATTATTGGTGGCAGTGCCAGTATCAACATTAGTTTCTCCCATGCGTACAACCAAATGTGCATCCCTGCCAATTACATGCATAATAACCCAATTATGTTGTGTTCATTTAATGATGCCATGACTTCCACCCTCGGCACCATCATTATCCACATTCATGTAGGCCCCCATGCCATTCCTAGATTATTCTATGTCTTAGAGGTGGAATTCCATTACAACATGCTACTTTTTTGACCTTGGATTCATGCCATGGGTTGTGTTCCTTTAACCTTACACCGATGTTTAAAATTCGAACACGAAGGGAAAAAATATACCATTCCAGCTGAACCTTCACCATTCAAGACTTGTAATATGTTGTATTGACCAAATGATGTCCTTATACCAGTTAAAGAAACTACCACCAATACCACTTCTTCTTCAACCACTACCTCATCCACCAATGCTGCCACTACCTCTTCCACAACTAACTCCTCTATTCCCACTACTGCCATAGCTTCTATAGTTGACCCATAAGCTAACCCATCTACTTTTCAAATAATTAATGCTTCTTCTTCCTAATTGACCAATGATTCATCCATTCTAGCTACACACATACCCACTACTAATCCCTTAGAAGGTGTTTTTCAATGCCTCACTCTGGGGGAGTACCACCTTTATAACATTGACACATTCCTTGCTCCTCAAGAGTATGGTAACCTTCATCAACATCCCCACTATGATCACTGCATAGGTGAGGTTCCTTCGTACCAAATTAATGTATGTGGGACTTGATGCTTCTACCCACTCGCCTGAGCCACCTTCCCAAACTCGACCATTTTCCTCCGACCTTCAATATATCACCAACCGTCACTTCATCCAAACCTTCCCCTATCACTATTCTTGGAAGGGCTTTGGATTTGGCTTATATGAACAAGGTGGCCATACTGTCATTCCTTGCACCACTTGTAAGCATAAAGACCGCAATAGTATTAGATTTTCTGAACCACCTTATAGAAAGGCCCAAGTCAAACTCATTGAGGATGATAAACATTCCCCACCCCATTCACCAACTTCACCATCTTCACCTATAAAGTCTATGGACCCATAATCCATTCCTCCTAACTTTTATTTCGTAAACATCATTTCCCTAGGACCTCTGACTTATCAATGAGATGATGAGACTCCCTCTTCTCTTCCCTTCCTAGATACTGACATGATTGATGAAGATACACCTTCTATTAACATTGTTTAATGTCAGGACGATGAGTCTATTCTCACCTACCTTGGTGAAGAATATTCTTATATTCACTAGTCATTACCTTCTGAGACAAAAACCATGTTGAATGAATCAACCATCAAAATCAATATTCACACTCAGGATGACTCGCACATTCTAATAATAGGCTAATCTTTAGATGCTGATGAATAGGAAGCTTTCACTTCTTTCCTTCAGGATCATAATGACACTTTTTCTTGGTCCTACACTGATATTCCCAGTATTGTCCCAAACATTGTGGTCCATAATATCGTAACCATTCCTGATGCTAAACCCGTGAAATAGAAGCTGTAAAAAATGTGTCCTCGCATTACCCTTCTTGTCAAAGAAGAACTCTAAATCCTTTTAGTTTTCCTTCATCCTACCTATTGATTATCCCCAATGGATCTCTAACATTTTTCCTATCACAAAAGCAACAGGGGACTCCGCATTTGCACAGATTTCTGTGACCTTAACTTAGCTTGCCGCAAAGATGACTTTCCTCTACCTAGTATTGACCAACTAGTTGATCTCACCGCCGATCATGAGATGTTATCATGTCCATATTGAGTTTCCCTTTTAGGTGGGGGACTCTCATCAAGAAGTATTTGGTGTTGGTGATAGAGTTGCTTATTGGAACTCGTTCAGTGTATGAAATATTCGGTGGGCAAGAAATTGGTACGGTTGCAAACGCAGGAACAATGGTAGACAATTGGCATGAGCTAAATTGCTAGTCATCAATGGTTCATTATATTCTCTACAGTGGTTGGTCAACTCATCCAATAAAAGAAATGCCTATTGACGTAACAATGGAATGTACCTTGAAAGCTATAACACACATGCAATAGGTCTGCAACAGATTTGATGACATGTCAACATTCAGTTCTCTAATGGTCTTGTCATTGCACGAAGCAGTTATTGGTCTTTGATTGATGATTTGCAACTAAATTCAACCCACTTTATAGAATGCCTATCCATGTATTTTCAGGAAACATATTATATTGCAAATTTGTGCTTTATTGATTTGTTTTTATACTACTGAAGGCAGATTATATAGGTTCCAATTTACAAATATGTTGAACCTTACAAACCCATAATGTATCTCCATTTGTGATTTGTTATATTTAAGCTTAATGTCTTTGAAAAATAAATATTTATTTCATTTTTAAAACAGTTTATTCCTCTATTCTCATTGGACAAAATATTTTTGTAGTCATATTTTGGAATTTATCATTAATTTAAATAACTATTTTTCCTTCAGAAATATTTGCTTTTTTTATAGTTTTAACATAGCAAAAGGTTATGACAGGGCATAATTAACCTCCCCCTGATTTGTACTTGTAGGGATTCATTATTCCATAAATAATGTTGTACAAAGTCCAGTTGTCTGTTGCTATGAAATAATGAAGCTTTATGACTATCTGCAAGATTTATGTGTTGGCTATTGCAGGGATCAGTTTGCAAAGCGGGTTGCTCAGCGAAGTTGAAAAAAGAGATTGCCAAATCTCTACGGAGATAAGCAAATTATAGAAGCTGTGATAGCGACTGCCACCCCCATTTGAGCAATTCATTAAAGCCTACCAATTTGACTTCACTGTTGATTTTATATCACCCATTATCGGAAGACCATAGATTACAATTGTATTTTGAACTGTGTATATAAACAATACGATAGCTAACATTTTCATATTCCACTAAGTGAGTGACTGCCACAGGGTTTATTATGTATCTCGGTTTCAGTGTCATTGCCACAAGCTTCTATTTACAATTTGCTCCTTTCTTTGGCTGCTCTATATGTTCCTTGAGGTCCAAAATCTTCCCAAGGTTAATTCTTTCTTTCACGAAATCCCCACGTACATTTAAAATTAAAGTATTGGGCAGAGGTGAGATGGTGGTTTTTGTTGTGCAATTTTTGTTTGCAATTACACGATCTCCCTTCACTGCAAAAATTGAGGAGGTCGTTTACTGTAAAGAAATGTTTGCCGACACGTTTGCCCATTAATATATCTTCCTTGAGCTGCCATAAATTCCAAAAATTTCTTCCAATTTTCCAGATTTATGTCAATCATAAATCCTTTACAAGTGTGAGTGTGGAGAAGAGTTTCACAACGACAACAAATTACTTTCCTTGCGATTTCTTTGGTTAAGCTATTTTTCAAGCCCTTTACGTAGCGTTCTGTTGTGAGCTCTTCTAATATCTGCCACAAAACATACACATGCTACCCTCCTACTCTTTGCTATTCTATAGGATAACACATTTCTGGATGCTTGGTATGTAAAAGAGCAGCCATATGTTCTTCCGAGCTCTTGCCTTGTTGTAGAAATAACTTATTGTTTTTTCGATGGTTCCTTCTCAAGAAACAATGAACACAGAAATTGTGAAGGGAGCATTGTCTGGTACAGAGTAACAACTAGCAAGAACAGGTTTGAAGGCATTTCTGATGCCTTCACAAAAGTATTAGGTGCCCTTTTCGTTCGTAATTCCTCAACATACAAATCTATCACGGAGAGATTCAGAATTGCTTCTGCAGATGTCAATGTGTACGGGGAGAAGAAAAACAAAACCGTATGTTGTTTGGATGACACTGTGCATGGGGAGGAGAAAAACAAAACCGTAGGAGCTTGCTGCGAGAGCTTTGTAGTTGGAAGATTGAGTGGAAATACAAAGTGGGACTTTGATGAGGTAGTGTTTCAAGGCGCGAGTCAAATTCTTGTTATTTTTGTGGAGCTTATTTTCATGTTAGAGTGTGGTACACCTTCTATGTGTTACACTCGGGTATTTTTACGGCGGTCCCGCTCGTCGGTGAGCGGGTCAGGGGGGTTTGAAGGGGTGAAGCCCCCCCGATGGATGGGGGCTTGGAGGCGAAGCCCCCCGAAGTAAATTTTCATGGGTGGTTTATTAACCCATGGGTAATGGGTAACTGTTATGGGTTGTTTTTGGGCCCATAGTTTTTTGGTACCCATTGTTTTGATACCCACGATTTTTGCCCATGATTTTGATACCCACGGTTTTCTATCAAACTGCTTAAGCAGTTGTCTATTTATATGGTCTTATGCATATGATAGAGAGACAAAAAAATGTACTGCAGATGTGCTTTGAATTCGGGGGTGAATTCTGTAGAGTTTGTTGAGCATAACTTTAAACAGATCTGGGTATTGTATTGAGAGAGTGGAGGCTTGTAATAAAATCTGAGCAAGTGATTCTTGGTGGACGTAGCCCATATTGGGTGAACCACGTTAAATATTGTCTCTCTGTGTTGTGTTATTTATTCTGCTCTTTTATTTGAGATATGTAATATTTTCTGCATATTAGTTTCTACTGTTGCGATTGTGTAAGGGATTATTCCGCATATTTTATCTCTTATTTCTTAACAATTGGTATCAGAACCTGGTTTGGTTTGCTGAAGTGTTGAATCGTAGGGAAATTTTTTAGCTTGAGTGGGAGCTATGGCAGATGATGAAAGATCTAGGGTTGATAAATTCAACGGGCAGAATTTCAATCTTTGGAAGATGCAGATGGAAGATTACCTTTATCAGAAGGATTTTTATACTCCGCTGTCTGAGAAGGTGAACAAACCTTTGAGTATGACAGATGCGGAATGAGATTTGTTGGATCGGAAAGCACTTGGAACGATCCGGTTGTGTCTTGCATCTTCGGTATTATTTAATGTTTCAAAGGAAAAGACGACAAAAGATTTAATGGATGCATTAGGGAAGTTGTATGAAAAACCCTCTACCTCTAACAAGATATTTTTAATGAAAAAGTTGTTTAATATGAAGATGTCTGAGAATAGTTCAGTAGTAGATCATTTAAATGATTTCAATATGGTTGTGAATATGCTAACTTCGGTTATAATAGAATTTAATAAAGAAGTTAGGGCTTTATTAATTCTGTGCTCTTTATCTGAAAGTTGGAATAACCTGGTAATGGCAGTAAGCAACTCGGTTCCAACTAACTCGAAGTTGAAGTTTGAGGATGTTGTAGGGGTGATTCTAAGCGAGAAAATGCGAAGAAAAAGCTCCGGGGAATCTTCTACTTCAGGGAATGCTTTAACAATGGAAACTAGAGGAAGACAGAAGAATAGAGGAAACCATGGAAAATCGAAAGATCGGGCAAGGTCAAAATCCAAGAGCAAGATTGTATGTTGGAACTGTGGAAAGTCTGGGCATGCAAAAAATGACTGTTGGGAGCTTCGAGACAAGAAGAAACAACATGAAGAAAACAAGGGGACAAATGTGGCATCGGATAATATATGTCAGGATGCTTTGATTCTTTCTTTGCATAATATTACTGAATCTTGGGTTTTAGATTCAGGAGCTTCTTTTCATGCTATTCCACATAGGCATTATTTTGTTGATTATGTTCAAGGGAATTTTGGACATGTTTTTCTTGGTGATGATGAGCCTTGCAGTATAGTTGGAAAATGTTCTGTTCAGGTTAAGATGCAGAATGAGAATACATAGCTATTGAAGGATGTCAGACATGTGCTTACATTAAGGAGAAATTTGATATCGGCGGGGCAATTGAGAAGTGATGGTTGTAATGTGATATTTACAGCTGACTCTTGGAAGGTTACCAGGGGGTGCTTTTGTGGGTGGCAAGATGTAAGAAGGTTGGAATCTTGTATTTATCCACTGATAGTACTAATGATTGTAATCTTATGGCTTTAGATGCAGATACAACATTATGGCACTATAGGCTCGGTCATATGAGCCATAAGGGGCATGGACATCATAAAGAAGAATTTTCCTGGATATTCAAAAACAGGGTTGGATTTCTGTGAGAATTGCATATATGGGAAACAGAAGCGAGTAAGGTTTCTCAAGGTTGGACCTACGGAGAAAGAGAGTAAGTTAGAGCTGGTACATTCTGATGTGTGGGGGCCAGCTCAGGTATCATCTCTTGGGGGTTCAAGTTATTATGTTACTTTTATTGATGATGCAACAAGGAAAGTTTGAGTTTATTGTATTATAAACAAATCTGATGTATTTGATATTTTTGTTAAATGGAAAGCCTTGGTAGAGGATGAAACATGTCTTAAGTTAAAATGTCTCAAGTCAGATAATGGAGGGGAGTATTACAACAATGAATTTGATGATTATTGTTCTAAGAATGAAATCTGCAGGCAAAAGACGGTTCCAGGAACTCCGCAACAGAGTGAGGTATCAGAAAGGATGAACAGAACAATAATGTAACGTGCTAGGAGCATGAGGATACATGTAGGACCGCCTCTTTCTTTTTGGGCAGAAGAGGTGAGCACCGCTGTGTACTTGATAAACAGAGGACCCTCAAGTGCCTTGGATGGAGGCATACCTGAGGAGGCTTGGTATGGTAAGAAAGTTGATTATTCATTTCTTAGAGTCTTTGGATGTGAGGTGTTTGTTCATATAGACAAGGATGATAGAACCAAGCTAGAGGCTATATCAGAAAAATGTACTTTCATTGGTTATGGTGGTGATGATTTTTGATATAAATGTTGGAGTATTAAGGACAAGAAAATCATTCGATCTAGGGATGTGGTCTTTAATGAGAAAGTTATGTATAAGCAGCAGTTGCAGAAAAAATAGGGAAGAATCCAAGAAAGAATATGCAGCGATAGAGGATCTTCCGGATGGGAAAGTGACACATGAATCAGTTCAGGAACCCCCTCAACATGAACCCCAAACTTTTATATTGAGGAGGTCTTCTAGGGTAAGAAAAGAACCTGAACGTTTTCTCCTTCTCTTTATTATTTATTATTCACTGATAGTGGAGAGACAGAGAGATTTGATGAAGCAATGTAGGTAGATGCCAGTAAGAAGTGGGAGCAAACCATGGATGAGGAGCATAAAGTCTCTCATGGAGAACCAAACTTTGGGATTTGGTGAGCTACAAGAAGGCAAAAGAGCATTGCAGAACAAGTGGGTGTACAGAGTTAAAGACGAAGAAGGAGGAAAGAAAAGATATAAGGCCCGGTTGGTGGTAAAGGGGTTTGCACAAAAACAAGGTTAGATTTTGATGAGATATTTTCTCCTGTAGTAAAAATGACTTCTATTAGCACTGCTTCCTTAAAGTTTTCTTTGACCGTCCCTCATCAATAATGTGTTTTTCCTTCAACCTAAGAATTGTGTATTTGTTGTTCTCTTCATCAAGCTCCTTGGTTTAATTGTTTCTTTGCTGGCATTTAAGTTTCATCGCTAAAATCAAGGCTAATTCTCAAAATTCCTCCACCTACTACCTGTAAAATTCGTATTTTGCAAGCAATTTACAATATATTCATCTCTTTATTTCTCGCTTTTTCTGACTGTTCTCTTAGTTCCCCTGGCAAAATGACCAAACATGGTATCCTGTGTAAGAAGAACTTCAAGAAATGGCTCCATCACAACCCATGCTGTCAAATCCATAAACATTTTGCCGACGGGTTGTAAAATGGAGAGAAGATTGAGGAGGGAAAGAAAACACTGTCAAGAAACCAAAGCCCAAAGAAGTCAAAATTACCATGCACAGGAAGAATCGAAGGGTCATTTTATCGAACCAGCCCTATGTTTCAAATACCGATAGTTAGGTTGCAGACGGACTTAGAAATGGAGAAACCGAGACCAAAAGAATCCACGATCAAAAGAGTCCAGGGCAACAAAAGAAGAAGGTGAGGAAGGCTTCAAAGTATTCGAGCTTTAGATGATTTAATCAGTTCTAATTGGATAAGTATGGGAAAGATAGCAGAATTACGACGTGTCCAACACGCACCTCAGAGCTAAGATCCCCAACCGAGAATCCAAGAGCGCAGAGCTCCACATTCCCTAAGGTCTAACAGGTCAAAAAAGGACAAAGCGATCCCAAATGACTAAGTATAAGAGGAACCAGCGGAAGCCTCTGCGTGTCTAAATCGTCCCACCTCCAAAGGTTAAATCCAAAAGGGAGCCTCAAACAGGTGCCCACCCCCATGTGTCCCCCAGAGCCCCAAAATGTGCACAGGCCATTGAAATTCTTTAACGTAGTGGAGTGCCAAGTGTCCAAGGTGCTACTTCAAAGATAATCCACAGAGCCGGAGAACCCAAATAGTGTGAGCTCCCACGTAGTCCAACTTAAAAAAAGGCATAGAATTAGGGGGGTGTGAATAGGCAAAGGTGTAATACTTTGGAAAATACAAAGGAGCCCAGGACCTCACGGAAGCTCCACATGTTAGTCTGCGTGAATTGTTCAAGAGCAAAGCAGAGCCAGATCTGCAAGATGCGTGAGGGCCGCCACGTGGACGCCTGTATGGACAGACTCTTAAATATTGCGCTCCTACGACTCAAAACCCTTCAAATGGCCATATCCTTTTGACTGAAAAACTCAAATTTGGGTGGGAGAAGACTTTTTACAAATGTCTCAACCCCCTCTACACCATGGAATATAAAATATCCTTCTTAGTAGGAGTTGGTGGGCGAAAATGGGAAAATGTCTTCTAGGCCATTACATTGAATCTGATTTCTTCACGACCAAGCTAGATTTAATTTGATCCGCTAGGGAACCAGAATCAACAAATTGTAGGTGGATTTGAAAGGGGCATTGATTGATGGTGGCTTGAGATTTCAAAAGAAGGATTCAATGCATATCTGCAAGGTGTTACAACAGGATTCTACTTCTTCCCTCCTCTCTCTCATTCCTTCTATATATTGTAATGAATTGGGCATATTCAAATGTTTGGTCCCGTTATTTCTCCTCTGCCCCCTCCTATCTTTCTTCCTTAGGTAGAACCAGAGTCTAAGCCCTCCTCCATGCTTTGTACTGGAATTTTATACCTCTTGCCACTGATGTATGTACCATTAACATTTTGGAGCAATAAATCTATTTCGTGGATGTATTCTGTCCATCTTGCTTAATTTTGTTCTCTTCTTCTTACCTCTCATCGGTTGTTATGTTTGTGGATCCTATTTTCATGCTAGAGTTTGTTACCCCTTCATGTGTTACACTTGGGTTATTTTAGTGGTCCTGCTCACCGGTGAGCGTCAGGGGGGTCGGGGGCGACCCCGAGCAAATTTTCAGGTGGTTTATTAACCCATGAGTAATGGGTAACGTTATGGGCTATTTTTTGGGCCCATGGTTTTTTCGGTACCTATGTTGTTTTGTAAATGGCCTCTTCGCTACCCATAGGTTTATGGGACGGTTTTATTTTTTGCCCATTGTTTGATACCCATGGTTTTGTAAAACCTGCTTAAGCAGTTGGTCTATTTATATGTCTTATGCATATGATAGAAATCAAGAAATGTATTGCAGATGGTTTTTGAATTCGGGTGTGAAATTCCTAAGTTTGTTGAGCATATCTCAAACGGATCTGGGTATTGTATTGAAGAGTGGAGGCTTTGTATAAAATATGAGCAAGTGATTCTTGGTGGACGACCCCAAATTGGGTGCCACGTTAAATCTTGTCTCTCTATGTTGTGTTTTTATTCTGCACTTTTATTTGAGATCTGTAATAATTTCTGCATATAGTTTTCTACTGTTGCGATTCTATAAGGGATTATTCCACATATTTTTATCTCTATTTCCTAACCATTGGTATCATAGCCTAGTTGGGTTTTGCTGAAGTTGGTTGAATCGCGGTAAAGTTTTAATCTTGAGTGGGAGCTATGGCCGATGATGTGAGATCAGGGTTGATAAAGTCAACGGGAAGGAATTTCAGTCTTTGGAAATGCAGGTGAAAAGATTACCTTTATCAGAAGGATCCTTTCCTACTCCGTTGTCTAATAAAGGTGAACAAACCCTCGAGTATGACAGAATGGGAATGGAATTTGTCGGATCGAAGTCACTTGGAACGATCCTGTTGTGTCTTACATCTTCTGTATATTTAATGTTTCAAAGGAAAAGACTCCCAAATAATCTAATGGTGCCTTATGGAAGTCTTATGAAAAACCCTCTTCTCTAACAATATATTTTTTAAATAAAAAGTTTGTTAATATGAAGCATGTCTGAGACTAGTTCAGTAGTAAATCCATTTAAAATTATTTTCAATACTGTTGTGAAGATGCGAGCTTTGGTTTAATATAATTGATGAATACATTAGGGCTTTATTAATTTTGTGCTCTTTACCTGAAAGTTTAAATAGCCTGGTAATGGCGGTAAGCACTCGGTTCCGAACTACCTCGAAGTTGAAGTTTTGAGGATGTTATAGGGTGTTTCTAAGTGAGGGAATACATCCTTCATTATTTTCAATGGTCTATTGATCAAATGTCTCTCATCTATTCTCTCAAAGTACCTAATGAGCTATTGTAGACACAAAATCACACACTTTGGGTAATTATATAGTTGTGATTACATACTACTATTCATATGATTCCTAAGTAAGAAAAGTACTACTAATTAACCCATGTCTTTTACTGCCTTTCTTTGCTTTTTGTTGTTGCTTTCAGTCTTACACTGGTACTTGCTCAATATACATTTTTACTCTTCAAAATTTTTCATCCTAGACACCAACGCTTAGTCAAGACACCAGCGCTAAGCATCCTCGTCCCCTTTGGGCACCCCTATCCTCTTTGTACTATACTCACACTTTTTAGTTCCTTGTTATCCATTTTAAGCACCTTATATTTTTGGTAGTCGGCATTTTCAAGCTTAATTACGAAATCCAAGCAAGGGAATCATATAAATATAAACTCATGTTATCATAATAAGGGACCAAGCATATAGCATTAACTATCACCAGCTAAGGTTTCACCCATCAAGAAATTTACGAGATCCATTTCATCCATCTAGCTCCATCATAAGGGACACAAGGGCTGATTTTTTGCATCACACTTCATAAGAGGGAAGTTCATTATTTTCCATGCACACATTTACTACATTATACATCTATTTACTTGCTTTCTATCCAAGTGTTACACACACAAGAGAAACCAAGGGAATAATTCCACACACTCAGACACACATAACTACATTGGGTCTATGATGTGGTGTAGTGCTCAATTGTAATTTCACCATTGTGACAGTTGAGGCCAGTCTGACCCCTCATTTTTCATCTTTATTTCTTAGGATTTGATGTCTATGTGAGGGTTTTGTAGGTGTATATTTCATTAGAGATTTCTAGTGGCCTCGGTGACCTTGGTATAGGTAAAAGAATAAAAATTTGTGACACCTGAAATGAGGTTTTCTAAGCATTTCTACAGACTGAGGCACCCAGAAACAAGTCCAGAGTGCATGAGGGCACCCTTATCCCTCTCTAGGTGCCCCATTCCAGCCTTTTCCTCTAGTTCTACATTTTTATGAGCTCCAGTGCAATGATCAGTTCTTCATCTTTTCCATTTTTACAACTCTGAGCATTCTCTAGAAATCTAAAAAATTAGCTAAGTCTTTTTTATCCTTCCATTGTACCTAGGGTTTAACATTTTATTTCTTAGTTTACTTAGGTGAATTTCTGTAATTAATTTTGTTATGTTTGTGGAGCCTATTTTCATGTTAGAGTGTGGTACAACCTTCTATGTGTTACACTCGGGTATTTTTACGGTGGTCCCACTCGCCAGTAAGCGGGTCAGGGGGTTCGGGGGCAAAGCCCCCAAAGCAAATTTTCATAAAGGGTGGTTTATTAACCCATGGGTAATGGGTAACCGTTATGGGCTGTTTTTGGGCCCATGGTTTTTTGGTACCCATTGTTTTGATACCCATGGTTTTGATACCCATAGTTATTTACCCATGGTTTTGATACCCACGGTTTTGTATCAAACTACTTAAGAAATTGTCTATTTATATGGTCTTATGCATATGATACATAGACAAGCAAATGTATTGCAGATGTGTTTTGAATTCGGGTGTGAATTCTGTAGAGTTTGTTAAGCATAGCTCCAAATAGATATGGGTATTATATTGAGAGAGTGGAGGCTTGTAATAAAATCTGAGCAAGTGATTCTTGGTGGACATAGCCCAAATTGGGTGAACCACATTAAATCTTGTCTCTCTGTGTTGTGTTATTTATTCTGCACTTTTATTTGAGATCTGTAATATTTTCTGCATATTAATTTCTACTGTTGTGATTCTATAACTGGGATTATTCTGCATATTTTATCTCTTATTTTCTAACAATTGGTATCAGAGCTTGGTTTGGTTTGCTGAAGTGTTGAATCGCGGGGAAATTTTTATCTTGAGTGGGAGCTATGGCAGATGATGGAAGATCTAGGGTTGATAAATTCAACAGGTAGAATTTCAGTCTTTGGAAGATGCAGATGGAAGATTACCTTTATCAGAAGGATCTTTATACTCCGCTGTCTGAGAAGGTGAAAAAACCCTCGAGTATGATAGATGTAGAATGGGAATACATGGCTATTGAAAGATGTCATACATGTGCCTACATTAAGGAGAAATTTGATATCGTCGGGGCAATTGGGAAGTGATGGTTGTACTGTGATATTTACAGCTAACTCTTGGAAGGTTACCAAGGGTGCTCTTGTGGTGGCAAGAAGTAAGAAGGTTGGAACCTTTTATTTAACCACTGATAGTACTAATGATTGTAATCTTGTGGCTTCAGATGTAGATACAACATTATGGCACTATAGGCTCGGTCATATGAGCCATAAGGGCATGAACATCATAAAGAAGAATTTACCTAGATATACAGAAATAGGTTTGGATTTTTGTGAGAACTGCATATATGGGAAACAGAAGCAAGTAAGGTTTCTCAAGGTTGGACCTACAAAGAAAGAGAGTAAGTTAGAGCTGGTACATTCTGATGTGTGGGGGCCGGCTCAGGTATCATCTCTTGGGGGTTCAAGTTATTATGTTACTTTTATTGATGATGCAACAAGGAAAGTTTGGGTTTATTGTATTAGAAACAAATCTGATGTATTTGACACTTTTGTTAAATGGAAAGCCTTGGTAGAGAATGAAACAGGTCTTAAGCTAAAATGTCTCAGGTCAGATAATGGAGGGGAGTATTGCAACAATGAATTTAATGATTACTGTTCTAAGAATGGAATCCACAGGTAAAAGACAGTTCCAGGAACTCCATAGTAGAATGGGGTATCAGAAAGGATGAACAGAACAATAATGGAACGTGCTAGGAGCATGAGGTTACATGCAGGACTGCCTCTTTCTTTTTGGGCAGAAGCGGTGAGCACAGCTGTGTACTTGATAAACAGAGGACCCTCAAGTGCCTTGGATGGAGGCATACCTGAGGAGGCATGGTATGGTAAGAAAGTTGATTATTCATTTCTTAGAGTCTTTGGATGTGAGGTGTTTGTTCATATAGACAAGGATGATAGGACCAAGCTAGAGGCTAAATCAGAAAAAATGTACTTTCATTGGTTATGGTGGTGATGACTTTGGGTTTAAATGTTGGAGTATTAAGGACAAGAAAATCATTCGGTCTAGGGATGTGGTCTTTAATGAGAAAGTCATGTATAAGCAACAGTTGCAGGAAAACAGGGAAGAATCCAAGAAAGAATATGTAGTGGTAGAGGATCTTCCGGATGGGAAAGTGACCCATGAATCAGTTCAGGAACCTACTCAACAGGAACCCCAAACTCCTACAGTGAGGAGGTCTTCTAGGGTAAGAAAAGAACCTGAACGTTTTTCTCCTTCTCTTTATTATTTATTACTCACTGATAGTGGAGAGCCAGAGAGATTTGATGAAGTAATGCAGGTAGATGCCAGTAAGAAGTGGGAGCAAGCCATGGATGAGGAGCATAAGTCTCTCATGGAGAACCAGACTTGGGATTTGGTGAAGCTACCGGAAGGCAAAGAGCATTGCAGAACAAGTGGGTGTACAGAGTTAAAGACGAAGAAGGAGGAAAGAAAAGATATAAGGCCCGGTTGGTGGTCAAGGGGTTTGCACAGAAACAAGGTATAGATTTTGATGAGATATTTTCTCCTGTAGTAAAAATGACTTCTATTAGAACTGTTCTTGGAATAGTGGCAGCAGAAGACTTGCACTTAGAACAGTTAGATGTAAAGACTGCATTTCTCCATGGTGATTTGGAGGAGGAACTATATATGCAGCAACCAGAGGGCTATGAGGTCAAAGGTAAAGAGGAGATGGTGTGTAAACTGAAGAAGAGCTTGTATGGCTTGAAACAAGCTCCACGTCAATGGTATAAGAAGTTTGATAGCTTCATGATGGAGCAAGGTTATATTAGATGTCATTCTGACCATTGCGTGTATACAAAGAAATTTGAGGATGGAAGTTATATTATCCTGTGTTTGTATGTTGATGACATGTTGGTTGTAGGTAAAAACATGCAGGAAATAAAAGTACTCAAGAAATAGCTAAGTGAATCCTTTGATATGAAGGATTTGGGGGCAGCCAGACAAATCCTTGGTATGAGGATAACTCGGGATAGGAAGGAATGGAAGTTGACTTTATCTCAGGAAGAGTACATTAAGAAGGTATTGGACAGGTTTAACATGCAGGATGCTAAACCGGTTGGGACTCCTTTGGCAGGCCATTTTAAGTTATCAAAGGAGCAGTGTCCCAAGACAGAGCAGGAAAGAAACTAGATGTCCAAGGTACCTTACTCATCAGCAGTTGGTAGTTTGATGTATGTTATGGTGTGCACTAGGCCTGATATTTCCCATGCAGTGGGAGCTGTGAGTAGATTTATGAGTGATCCAGGTAAAGAGCATTGGCAAGCAGTAAAGTGGATCCTTCGGTATTTGAGAGGGACCATGGGGATAGTTTTGTGCTACAGTGGATCAGACACCACTTTACGTGGTTATGTAGATTCAGACATGGCTGGAGATGTAGACACCAGGAGGAGCATGACAAGTTATATTTATACTGTAGGTGGGACAGCAGTGAGTTGGATTTCACGACTACAGAAGCTGGTGGCTTTGTCAACCACGGAGGTTGAGTATGTTACTACCACAGAGGCAAGCAAAGAGATGATTTGGTTACAACAATTTCTTGAGGAGTTGGGGCATAAGCAGGAGGAATGTAAGCTACATAGTGATAGTCAGAGTGCTATACACCTAGCTAAGAACTCTGCTTTCCACTCTAGGATGAAGCATATACAGTTGAGATATCACTTCATCAGGACAGCTTTGGAGGAAGATAAGTTGAAGTTGGAGAAGATTCATACCAGTCAGAATCCTATAGACATGATGACCAAGGTGGTCACAAGGGATAAACTAAAGCTATGTTTAGCTTTGGTTGGCCTTTGCGGATGATAGTGAAGGGTTGAGAAGCTTGCTCAGTGGAAATCAGTCTCCAAGTGGGAGATTGTTATGTTTGTGGAGCCTATTTTCATGTTAGAGTGTGGTACACCTTCTATGTGTTACACTCGGGTATTTTTACGGTGGTCCCGCTCACCAGTGAGTGGGTCAGGGGGGTTTGGGGGCGAAGCCCCCGATTGAAGGGGGTTCAGGGGCGAAGGCCCCAAAACAAATTTTCATGTGTGGTTTATTAACCCATGGGTAATGGGTAACTATTATGGGTTGTTTTTGGGCCCATGGTTTTTTTGGTACCCATTGTTTTGTAAAACCACCTCTTCAGATACCCATAGGTTTATGGGATGGTTTTGTTTTTTTCCCATTGTTTGATACCAACATGGTTTTGTAAAACTGCTTAAGCAGTTGTCTATTTATATGGTCTTATGCATATGATAGATAGACAAGCAAATATATTGCAGATGTGTTTTAAATTCGGGTGTGAATTCTATAGAGTTTGTTGAGCATAGCTCCAAATGGATCTAAGTATTGTATTGAGAGAGTGGAGGCTTGTAATAAAATCTGAGCAAGTGATTCTTGGTGGACGTAGCCCAAATTGGGTGAACCACATTAAATCTTGTCTCTCTGTGTTGTGTTATTTATTCTGCACTTTTATTTGAGATCTATAATATTTTTTGCATATTAGTTTCTACTGTTGTGATTCTGTAAGGGATTATTCCACATATTTTATCTCTTATTTCCTAACAATTGTTACAGAGTATATTGTGCACACTATGATGTTTGTTGTAGGTTATAGGAGCTATGCTTAATGGGTTTTGAAGTGGTGTTCCGTGTGAAATCTATCTTTGGTCCTTGGTACATTCTATCCACCCTCTCCTTTGCTCGTATCTCTCCACTTTAGACAGTCGGATCTGTGATTCAACCACTTCCTTTTTTGGTGTATCACTGCTTAGTGTAGGATCTTTCACCCCTCTCTCTCTGTGTCCCCTTGGAATGGTTAGATTACGGATAGAATAGGTTCTATCTGCACTAGAGTAGCTCGTGGTAGGTAGATTAGGAAGCAAGAACCTGACTTTCTCCTTGGGAGGTCCATCTCAAGTTCTGCAAGTCCCACATCTTGAGAGATGGTCCCATGTTGTGTAATCATCACTAAATGCCCCACTTCACACCCAGGGCCATTTGGAGGTGCTGTGATTATGTACTAACACTGACCACTGCCATCCATTTAATCATCTTCTCAAAAAGGATGTCTCCTTCAAATGGGATGATGAATGCCACAAAGCCTTAGATGCCTTAAAAAATACCTCCTCCAACCACTTGTGACTCATTCCCCCTAAGGATGAACAAACATTTTACCTTTACATTTCTACTACTTCAATCATTGATTGGGTTCCATGTTTTCTCATCATGACAAGAAACATAGGGAGCAAGAAATTTATTATATAATCCGTACACTTTTAGACTACAAAACTAGATATACTCACACCTAAAAACTCTACTTATCCTTAGTTTTCTTCTCCACTAAAATTCACCATTACCTACTCAACCACAAAACCTTTGTTCTCATGAATACTGACCCCTTACATTACATGTACACTAATCCCTATGAACATCAAACGAATGATGCAC
This sequence comes from Taxus chinensis, assembly GCA_019776745.2. Classification (NCBI taxonomy): domain Eukaryota; kingdom Viridiplantae; phylum Streptophyta; class Pinopsida; order Cupressales; family Taxaceae; genus Taxus; species Taxus chinensis. The sequence goes on along the minus strand of CM034153.1, from coordinate 731,495,490 downwards.
GTTGCTTCATGTTTCTTGTAGACCTGGATCTCGAACTCATCCATCAAAAATATGTCAAAGGAAAAATAAAACTCTGACCAACTCACAGATGCATGTCTCTCTAAAAACCAATCCTCTAACTTTAGATTTCCTTAATGAATCCATTGTTATGCCTCTCCCTTGATGATACCATTTACCAAATGACCTTATTCTTCAATTGTTCCAAATGTCATATCATGGGGGTTACTGCCAAAGTTATCCTCATTCCTCTTGACGGTGAGCCTATGCCATTATCTTTCAAACTAGATTTTGATTGTCCTAACAATATCACCAAATATGGAGCACTCATGTTAGGTCTTCAAACCGTGATATCCTTAGACATTAAATCAATTAATATCTTTGGCGACTCTCAACTGGTTATAAACCAAGTTAATGGTATATACTAGTGTATCGATATGTATTTTCCTTTGATAAAGCTTGAACAAGATTTATAACATGGAGAGAAATGCAACTATTGATATCACATAGAAAAGGATTACTTCATTTAGCTTCCATCTGCATCTCTTCCAACAACTTCTTTAGCTACATGGATTCTTTTGCTGCTTCAGTGTAGTCTTTTATTTTCACCTAACTATTATGTGTGCTAGAGCTTGATCCAAAAAAGATCTGAATTCTCACCCGAAGCATGTGAAGCTACAAAGTCCCTCCTTTTTTCTTACTTTTAAAGATGTTAGCATGCATATCCATAATAACTAATATCAAAGCACACATTCAATTGTACTCATTATCATAGACATCATATCATGAACTTAGAATGGAAACAAATGTAATAAGGAAACATGATAGATCATATAAACACTAAGATCAATTACACCATGTAATCACCATATATCATATTCATCAACAATCATGATCCAACCATAATGATCCATTCATAACATAATTCTTACATAACAAAGGTTATTACATAACCTTGAATAATAATCATAGAGTCATGCACGCTAGTACATCATAGCAACATAATATCAATGATCCCTCACCTATGTGGTAACCAAAATAATGAAATAGGAACAGATATGGGCAAGGAAATAGCATATCCTAGTATAATCATATATATAGGGGTGGGGACTCTCCCTATACCACCTATGCATTCTCAAAATAGACTGTATGCTCAAAATAGCCATGCGTTTATCCAAAAGAAACCATAAAGTGTGCATGCTTTTCTATAAATCCTAATAATAGATTAATCTTATCAATAAAAATTTTCTTTAATCCTATTATTAGCTTGATCCACACATCACCCTTCATCTTCTCTCTAAATGTGTTTTATCCCTGGGAATAGACATTCCTTGGCTGCTAAGTCTCCTTGAACTTTTATGTAGTTCTGAACCATTTCTTGAGCCGTCACTCCAACTTACTTTTTTTCTATTTTTTAGCCTATGGTATACAAAATTGGCTAAGTCATGAAATTTTCCTTCTTAGGTGCAAGCCTCATGCATGCTACCCCCATTCCATCTGTGTGTGCCCCTTCAATGCCTCCTTTGCGTGCATCATATATCCTCACTTGATATGTACTTATTCAATTCTTCTGATGTAACATTTTCCCACACTAATTTGTTTGATTTCCGTCCTTGCAAATGATCTTTTCCAACTCGTGACTCTAAGAATGCATTAATAATTAATGAAAGAATAAAGAATTCAATGCGTGAAAATAATCATCGCACCTAACAAAAATCAACTTAGGCCTCAGTTTTTTGAAAGAGTTCTAGGAACTCAACATCTATTTCACTCTTCACTTTCTTCCACTCATCAAGTTCCACCAATGCTTTCTTGGGTGCCACCTCTACAATCCCTTGTACTTGGTTATTCGCTAACTCTTTAACTCTACTCCTGAGCTCTTGGATAACCATGTATCCATGTGCTCCATCACCATATTCTGAAAGTGGCTTATCCAGTAGCTCCAATTTATCCTTTTTGGACTTGATCAGGATTCTTTCTAAGGATTTTTCACCTCATCCATTACCTTGGTGTGCTCTATCATATTAGTGGGAATATTTTCTTAGATAACCTTGAGAATTTTTTAGTTCTGCATCACTTATACACATATGAAGGATCAACCATCACACTTTTGGCACCTATTGAAATCCAATTCAAGGTGGAGCTTACCCACTTTCCTCTTTCAACTACATGAATAATTCCTCAAGCTTGCTAATCCTTACTTCAACAAATACCTTATTTTCTTCCTTTTCCTTGGCTATCTCCTCAACAGTTGGCCCTAGCACCACTCTTTGTTATGCTCACCAGTTAGCATTCCCTAACCAGGTCTTCGTAGATACTCCATTTCATCATTATAATCATTTTTGGCCTAACTTACCAAGGTTTGGAATTGACCTAAAATATGCTTTACTAGTGCGCCTACCTTGTCATATGCGTCCTTGGTCTGCTTCTGGTCCCTTTGAATTTATTTCTGTAGTTCATCAATTTATTTCTCTTTCTTCTTCTTATCTTTCAAAATAACCTTCATTGTAGCCTCAACATCCAAGTGGACATCTTATTTAAGGCATTACATGTCTGTTCATCTGTCAAGTACATTGGGTCTAATGTCTTATACTTTTTTCTTGGCTCATTCTTCAATTACTATGACACTGATTTATTGCTTACTTTTAACTCAGGCTCCTCTGTGTTTTCATGTTTCCAAGACAACATATTTTTGGTTCACGAGACCCCACTTTTTTGTCCATAAGCTTTCAGTATAATTTTTATGTACCCTGCTCTGAACACTCTCTTGGTTAGGGTCATATGAAGATCATGTGGCATTGGGTGTCCAGGCCTTTGTTCTCTTCTTCTTTTGAAGTTACACAGGTGCAGGATGAAGGCTATCTGGAATCCGACGAACAATATACGTCATCAAAAACCTAATTTGAAGTCGTTAATAAAACTCTCTATGCATATGACATTGGGTCACAAGAAAAAGAAAAAAGGGTCATACTGACCTCAACCGGACCAAACCGGTGGACTTATCGCTGAGCATTGCACTACATTATGAACCCTGATGTAGTTCTTGTGATTGTGTGTATACCATGCCCTAGGTGCTCTCATGTCAAGTTGCACTTCGTGAAATAACGAGCTATGATAGCTATAGAAGATGTAGATAGTATAATAGAATGAATAGAATCCCTCCTCATCTAAGAATGTGTGTGATGTAGAATTTCCTAGCTTGAATGTATGGTGCTATGTGGATGCAAGATGGTGTAATGGATGTAAACCTAGATGGAGTGATAGTAGTGATAGGATGCAATGAACTAGGACCCTTATTATGGTCTTATAAGTTTTATATTTATAGGGCTCTCAAGTTTAATTTCACAATTAATCCCAACAATGACAACTGAGGAAAAGATAAATATAACCAACAACTAGAAGTGACCCAAAAAGGAGAAAAAGAGTCTAAGCATAGATTGGGGTGCCCAGAGTGGGACCAGGGTGCCTCGAGGTGCCCCAGTACAAGGTGAGGTGCCCAGAATTAGGGCTATAATCTCAGGGAAATTAAGAAATGGGGTGGATAAGTATCAGGAAATACACAGGAAAGATGAAGTAAAACATAAAACAAAGATGGAAAAAAGGTGGGATTAATTAGTACTTTGTACACTTGAGAACCTTCTAAATAGTAATATAAGACTAGGATAAATATTGTCTAATGTGTAATATTTGTGTCTACATTTTCCCCCACTTTATGTTGGTGAGTGAACAACTTGGTAACATAAAGTAGATAGAAAATCATACCTGATGTCCATACACAGTGTAGAATAAAATGCACCAATGGACTAGAAGTATGGAAAGAAAAAAGAAAAAATGTGGAGGAGTGTGGATTCTAAAGATGAAACATGTGTAAAAATTGATAAGAGTGAACCTAGGGTAGGAACATGTGTGTAGCTATTGCATGTGTGTTGTGTACTTACATAGTTAGTATGGCAAGTACTGTCACAATGTGTTGTCATTTTCATTGTCCTTGTCATTGTTGTTGTTGTCCCCAATTTGACTGCTTATTTCTCAAACGATGAACCTACAAGGAGAAAATTATCAAGTAGTCAAATATGTATGTATGGAAAAATGTTGTGTAAAGTATGGAAATGTAAATTACGCTAGAATATAAAGTGTAAATGGAAAAATTGAATATGTGCACCTAATCCATGTTGAAAAAAAGGGTGTAGAGGGATATCCTATGACTGTCGTGAGTTTTTTGGGCGATCTCATGCTACCATGGCTGAAGAAGTGTAGGGAGGAAATACTCTGTGTCCTCCAACTCTAACCACTTCTACTACAATTTGTTAAAGATCTTTGTACTATCACTAGTTTTTTAGGTGATCATATGCCACTGGATGAAGAAGTATAGAGAGGGCACCCACTATAAACCTTAAACCTGTGACCTCTCCACAGAATTTTTAAAGGACACTATGTCCTGTTAAGGCCACTGGGTATGGAGTTCATAGACTAGTATGAAATCATTCACTATGTGTGAACCGATGTAGATAAATTATATTAGTAGAAATCCTCAATGATGCCCCCCCCTTTTTGGGGGCAAATGCAATGACTCGAGAAGGAGAATGTGGCCCCAAAAGTAGACCAACCATACTCTAACCTTGTAACCAACTTAGTCCTGCAGGGGGGAAAGGGAAAGCACTTGGTAGATACCAATGCAAACACAAAAGGGGATGGATAGCCAATACAAGTGTTATTCTAAGCACATGCATACAAATAAGTGTAAAATATGTAGACAATGTAAAAAATACTAAGAAAAGTAGTGTAAACACGCAAGAAAATAAGGAGACCATACAAAGCAGGTTTCAAAAATGGAAGATCACTCACAATGTTGCAAGACACGCAAGGCCATCATGGCTGAAAACAACAGTCAAGTGTGCACACAAGAAAAAGGAAAATCCTGCATACAATAAAAAAATAAAGCAGATAAGTAGAAATACTAGTAGTCATGGAAACATGTAGTCCTACAAAACAAGTGTTGCACATGGAATACCCATTAGCATGTTAGAATGAAAACCAATATGTCAAAGTGTGTAGAAGCAAGTAGTAAAATATGTTAAGTACAAAATGAAACAATAACACTTGTATGAGACGAATGTGGATACCCCCAGCGACCGATATAGTAATGGTAGAAGGTGAGCATCCATGTTGCGTGTAAATTTCATGCATCTGTGATCACACTAGACAAAGGTGTGAATGCACATGTGTGTATGATAATGACATATAGGAAAGCAAGCTAACATGTGTAGAAAAGTGAATGTGCACAAGACTAGTAAGTAAAAGTAAATGCTACCAAGACAATGCAGTATGACGTGGATGGATGAAATGGAATGCAAGATGGAATGATAGGAGCAACGTGCCCCCTAAGTGTATGGAAGTGTATGCAGTGATGTTCACTTTTTTTCCCCTCAGTAGTAAAGAATGAACCATAAACAAGAGTGCGTCATCGGGAAATGGTTAAGTAGTGTTGATTGTGTCTAGTGCGTTGCGATGAGTGTGTATGTGTAGTGGTGATGAAATGTGACAGGCAAAGAAGATGCCCATGAACCTTAAATCCGAAGCATATATCATGACTTTGTTGATCGGAAGAGTGATGATTTATCCCTAAGAGTATATCACTATAAGATGAATGGATGGGAATGCATCGTATAGGCAGGTGTGCATGGACCGTATAGCCTAAGCGTATACCACGACTTGGTTAGATAGAGGAGTCATGATTTCTCCCTAAGCGTATATCACTACGAGATGTGAGAATAAGGTGAAGATATAACATATAATGTATGTCATGACTAGATGGGTGATGTGGTTATATGAAGCGTATATAAGTAGGTGGTGGGTAACATAAGGTGGTGAATTTAGCACTAAGCGTAGACCACTATGTGCGGAATAAGGGGAGGGTGGTAATTTATCCTAAAGCATATACCACTAATGGATGAGTAGGAGAAGTGATGATGTAGTAGAATGAATTAGAAGAAGATGATAGAATAGGTGATTATCTTATTTAAGAGGATAATGTAGGATGGGGAAAGGAGTGGTGATTTAACCTAAGTTGTGTATCACTACATGATATGATGACGAGTATGGTTGACGATATAGCCTAGAGTGTTGGTCATGAGTTTGATGAAATGTGTTATGAAATGTCACATGTAGGTAAGGTCCATTTGATTGGTAAACCCTTGGAAGTTGAGTATGGACCGAGGAACTAGAGTGTATCATAGGGTGGTGAGTGCACTGCGTAGAAGAAAAAATAGTGTATATGACCAATGTGGGTGAATATGTGGTGTACACAATGTAATGTAGCATGTGTATTAGGTATGGAATATAATGTAATATGTGGGTAGATAGAATTTATATTGATGATAGATGAAATTAGACCCAAGTATAAGGAAATCTAGTGTAGGATGTAGAGTAGGTAGGATGTATCCAGGAAATGTGGGTATGGAAGGTGGAATGCAATAATTTTGTAAATAGGAATAGAATGCATAATGATAATAGATAAAACTAGACCCAAGTATAAGGAAATCTAGTATAGCATGTAGAATGTATAGGATGTATGGATGACATAGAAAACTAGACTCATATATGATGATGACTAGTGTAGCGTGTATGAGATAGATGAGGAGGTAGAAATTACTAGGAGATGAGGTATGTATAGGATGATGGAGGATGTATACGTATGGGTCCGGTAGTGTAGTGTGTGGGGTTTAGTGTAAAGTGATCCCTCAATAGTCTAGTGTGAATCAAAGCACTAGGGTGCATCATCAGGTAATGAGGGTGTAATGATAGATGATGGAAATGTTGATATGCGAGGAAAGGAAACATGTATGGGTGTGAGAGGTATCAATTCAAAAGATCAGGATGAATGGGGGAGTATGTCAGGTGATATGCCCCCCAATAGTAATTTGAGAAGAGGCTATGTGAACTCGTTAAGGAGATCTTCATCCTCTGGGTAAAAGTCAAAGGGATCAGAATTAGCAACTTGGAAAGTTAGAGTATTAGGTTGATCATGTAATGATCTAGTGAGATACAAATGGTACATGCCCATGGTGTATTATTCATCTGTAAATGGAGGACGTGGACAACTGTGTGTGTACCATTGAGTGAGGTTGAGTGAATGGCCGAGAAAAGAACTATTGTAAATGAAAATGCAGCCAAAGGGCATGGGGAATGAGATGTCAGTGTGACTAGGGTCTAACGTACCTTGATGTAAGTAATCCAGGAGTCCCTAATGTGAGTGGCGAAGAACATGGGGTACACGGTAGATAAATGAGGAGATCAAAGACACACAAACCATAAGTGGCAGTAATGGTGATAAAATCGTAATAAAGATGAGAGGCATGAATAGACGGATGAAGGTCATCAAAGGTAAAACCAAGGTGAGCTAGACCAACAGGAGAACAAATGGTTTCATCACATGTGGGATTAAATGGAACATGCTCCCAAAATGAGTCATGGATAAAGAGGGTACACGTGAAGGGTGGGTGCGTGGCTAGTACTGGCGGAGATGGGATGATAGTGTTCAAAGAGGGAGGGGGTGACTGATATGGAACTATGGTGGTGGGAATGGGTGATGGAGGGGGAATGACATCTAATAAACAAATAGCTCCCTCAAGTGGTGGTAAATGTGGCTGGTCATCCAAAGCTTGAGGTTCATCGATGGTGTCAATGCGAGGAATATAGATACTAGTATGAGGGTCATGGACACAATATTGGAATGGATCACGATCTCGGAAGATGGTATACTCAATACATTCATGTAAGAATTTGATGCAATGGTGGAGAGTAGAGGGAATGGCTTACATGGCATGGAGCCTTGGTCTACCTAAAAAGCATTTATATGAGACAGGGAAATCAATAACAAAGAAAGTGGTGGGGGGATTTTTAGGGCCGATAGTTAAAGGAAAAGTAACATGGCCTAGACATGGATGAATAGAACCATCATAAGCACATAGGGAAATGGAAGAAGGGCTAATGTCATGGGAAAAAAACCTATGGCTTGGAAAATAGACATGGGGTACAGATTAAGCTTAGATCCATTATTGATAAGAGTACGCTTGACAACATCATTATAGATGCAGGACATGATATAAAGTGGTGGGTCATTGTTAAAAGGGTGAATGTCAGTGGAAGGATTACCTCGGAATGTTATATGTTGAGAAAAGGCCTTGGAAAATGTGTCATACATAGAGTCTGGATGCATGTCAACAGAAACATTGGTAGTAGTGAAAAGGGTTTGGACTTGATGAAGAAAATCAGTGTGGGTAAGCAGGTATTCGGTGATAGAGATATTCATGATGATGGAATGAAATAGACTGAGAAGGTGATAGAAAGTACGATTGGGTTATGATTAACAAAAATAAGACCTAAAATAAAGGGGATTTAGGGTTCTAGTGTTAATATAAATAGGAGGACTAAAACACTTGTAAATAAAGATGCTAAACAATAACAAATGACAACAAAATGATATGCTAAAATGATGTAAAGTAATTGCATGATTTAATCTAATGGAAATAAAACCCTAGAATGTAAGAGGGAAAAGGGAAATGACTCAGCTGATTAATGGTGACTGTCACATGTTTTTGTAGATCTGTAACTGGAACTCAGTAGTGCAGTTGAACACTCAGAGGCTATGCAAATGAAATATTTGGACTGTATAAAGTGACACGTGCACCTGGGAGTGTACTAGGGTGCCCTAGTCTACAGTCTAGGAACTCAAAATAGTATAAATGCTCAAAACCCTTATTTGGTATGGTTGTTAAGTACCTCTGAAAACTCTCTATCTGTCACATTGGATTTGCTAGATGAACTGGATGGTTCCCTGCATAAGAATAAGAAAAAGCAGTTGGACTGACCTTAGCCACCAAACCGGTGGACTTATTGCTGAGCACTACACTACATTACAGAATCTAATGTATTGTTAGTGAGTGTGTATATGTCATGCCCTAGGTTCTCTCGTGCTAGTTGCACTTTGTGAAATAGCGAGCTATGATAGCTATAGAAGATGTAAATAGTAGAATATAATGAATCGAATCCATCCTCTAAGAATGTGTGTGATGCAAAATTTCCTAGCTTGAATGTATGGTGCTATGTGGATGTAAGATGGTGCAATAGATGCAGCCCTAGATGGATTGATAGTAGTGATAGGATGCAATGACCTGGGACCCTTATTATGGTCTTATAAGCTTCATATTTATAGTGCTCTCAAGTTTAATCTCACAATTAATCTCAATAATGATGAATGAGGAAAAGATAAAGATGACCAATGGCTATAAGTGACCCAAAAAGGAGTGAAATAGGCTAAACATAGATCGGGGCACCCAGAGTGGGACCAAGGTGCCCTGGGGCGCCCCGAGTACAGGGTTGGGTGACTGAAATTAGGGATAGAATCTCGGGGAAGTTAGGAAATGGGGTGATAAGTATCGGGAAATACACTGGAAATACCAAGTAAAACATAAAACAAAGATGGCAAAAAGGTGGGATTAATTAGTACTTTGTACACTTGAGAACCTTCCAAATAATAGTATAAGACTAAGCTAAATATTGTCTAATGTGTAATATTTATGTCTAAACTAACCGATCAGTTGATTAACCCATTATTAAATTACGAGTTAAATCAATTAATTCTTGTTTGATTTGTAACACATAATTAGGTGATGGCATTGAGTTTTCTTCTTGTTCTCATAATCGCTTCTTTCATCAACATGTGCAAGCTTAGGTGTAGTGTCCACGTTGTGCAAGCTCCTCATAATCATGGCTTTATATATGTGTGTGACCTCCTTTGGTTGTAGTTGCTTTGATGTGGATGAGTCCCTTTGGCTGCATGTCATTTGGTGTGGATGACCTCTTTGTTGTGAATGAGTTCTTTTGGCTGCATGTCAGTTGCTAGGTATAAATCCTTTGTTGTATGTTAGTTGTTGCATATAACAATGTCTTTGCAAACAAGGCTACCATTTATACAAAGCACTATTTAACATCATATTGCAATCAAAAGAATAAATGCATACTCATAACCCACAAAATAAAGTAATCTTTAATAATATTTATATTAACTAATATTTATGCCATGAATTCAAGTTATAATGGAAATGTTCAACATTATCACTGGGAAATACAAGTTCATGGCTACAATTGGCTAAGAAAAATACAATAGATGAGGTGTTTAAAAAGGAAATAAAATGACTCATCACACCCCCGGACTTAATTTCTTGAATGTCCTCATTCAAGATTCTTTAGGTTCCCCCGTTGGCTTAGGGTTTTCTTGAATGATGCTACATAAGCATCTGAAATCTACTGGTGTATATGTTCCTCTAAGATTTGTGAAGAAGTAACCTATATTCCTTTTGTATCTTTCCATGACTTTGTCCTCTATGTCGTCATCCAATTGGTTTTCACCAAACCAATGTCATATAGGATAGTGGAATATTGGGGGATAACAACCAATTGGAAACCAATTTTTTCCACATCCTTTAGAAACTTCAATGTATGCATTTACACTCCTGAAAGTTGGAATGTTATTATGATAGGAGTGCATTTGTTTTCATTGCATCTCAGGGGACATCTCTTTCCAGTGCATCCTACAGGAATATGTTATCTCTCGTGCATTGAATTTAAAGTGGTCCATGGCTTCTTCATGAGCTTTATTTCTCATCTGGTGTACTCGTCGTCTTATTTTCCTGTGTTCCATGTATTTCCCATACTCTTCAATAATTTCCCTTGTATTTGAAGCTTTACCTCTGATCATCAATGGCTGCACTTTTGACAAGTGCATGTATTCCTCCATCATCTTTTCTTTGAATTGTAACTTACTACTTCTTCTTGAGCATTGTAATCTCCTTATCCTTATCCTTAAACTCATTTTCCTTTTCCTCAATGTCTTGTTGATGTTTGAAGATTAATTGTTCCTTATCCCTTTCCCATTTTCCCTATAACCTATTAACATAGTTCTTAAATTTTTGCACTCAGTAATATAAAAAGGTTTTCTGAGTGGCCATGTTTCTACAAGCTGGTTTTGGAGGTTTGTTGGAAACTTCCCTGATGATAACCTGTGGCTGCAGGATAACTTTTGGAAATAATGGGGAAACAAACTCTAGTATGGTCTCAGATGTATCCTTAGTAACTGGAGGAACATTTCCCTACACCTTCTAAATATGATTATGTGGTTGTTATACTTCAATTTTGTGAACAATAATTTCAGTAATTTATTCAAGAGCATGAGGCATATCATCCCCAACTTCCATCTCATCAGTCTGTGTTTCAAACACTACATGGTCATGGAATTCCTCTATCTTATCTTCATCATTGGTGGCTTTATAAGTTGTTCCTTCAATTTCCCTTACAATTTATTCTCCTTCATGCTTCTCATGGGTTTCCCCAACATGACCTACCTCTGCATGTTGTTCAGTAGGGATTTCTTGATGATCCATAGGGATCCAAAATGACTCTACTTTATCAAATCAGCCAACACGAAGAAGAAAAAATGATACACAGAGGTTCTATCTTTTAAGTAATATGACCACCACCCTGTGCAAGGCAGTGGTTACAGAACCACCACCCAACCAAGGCGGTAGTCCTAGGACCACCGGTTTGCACAACGTGGCGGTCCTGGCTCTCTCAGACAGAAAACAAAATCTTAAAATGAACAGCCCCAGAATTTGAAAGGTTTTTCGTTTCATTTCTTCTCTATGGCTTTTCCCATTCTCTAGTGCATATGAGGACCTTGAGAAAGGCTATACATGCATGTTACGGAAGAGAACAAAGATCATCGAAGAATGAAGCAAGTGAGTGAGAAGCTTTAAGTGTTAGAATTGTGATTTATAGAAGCAAAGAGTAATTGAGTTAGAGCAAGCAAGTAACTAGGAGGAAGTGTGGGATATTATCTACTTCTCTTTCATACTTATTGTAATTTCTATACTGATTATTCAATTGGCCAATAAAAGTGGGAAGAAAGAGCAACTACCCTTCCCGACTAGTTTTTTCTCCTCTGGACAGTTTTCCAAGATAAAATTGTTGCTGTATAAGTCTATATTCTTTCCCTTTTTGCAAATTTTTGATTCAAAGCACAAGTATAATTCATTCACTAGCTATATCTGTTATTTTCTAATAGAAAGTAGAACAACAATGATTAATTGTGATTATGTGGATAATTCCAAAGTTGAAGAGTTTACAAATCACTTGAACAATTTTCTCTACATATTCATCCTCCTTATTCTCTTCTATATCCTCCATGGGATCCTGAATATCAATATCAACACCTTTCTTGATATTTTTCCATGGATGTGGCCTCAAAATTCTCTTCTGTAGATTCTTTATCACTATTAAGTGATATCGTTTCAGGATTTTTGTGGCTTTTGATGTTTTTTACTTTCTATTTCTTAGGTGATGAGAATGCCTTGGTGGTGTAGGAGTAGATTTGGAAGATTTAGGAGTAGACTTGGTAGATTTAGAAGTAGGCATGGAATTTTTTTCTCTTACTTCTTGAGGTGGATGATTCGCGGGTTGAAAATACAAGTAGGGTTTCAACAATTAGAATATTCTTAAGGGATACATGAACTGTGTTCTCCTTAGTGGGTGGGTGTATATTTATAAACAAGGGTTTCTGGGGGATGAGAAGCGGCGCTACCAGTACGACGCCGCCAATAATGTATAGTACGGTAATAGTCAAAAGTACAATAGGAATGTTGTGGTAAAAAGTAAATAGTTGTCGTAAGTGGTCCAGTAATGTTAAAATGTCAAAGTTGGGGTAAGTAGAGAAGTAGGGTCTACATGATTAGGAATTAGAAATATTATATTGGTAATAAGGACAAGGAGTGAGGTCATAAATATTTTGTATATTTTATTTGTAAAAAGTCTAAAAATGTGGAACCCATGTGAAATGATAAGGTTTATCTTATCTTAAAAGATAAGCTTACATGTACAGATAAGAGTTAAGGTATGGAATATGATTCGTCAGAGTGGATTTCTTATCCTATCTTAGAGATAAGATGGATAAGCCTAGAAGTCTATAAATAAAGAGGCCACCCCCCTCATTTAGCATAGAAGGAAGTAGTGAGAAATATTGTATGAAGTGTGTAAAGGAAGCCATCAGTTTAAAGGTGTGTTGAAGAAGCCATTAAGAGGTGTAATTGTAAAGTTTCTCCCATAGTATTGGTGGAAGGCAAGTGAAGTCAATAACACTTGAAGTACCTCATGGGTGAGATTGTAACAATTTCATGTTAATATTATAATTTACTTTGATATTTCAGATTTGTCATCATTCCGTCTTATCATAGTCGATGGTATTCTTGTGTTATGTTTGTTGTTTTGTTTCCAGATTACATCCACCAAACTAAAGGCTGTGCATTAGTAAATAATCATAGCACGAGGAGTTCCCGGTGAAGAATTATCATAGTGCCGGATTGGTGATGACATTTTGGTTCCGTTGCCGGGACCATTCCTCGTTGGTGGATTGTCTGGAGAGATATTCCCACTTAGTCAAAAATCAATTGGAGGGTAACCTTGTTTTTACTGTGCATAGTAGTTACCATGGTAAAGTCATTTTTGCCGTGAATAGTAGTTACCATGGTAAAGTCATTTTTGCTGTGAATAGTATTTACCACAGTAAAGTCACTTTTTACCGTGAATAGTATTTACCGCAGTAACTTCACTTTTTACTGTGAATAGTGTTTACCACAGTAAAGTCAGTTTTTACCGCAGTAAGTCAAGTTTTACCATAGTTTACCGTGGTCATTTCTATTTTCTATTATAGTGATTTTAATTATTGGTGCACATAAGTCTTGTTGATTGTACTTTTGGGTTGGTATTTCACTGTGGTTACTTTTGAAAATGGGGAAGATTCCTGTTTTTTCAGCCCAATCTAATGAAGATGCTTCCTCTTTCATTCAAGAGTTTAAACGATCTTGTATTTGTAATGGCCTTATAAGAAGGGAACAATGGACTGAATTTTTTCCTACCTTTTTGGATGGTTCAGCCCTTAGGTGGTTTGAAACACTAGGTGATAATGTGAAAAACTCATGGGATTTATTAACTGAAAGTTTTCTTGAAGAATTTGGTGAACAACAGAGATATGCAGATCTCATGATCGATATCACAAAGCTAACCCAAGGAGAGAAGGAGAAGATAAGGGATTATCATGCTCGTGTTCTAGAGCTAAGGAGGAAGCTCGATGCCCAGATCCGGAAGGAAGGATTAGCGGATGGGTTGATGAATGGCGTGGATAATCTCCTATGTAAGCACTTCATTCTTGGGATGAAGCCAGAGATCAGACAACGAGTGAAGTATGACCGCCCAGCTACCATTGAACAAGCAAAGGAGATTGCAAGAAGGCAAGAAGAAAGCATGGAAGAGGAGCCCAAAGAAATTGTTGCTAAAGTAGAGCCTACACCAGCACCTTTGCTCCAGAATCCACAACCACTCTCGGTGAGCACAAATATTTCTCCTAGTACATCTACTGAGTATGAAGATCTGCTCAAAAAGATGGGTCAGTTAACTATTAATCTTCTTCAAGGAAAAGAATTTAGTTCTCAGGGAGGAGATAGAGGTCCAAAAAGAAATATTTCTGAAGTTGTATGTTATGGTTGTTATAAAAAGGGTCATTATAAGTATAATTGTCCAGATAGAGCTTCTACATCTGGTAAAGGAGATAATGATAAAGGAAAAGCACCTGTGAATTCTTTTGATGTAGTAGATAAGAGCAGAAATAATGAAGTAGATGTGTTTGTAACAAAAAGAAAGAAAGAAAAAGATAATCAAGATGGAAATGATCCTAAGAAGATGAAAGGAGAAACTAGTAAGAAACATAGGAGAAGAAAGTTGGGTGTGCAGGATTTTCTGATTTCACAGGGGCAAGGACCATACTCCATCTTGGAAGATCTGTCCAAAAGGCCTGCAAATATTACATATGGTCAACTCTTGGCTATGTCTTCTGAGAAGAGGCGGGAGCTGCGAAGTGGACTCAATGCTCGACGAAGGAAGGAGGTTGAGGTCCCTATTTTGGAGGCAGAGGCGGATCCCTATGCTCCACAAGCTGAGGTATTATGTAATGGTATTTCAATTCATGATGTCTTAGTTGATGGAGGTGCTGCAGTTAATGTAATGACCGAGTCTGTAATGAATATGTTGGGTTTAAAAATTGATCGCCCTTCAACACTTATGTTAAGGTCATTAAATAAAGGAAAAACTAAACCAGAAGGTGTAGTTTCAAATGTGGCAATATCTGTTATGGGTGTTGTATGTGTGGTAGACTTTCAGGTGATGAAAAATGGTACTGTTGCGTACCCAATGTTGCTGGGAAGACCATGGCTAAGGAGAGTTCATGCAAGAAACTACTGGAATGAAGGTTTCATGACACTTGGACGTGGTAGAGAGAGGGTGAAGATAAACGTGATCCCTCGACATCATAAGGCAGAACCTGTGGATTCAAGTGATGAAACTGATGATTGGACATCCTCTGATTACTCTAGTACCAGTGAAGTGGACACTGAAGATGAAGAAAGTGAGGTTGATGTTTCAGTCATGGATATCCTTCCAGTCACACCAACTCATGACCCCATAAAATTATCTGAAGAAGAAGTTGATGATCGTCTCCAACAAATAAAGATTGGTGATGCTGTGATGGAGAGTGAGAAGGAATCCTACCTCCAGCTCTTTCGAAGGTACATACACATATTCACTTTTGATTACAAGGAACTCCGTCAAGTAAGTTGGGTAGAACATTCTATTGAGCTGGTAGATGGTGCTAAGCCTATAAAGCAAATGCCATATAGAATGAATCCTAATTTTTCCAAGACTGTAAAAGAAGAAATAGATAAGTTGCTTGATGCAGGATTCATATTTGCTGTGGAGAATTCAGAATGGGTTTCTCCCATTGTGATCTCAATAAAAAAGAATGGGAAGCTACGCATTTGTGTTGATTACAGGAAGCTCAATAAGGCAACAAAGAAGGATCATTACCCTCTTCCATTTTCAGATCAGATCTTGGACGAAGTAGCTGGCCAGGAGTGTTATAGTTTTGCTGATGGATATAGCGGCTACAACCAAGTTCGTATAGCAGAGAAAGATCAGCTGAAGACCACGTTCACCACTCCTTGGGGAACGTTTGCTTATAGAGTTATGCCTTTTGGGTTGTGTAATGCTCCAGCAACATTCCAGCGTTTGATGAATAGGGTGTTCGAACCCTACATTGGGACCTTCATCAGAGTATTTCTGGATGATTTTTGCATCTATGGGAGCAAGTTGGACCACCTGCACCAGATGGAGACAACATTTCAAAGGTTAGATGAAGCACAAGCCTCACTAAACCCTACAAAGTGTGTCTTTGGATGTTCTAAAGGTGTTTTGTTAGGGCATGTTGTATCCAGAGATGGTATTGGTACTGATCCTGATAAAGTTTCAAAAATCAAAGATTTACCATTTCCTATGAATAGAAGTAAGTTGAGATCATTTTTAGGCCATGTGGGTTACTATAGAAGGTTCATCAAGAATTTCTCAAAGATTGCACAGCCACTAACCCAGTTCTTGAAGAAGGATGTTACTTATGAACCAGGAAATAAGGCACATGAAGCTTTTGGACAACTGAAGGAAGCCCTGGTGTCTTCACCTGTTTTAAAGAATCCAGATTGGAGCAAGCCATTCATTGTGTACACTGATGCCTCAGATGCAGCACTAGGAAGTACTTTGAGCCAAAAGGATGAAAATGGGAATGAACATCCAATTTACTTTGGGAGCAGACAAATGAGCAGTGCTGAGGTAAATTATACTGTAACTGAAAAAGAGGCTCTAGCTATCATTTTTGCTGTAAAGAAGTTTAGAAATTACTTGCTAGGGCAAAAATTTCTAGTTGTAACAGATCATCAGGCTCTAAAATATATTGTAAATAAGCCTAACCCATCAGGGAGGATAGCAAGATGGATAATTTTGCTACAAGAATTTGAATTTGATATTATAGATAGGCCAGGAAAGAAGCATGTCAATGCAGATGCACTCTCTCGAGCCTATGATGGTTTAGGATCATCTTGTGATGATGATGATTTCCCCGATGCAGCATTGTTATCCCTTGACACAATCCCTAGTGAATACATAGATATTTGGAATTATCTGAATGAATTCAAGTTTCCTGATGGTGCCAATGCAAAGACTAAGAGAAAGATTACTCAAGCCAGTCGTCCATATTCTATTCTGCATGGAGTATTATTTCGAATAGGACCTGATGGACAGTACAAGAGGGCAGTTGGATGTGATCAAGGGAAGGAACTGCTAGAAGAATTCCACAATGGTACATGTGGAGGGCACTTCTCTGGACAACTTACAGCAAGAAGGATCTTGGATGCAGGTTATCACTGGCCCACTCTTTTTAAATATTGTTATAATTATTGTAAGACATGTGATATTTGTCAAACACATGGTAACCGTAAGACTTCATCAGCTCCATTATGTCCTATTCTTCCACTTGGTCCCTTTGAAAAGTGGGGAATAGACATTGTAGGTCCACTTCCAACTACCTCATGCCAAAATAAGTATATTGTAGTTGCCACAGATTATTTAACCAAGTGGGTTGAAGCTAGGCCATTGAAAACAACTTCCATGGATGAAGTGGCAAGGTTCATATATGAACGCATTGTCACCAGATTTGGTTGTCCATTAGAAATTGTAACAGATCAAGGAAGCCACTTCATTAATGAGGTGGTAGAAGCCCTAGTCAATAAGTTTTCTATTAAGCACAGGAAGGCAACAACATACAAGCCAAGCACAAATGGACAGGTGGAACGAACAAATTTTGTGTTGTGTCAAATTCTAGCAAAAGATGCAGCCTTGCAGGTACATAAATGGGATAAAAGGATTCATGCAGCATTGTGGGCATATAGGGCAACATCAAAGTCAGCAACAGGATACTCCCCATTTCAGTTGGCTTATGGCATTGATCCAGTTCTTCCTATTGAGTTTGATATTCCCACGGTCAGAGTAATGAAAAATGAAAGAATGGATGAAAGTGATTCAGTAAAAGAAAGGTTGGTACATCTTCATTTGCTAGAGGAAATGAGGGAAATAGCTAAGGATACAAGCTATAAGAAGAAAATGAAGCAGAAGGAATACTTTGATCAAAAGATCCGGTGGTCTCCATTTCATGTGAATGACTTGGTTCTAGTATATGATTCCAGATACAAAAAAAGAAGACAGAGAAAATTTCTTCCAAAATGGATGGGGCCCTACAAAATAGCAGTTGTGCATGAAAATGGTACGTACCGACTGGAGGAATTGGATGGCACTCCCATTACGAAATGGGTCAACCACGACAAGTTGAAGATTTTCCAAGCACCAGAATAGTCTACTCCGAGGACGGAGTAGAAGCTAGGAAGGGGGAAGATGTCGACACTAAAATTTTCCTCCGTAATTTCTATTTCATTAATGTATGTATTAGGAATAGGATGTTGTTAAGTATAATTAGTAGTAGCGTCTGATAGAAGATAACGGCGCTGCCAGTACGACGCCACCAATAATGTATAGTACGGCAATAGTCAAAAGTACAATAGGAATGTTGTGGTAAAAAGTAAATAGTTGTCGTAAGTGGTCCAGTAATGTTAAAATGTCAAAGTTGGGGTAAGTAGAGAAGTAGGGTCTACATGATTAGGAATTAGAAATATTATATTGGTAATAAGGACAAGGAGTGAGGTCATAAATATTTTGTATATTTTATTTGTAAAAAGTCTAAAAATGTGGAACCCATGTGAAATGATAAGGTTTATCTTATCTTAAAAGATAAGCTTACATGTACAGATAAGAGTTAAGGTATGGAATATGATTCGTCAGAGTGGATTTCTTATCCTATCTTAGAGATAAGATGGATAAGCCTAGAAGTCTATAAATAAAGAGGCCACCCCCCTCATTTAGCATAGAAGGAAGTAGTGAGAAATATTGTATGAAGTGTGTAAAGGAAGCCATCAGTTTAAAGGTGTGTTGAAGAAGCCATTAAGAGGTGTAATTGTAAAGTTTCTCCCATAGTATTGGTGGAAGGCAAGTGAAGTCAATAACACTTGAAGTACCTCATGGGTGAGATTGTAACAATTTCATGTTAATATTATAATTTACTTTGATATTTCAGATTTGTCATCATTCCGTCTTATCATAGTCGATGGTATTCTTGTGTTATGTTTGTTGTTTTGTTTCCAGATTACATCCACCAAACTAAAGGCCATGCATTAGTAAATAATCATAGCACGAGGAGTTCTCGGTGAAGAATTATCATAGTGCCGGATTGGTGATGACAGAGAACATTAACATGTCTACCATTTTTCAAATGATTGGGTAACTTAAAATGGATAATATTCAATCTGGAGTATCTACCCTCGCAAGTAAAGTATTTGATAATGTAATTAACAACATCAACCCAAAATGGTTTCATAGAAGTGTGAATTTTACCTTGTCAACAGTCACGAAATTATCATCTGCATCAACAAAATATTGTCGAGCTGCATATGGATTTTCCTTCTCAGGGAAAATATCAGCTTCTGTAGGAAGCCCTGTTACTGCAGCTAAAATATCATCATCCACTTTCACTGATAAAACCTTGATAGTAGCCTCTCCATTCTTGAATGTGGCAGAGAATTCTGTTACCATGGAGTTGTTGAAACCATGGAACTTACTGAGATATTCCATCCATCCACTATTTTGAAAATACTAGAATATCTGAGGCTGATTGTGGAGTTGAGAATGGTTTGCATGATCATGGCATATTAGATCCCCTCCCATTTTGAATTATGTAAACTCCTTTATCTTTGAGAGGAAAAATCTCACATGTTTATAACAATGATGCAAGAATTTGAGTGAGTGTAAAGTTTTGTGGAGTACTTGTGTTTTTGAATTATGTGACTCACACACATACAACATGAAAAGGAATGCATTAAATTTGATTTAAATGCTGTAAACATGTGAGGTGACATGGTTGTGATGGAGGTGGGGGTGACATGGAGCGAAAAATCATAGGGTTTAAAGGTGGTGACATGATAATTGCTATTTAAATTCATTCATGATATGGCATAAATATTAATTAAACATAATCATTTTATTGACTACTTTATTAAATTGAAATGAGTTGCACTTATCTCGAGATATGTGCTAGATAATGATGACATGTTCCTTGTTATAATTTACACCTTTTATCTACATGTAGACTTCATCATAATGCTGCCTGTTGAGGGTGCCAACAATGTTGCAGGATGTTATTTTATAGTGATGTAAGTGTATGTAGCATCATGCTGAAGGCTTCTTAATGAAATCAATTAATTCATGGAGAGGGAAGACTAATTTTTTTTAGTGTCCCAATCATCTTCATCACTATTCACATGTGTATTTTGTTCCTTATTTTCTCCATGCAATCATAAGTTCTTCCAACAGGAAAAAAAACAGAGCTTTTTTACATGTTGCTGCAAGTGGACATTTAGTCTTTGCACCATCTCCTTCTATTCAGAGACCATGCACTTCTTGCAACAAATACACCAAATCCTACAAAACAAAATTCTAAAAAACAAAACATGTTAGTTGAGTGGTGTTGATCACCAAGAGGGCTGATCACATCACTTTTATTCACCCTTGGAATATTCATCAAGATGAATATACCAAGGCCACTGAACATCTCATTCTTTAGCAACTTCAAAAGATGAACCAGTAGGTTCAACTTCTGAAGCTTAACTCTGATGTTCTCATTTCTATCCTACTTTGAACTTCTTATGAAATGTTACATAAAGGTGCTCCTACTCAGTTGGATTTTTGTAAAACCTCAACTATGACCATTCAATAATAGTTTGAATCTCACAGGATCTATGGTGGTGAGTTTTATAGCTCCATTGGGAAATATTTTCTCAATCTCATATGGACCTAGCCACCTTGTCCTGAGTTTTCCCATGTGGTCTTTGTACTTGGAGTCAAATAAGAGAGGCCTAATCACCTTCTTAAAATTGTCTTATTTTGATGAAACTATCATGCCATTTGATCCTTTTCTTCTGACACTACCTCTGTATTATATACATCTCATCTCCTCATTTCATCCAACTCATTGAGTTTGGAGAATCCTCTGCCTCTGAGCTTCAGAAAAATATATGCCTAGTTCAAGTGTAGTCCTTAGTGTCTTATGACTCAAATTCAATATTGAGAACAACAGTCTTATGGTACAAAATATCGAATGGTGTGAAGCTTGTTTTTGTCTTCCAAGTTGTGTTGAATGCCCAAACTGCCTCTGGAAGTCTATATTCCCAATCTCTTCTTATGGAGTGCAATATTTTTTTGTCAAGATGGACTTATATTTCCCTATTTTTACCTCAACTTGACCATTAGATTGGGAGATTATAAGGTGTAGACTTCCTATGTCTGATTTCATATTCCTTAGCTAGATCAGTAAATAACTTCAGCAGTGAAGTGTGTACCTTGATCTAGTAATGATTTCTCTTGGTACTCCATACCTTGTGAAAATGTGGTCATATAAGAATTTAGAAAACTTTATCACTCTTCTGATTTGGCAATGTTTTCACTTGTGTCCATTTAGTGAGGTAATCTGTGCACACCAAAATGTACTACTTCTGCTGAGATTTAGGATCTATTAGGGACCAATGAAGTCTAAACCCCATTTTTCAAATGGCTGTAATACTAACTGAGGTTATAATGGCATATCATCTGAATTTGGTAGGATTACCCATTCTTTGGCACTTATCACACCTTCTTGTATACAATGTCTGCATCCTTATGTAGTGTAGGCCAGTAATACCCTGTTGTCAACACTTTTTGTGTATTCTTTTTTGCAGAAAAGTGTCCTCCACATGGTTCACTATGGCATAGGATTTGAGGACATCATATATTTCCTCATCATCTAAGAATATTCTCATAACATTATCCTACCCCATGTGAAATAGAAAAACCAACATATCCAAGAAAAATTCACACTTTTCTCAACAATGTATTTCTTTTCAGAATATAAGTAGTGTGGAGGTGTCTTACCTGAGACCAAATAATTGGCTATATCAGCATACCAGGGTGTTCTAGTGGAAATGGAAAATAGGTGTTCATCTAGGAAAGAGTCATCTGCACTACTTGTTATTCATTATTATTCTCCATTCTTGAAAGAAATTCAGCTACAAAATTTTCCTTACTAGGCTTATCCACAATGGTGACATCAAAACTCTTACAAGAGTAGCAACCATCTGATTATTCTACTTCTTACAACTGGTTTGTTGATCAAATATTTAATTGCAGTGTGGTCAGTGTGAATGAATACTAATGGGTATCCTGTGATGTAGTGTCTAAACTTGTTAATGGCATACAACAACTGCTAAAAACTCTTTCTCTGTGACTGTATAGTTAAGTTCAATTGTGCTGTAGGTTCTTACTAACATAGTAGATTGTGTAGTTTAGAATTCCATCCTTCTGTCCTAAAATAATCCAATGGCATGATCTGAGGCATCAATATGAATGTGAAATGGAAAAATCCAATCTGGTCCTCTTAACAGAGGTGCATGAAGTCAACATTTACTTCAAAGTCTGGAATGCAATCTCACATTTCTCAGTCCACTCAAAGGAAACATCCTTTCCCAAGTAGGACAAATAATGGTGTTGTAATCTTACTGAAGTCTTGTATAAATATTCTATAATACCCAAGCATGGCCTAAAAATATCCTCACATTTCTTCTTCTTTGGTGTTGGCATATTTATAATCACATATATTTTTGTTGGATCTACCTGAATTCCACAGATGATAGATAATGCCCCAACACTATTCCTTCAGACATCATCATGTAGAATTTTTTTTTCTTAAGGAAAGGTTATGCTCCTTGCATCTCTTAAGAAATTTTTCCAGATTCTTCATTGCTTCATCAAAAGTACTGTCCATGTACTGTAAAATCATCCATATATACCTCAATAAAGTCATTGGTTAGATATGAGAAGATGCTCAAAACTTCCCTTTGAAATGTAGCAGGTGCATTGCACAAACCAAAAGGAAAAATAATTATGTAAATTTTCCCCATGGGCACGTGAATGTGGTCTTTTTTATTTTCCTCTAGTGCAATATGAATTTGGTTGTAGCCATTATAGCCATCAAGAAAAGAAAAATATTTCTTTCCAAAAAGAGTGTCAAGTACCTAATCAATGAAAAGAAGTGGAAAATGATCCTTTTTTGTTATTGCATTCAACTCTTTATAGTCCACATAAATCCTCCATTTACCATTATTCTTAGGTATAATGACAAGGGGTGACACCCATTGACTGTCTGAAATTGGATATATGAATCCAACATCCAATAACTTTTTAATTCTTCTTTCACTATATCCCTCACTGTTGGGTTCATTCTTCTTTGTGGTTGTCTTATTGGCTTGTAGATTGTCTTTGATGTATATCTTATGTGTACAAATCTTAGGGTGGATTCCATGCATGTCTCCATAGTCCCATGCAAATGTTGTCTTGTGTTTCTGCAAAAGAAAATTAACAGTATCTTGTTGCATGCCTAACATTTTGTTCACATTAAGTGGCTTTCCCAGAGTAATTTCCACTTGCTTAGAGAGATCATTCATGGAGCATATACTGATACTTATGAAATTCAATATACAATCATGTGGAAGAAGTTGGTGGAGGATGCAATTCTTACTTGGAACGTTCATAGTGCTTTGTTGTGGTAGGATTTTATTCTCAGGACAACTTATACACTGTAATTTTCCATCTACTTCTTTCATTCCCTCCATAATTATTTTGTAGGACATTAGAAAGAAAACTATCTTCTTCTTTCCCTTCAATTGTGCATGACTTCTCCAGCATCATGAGACTGTTGAACTGAGATTTGGTCTTCTTCTGGCTCTTCAACCCAAATGGTTTGGTCTTCTTCATTGAACGATTATGTAGGGGGGTAAATCATGAGATTTTTGGTACCAACTTCCATTAGAGATAATCATATTACCAGATCTACATCCTATGAATGCATCAACAGTTTCTAACCATGGTCTTCCTAGGATGATAGGATATCCTCCCAAGCTTACTTTTGGTTGAAGAATAATAAAATCAATAGGGTACTCCCAAGAGTTTACCACTACTACTAATCCTCTAGGACTCCTTCAGGCTTAAATGTTGATATGTCTGCAAGCTGCAAGACTGTGGTTGTTGATCTTAGTCCCTCTAACTTCAAATCATCCATGATTTATTTTTTCATTACATTTATTTCTTCCCCCAAGTCAATCAAAGTGTTCTTGATCATTGTGTCATTGATTGTGACATTTACCAAAGGAATGCTGGATCTATGTGCTTGGGCAAGATTGAGTTCCCAAGCATAATATTAGCTATTTGTCCAATGACCTATACAATAGTTGGATTTTTCTTCTTCCTACCTGGTTTCTTTATGCATAGGTATTTAACCAATTTATTGTAGATGGACACATCCTTAATAGCTTGAATTAATGGAATTTTGACACAAATGTCTTTCAGCTGGTTGACAAAATCAGAATTAGATTCTGATTTGAGGTCAGTCTTCTTTTCTTGTAACCTTTCAGGAAATGGTGGCTCATTACCCTATGTTTTACCCTTGTTGGAATTTTTCTCAGGTTGTTGTGGATCAACATGCAATGTCTTCTAAATTTTTTGTATGATCAATATGCAACAACTAGGTGCCTCTGCAATTTCAGTAATGGTGGGTCCATCTGGTGGAGGAAGTTCTCTACTTGAGCAAAGATGGATATTGTTGACATCAACAGAATAGGTAGGGTATTAAGCTGGTTCAGTGGAATATGATGGCTGAGCAACTTTATTGTTAGGGTTAGGCATTGGCTGAGATTGTAGTTGGGTAACTTTTGGTTAAGAGCCTTCTTGGGGGTTTGGCATCAGAGCTTGTTGATGTGGATAAGGAGGTTGTTGATAATATTGTTGGTAATTAAGAGGTGGGTTATTCCACTACTACCCTCCTCTCCAAGGTTGTTTCCATGATTGAGGAGGTTGTTTTCCATTGTTGTTGTGGTTGGACCTGGAATTGAGGTTGCCACTATTGTTGATATTGGTTAGGATATGGGGCCCAACCTTGAGGGTTAGGCCAAGGTGGGGGTTGCATATATGAATTATTAGACCAATTTTGAAATGAATGCATAGGGTCTTATGTCATACCTCCTTGCATGGGTGGCCATGGTTTTCTTTGAGCAACGTAGAAAACTTTCCCATCCTGTGTCTCCAACATCTTAAAACTCAAGTGAAGCCTCCCTTTCTTGAGAAATGCTGGCCAATTCTCTGCATCTACAGTCATATTTATTCCTTATGTATGCATGGCAGTACTTTGTGAGTGTTTCTTCTACATCTTCCTTTTTCTTTTTGGCATGTAGAGCATCTAATTAATTGGCCATGTCATTGACAATCTCTTGCTTCATGTTTTTAAACATGTTGACAATTTCTGACTTGGATATGTCCCTAATTTTTTTGGTAGCTGATCCACCTCTTGATCTTACACTTCTTACCCTTTTCATAGTAGCTCTTGAGTAATTTTTGTAGGCTTTACAAATTTATACAAAAGTAGATTTTGAAATGTCTCTTGCTCCTATCAGATCCAAAGCATCCATGTCCTCCTCACTGAGTCCCTTCAAAAAGATTAATTTGAGAGATTCAGGTGGTAGTCCAGCGTGCTTTGACTTCTAAACATAGAACATGAACCTTTCCAAATAGTCTGCCAATGGTTCATCCTCTTTTTGTGCCATTATGTAGATTTCATCACCTCCCTTGTTGCTTGGTCTGCAATAATCCTTGTACTTATCGAGGAATTTATCCTTCATTTGTGCCCACGTGGTTACAACATTTCTTCCCAATACCGTGAACCATCTGAAGGCTACATCCTTGAGTGTAGTAGGAAATAGCTTCAATTTATATGCATTAGTAATATAATCATAACTCTTTTACAAAACGTCAAGCTCAAATAGAAAGGTGTATGTGTCTTTTATCATTAATCCATGAAAATTGGGCAAGGATGAGGGAGAAATATTCTTCATAACAGTAACTACATTATTGTTAGTAATGGATAACTCAAAGGTGGTTGCCCCATTTCAATCATTCTAATTTACTTCTTCTGTCATATCTAGCTATTTACGAACAACTTTAGAATTGTCACTTGGAGGATGATTTTCGAACAATAAACCAAGGATGTCTTCTTTAGAATTCTCAAAGGTATATGAAGAGATTTTTATTACTTGTGGATTAGGTAAAAATCTACCATGGGCATCCCTTGGGTGGTGCATACATCAACTAACTCAAATCGATCAACAATTTTTTTTAGTGGGGTTGGTTTGGAGTTAAATTTCCTAAAACTTAAACTGCTCTAAGAAATGAAACCCTCTTAAAAAACTTTATAACTTGGCAGTATCCTCAAAAATGGCACAAAAAATGGTGGTGCAAATTAACTTGCAGTAATTAATATGTT
The DNA here is from genome assembly GCA_019776745.2 of Taxus chinensis. Classification (NCBI taxonomy): domain Eukaryota; kingdom Viridiplantae; phylum Streptophyta; class Pinopsida; order Cupressales; family Taxaceae; genus Taxus; species Taxus chinensis. The sequence goes on along the minus strand of CM034153.1, from coordinate 731,469,062 downwards.
GTTCATCAATCTACAATAATTTAATTATCATACCTAGGGACGTAAACTTTCAATATTTCCAGTGGTGTATGCATAGTTACAAATGTTTGGGAGGTATAAAGGTAAATTTCTATCACTACAATAAGGAAATAACAATGTTGGAAATGAACTAGATTATAACTGAAAGTAAATAGTATGGCTAATGAAAAAGCATGTAAAAAAACATAGATAAAGGAATAAGCTGTAACTAATCTAATCATGCAATGAATTAAAGAGACAAACAAGAGGAGAGGGATAACAAACCGTAAGTGGGCCCTACCTTGGGTGTTAATCCCTCCTAAGGCATGTGTCTACAACAAATTGACAGAACTTAGATTCTTATTTCATCAACATGAATATTACAAGTGGAAAATATAACAAATTCTCTACCTATGGATTGATCTATCTATGTATCTCTCTATATCTCTACAACATTAATCTTTCCTTTTTATATATTTCATTACAACAATGGTGTGAAGAGATAGATTCCTACTAGGATTTCTAGTTGGATTAAGTAAAAGATCTTAACCAAATAATCCGGAAACTTACATGCATGCAACATAACTATTCAATAGTTTTTGTTATACAATCACATAACTTAATTAACCGATCAGTTGATCAACCAGTTATTAAATTATGAGTTAAATCAATTAGTTATTTTTTGAGTTGTAATGCATAATCAAGTGATGGTGTTGAGTCTTTTTCTTGTTCTCATTACTACTTCTTTCATCAATACGTGTGAGCTTAGGTGTAGTTTCCATGTTGTACAAGCTCCTCAGAATCACATCTTTATATGTGTGTGTGACATCCTTTGGCTTTGCAAATGCTTTTATTTGGATGAGTCCCTTTGGTTGCATGTCAGTTGTTGCAGATGACCTCTTTGTCTGTTAATGAATTCCTTTGGCTGCATGTCAGTTGTTGTGGATGACCTCTTTGTTGTGAATGAATTCCTTTGGTTGCATGTCAGTTGATACGTATGTATCCTTTACTGCATGTTAGTTGTTGCATATAAAAAATTCTTTGTAAACAAGGCTGACATTTATACAAAGCACTATTTAACATCATATTGCAATCAAAATAATAAATGCATACTCATAACCCACAGAATAAAGTAAGCTTTAGTAAAAATTATATTAGCTAATATCTATGCCATGAGTTCAAGTTATAATGGAAATGTTCAGTAGTATCACCTGAAATACAAGTTCATAGGTACAATTGGCTGAGAAAAATATTGTAGATGAGGTGTTTAAAAAGGAGATAAAATGACTCATCAACCTTAATTCCTAGCACTTATAACACCTTCTTTTGTGACGATCTTTCAGAGAACACCCTTAAACGTGGCAACTTATATGTAAATCACAACACCAATGGATTCCTTTTTCTTCTACCTAATCCAACCCATGCTAAAAGTATGCGCAATCCTTTGCACATGAACTCAATAGATAGTAACTAGCTTCCTACACACAAGCGCGATTATTACAAAAAAATAGAGAAACAAAATACAAAAACACATAGCAATGACTAGAAAGAAACACATTCAAGGGAAATCTAATATAAATGACAATACTGCTTTATTACAAACACCAAGAAGCCTTATTTATAGTAGGGCTTCAGCATGCTCTCATTGAAGTAATCAAGTAACATAGTTCCATCCCGTGCTTACAACTGACATGCACATGATTCAAGTATCTTGGTTACTACAAAATGTCCCCAACCAATGCACCTTCAATTTCCCTGGGTGGCACGCAAACTTGGAGTCATAGAGAAGGACCATCTTGTTAACTACAAATGTCTTGTTCTTAATGTGCCTATCATGCCATGCCTTCTATCTTGCCTTCTCAATCTTCTAGCTCCAATGCACAAAGGCACACCACTCATATAATTGGATTAGTTTATTAATGCACTCTTTCACATATTGTTCATCATCTATTCCACCTACACGCACAATGCATAGGGATGGTAACATGAATTCTAGTGGTAGTACAACTTCCGCACCAAACACCAATTGAAAGGGTGTTGCCTTGTTTAACCTTTTATAAGTGGTCATGTAAGCCCAAATTACAGTTGATAACTTTATCATCCCAATCCTTTCTCCCAACATCACAAATTTTTTTCAATGTCTATTCTAGAATCTTGTTGAAAGGTTCTATAGTACCATTAGCATATGGGTGATAAGAAGTAGTCTTATGGTGTGCCACCATTAACTTTTCCAACATAATTCTGATTGTCTCATTAAGGAAATGAGTTCCTCTATTACTTGTCAAGCTTAATGGGAAGCCATACCGACTAATAATATTCTCCCATAAGAACCTTGTTGTTGTGGTTGTTGTAGAATTCATTTGTAGGTGTTTCTTCTGCCCACCTTGTCTAATAATCTATGCAAGTAATAATGTAGTGCCCGCCAATCCTATGCGTGGGTGGCGAAATAGGACCTATAAAGTTAATAACCCACTTTTCAAAAGGATCAGCACTTGCAATGGGTTGCAACGAAATCTCATCTTTGTGGCTAGGATTTCCAAGGCACTAACAATGATCACATGTCTTCACATATTCCTTAGTATCTTTGTAAAATGTCTCCCACCAAAGTTCAACCATTAGAGTTTTATGTGTTGTAGTATCACCAATGTAATGCATGTTATCCAAAATCCACCCCTCAAGGTAAATTTTGGTAACTTATGCAAATTCTTCAGGTCAAGTAGGTTGAAATGGTTTGAGGGAAAAAAATTAGCTTTTAAGGTTCCTCTCCTCTTTTCTCTAACTCCCTTAGCCAAGAAAAATTCCAAAAAATTACAAAAAAATCCAAAAATTTGGCTTGTGCTAGTGTATTGCGGAAAATATGGGTTTTTGGAGCCCACGCCGCACAAGTACGCGCGTAAAGACAGATAGGACCCGCATGGCCGAAATGGCCGATTTGAAGCAAAGAAATTGGAAAAATCAAGTTTTTGGAGCCCAGGAAAAATGCACAAGTATGCGTGGGACAGTTGGGACATGCACAACTGGACAAAATGGTGGATTTGCTAAAGAAATCAACAAAATCAGGTTTTTTGAGCCCAAGACACACAAGTACAATCGTGGGACAGTTGGGACCGCAGGTAGTTCAACTCAGAAAATTTCAGGTATATTTTGTCTGTACATGGTCCACAAGACAGTCAAAGGATCCCTGTGGGACCCACAGGGCTGAAATAGCCAATAGAAGGAAGCTCGCGGGTGAAGTGGTGATCGACTACAAGTCCCGACGGCCCAGTCAACAGGCGGTACACGAGGGTACATGAATTCCCTGATAAGCTGACTCGTCTTAATTTGCAAAGTGGGTCAAGTGTGATGTAGACGAAGTGGGGGTTTTCAAGCCCAAGTCACACAAGGGACATCTGGGACACCAAGACCTGAAATAGACAAAATGCCCGCATACAAAGGAAAACTCAATGTGTGACCCTCCCAAACTTCAAACGACCATAACTTTTGACCCCGAGCTCCGATTTTCACAAAATTAGACTTTCTAAAATGAGCATGACATCATATACACCTCTTAATTTTATTGAGGGTAGATATATAAAAATATAATAAACATCTCCAGCTCTATAAAACCAGATGCTAATTCTTGTCAAATGATAGAAATGCCTGGCAAACCCAAAATAGTTGTCTGCACTCAAAAAGCCATAACTTTTGCATTTATCAATGAAAATGCAAAAAATTGGTACCATTGGAATTGTGTTTCTGATCTCAATACATGAAAAATCAAGAAATATAGAATTTTTGAGGAATCTAGTTTAGGACAATGATTTTATTTGGTAGTTGGGATGCATTCAATGAAGCACGTGATGACATTCCTCACTGCTGCAAGTTATGGGATAGTATGGGGGGCCTTTTGCAAGCAACAAAACATCATTTCACTCCATTTACTACATCTTACAAGTTGTTAGAGGATAGATTTAGGGATTCTCATTTTTCCTCTCTCTCTCTCTCTCTTCTCAAAATTTTATAAATTGGAGTGTTGGGCTCAGATTGAAAAGGGATTAGTTTTAAGTAGAAAAATCTTTTTCAGAGAATTATTCTATGAAGACAATTTGCTACAGGCCTTTATGAAAGTAGACTCCTTACATGGTGATCCAGGCCCTTATCTTGTAATAGATTAAAATGTGCATACTTATGAAGCAATAGATGCAATTTTGTGGATGTATCTTCCCCATAGAGGTGTTTGTTTGCTTTCCTCTTTCTCTTTCAATCTCACTGCATATATATTGTGTTTATCTTATGTTGTTGTAGGATCCATTATCATTGTGTGTGTATGAAATATTTTGTGAATGCAGTTGCTAGATTGTGAAAAACTATTATCACCCCTTCTACTTTACATTTTGCTTCTACTTTTCACACATTGGAAGACCATTCTCACTCTCCTTTTCTGGTGTATCACCACTTTAGTGTAGGATTTATTTTCATGCAATCTCTCTCCCTGGTCCCTTGGAAAGTTATATTAAGATACATATTTTTCCTACACTAGAGTAGATTATGGTAGGTAGTTTAGGAGCAAGAACCAAATTTCTTTGGATGTCTATCTCAAGAAGCAAGTCCCACAACTTGAAGATAGTACCCATGTTGTATCTTTGAGATCAGGTCACACACACTTGTCCAAACCATAAGAATGATTGCATTCGGTAGCATCACCAACGTAATTCCCTCTTGCTATTCCACCATAAGCTTCTTCCATAATAGCCTTGGAGCTCATGCTCCATAACACAATGACACAAAAATTCATCACCGACTGAAATTATACAAATATCCACCAATCAAATGATAAGGTGTTGCACGTATAGCAAGTTGCTTCTTCACCAAAGTCTTCATTCCTTAAGGTACATGTCTAGTGTGCAAAAACACTGTAATATCCTCCAAGTCTATGGGTGTGTGGTTTAACCTAAAAAGTTGTGCATCTGGCATTATGTCCTCAATACTTTGCATGTCCTCACCAAAATTGATCCTTGATAAATGATCAAGACCTGAATTACTCTTTCATGGTTTCACAAAAAATTGTGAAATCAAACTCCTAAAATAGAAGTATCCATCTGCAGATGTGCCCTTGCAAAACAAGCTTGTTGACTAAGTACTTGAGTGCCATATGATTTGTATAGAAAATAAATGGGGTTTACAGCAAGTACTGTCTGAAACTTGTGCAACAGTGTAGATAATAGACAATGCCTCACGCTCAGTGGTTGTGTGATTATGCTTCGCAGGTGTTAACTTTTTGTTTGTAAAGAAAATGGATGATCCATAATTCCTTCTCCTGGTTGTGCCAATACTGTGCTAATTTCTATGCCAGAGGCATCAAAATGAACATGAAATGGTTTGTACTCATGAAGGAATGTGCAAAATAGGTGTAGTGGTGAGCCTATCATGTTTTAAATGTTTGTTGTTGCAAATCACCCCAATAGAATTTCTCTTTAACCTTCAACAATTCTTCCAAGGGTGCAACAATATTTGCATAGCCTTTTATAAATTTCCTGTAGTAACTAGTGTGGCCTAAAAATCCATGCACCTTCAATTTTATTAGTGGACTCTTCCAAACCAAAGATCACATCTATCTTGGTTGGGTCTACCAATAATCCTTCCTTAAAAATGATGTGCCCAAGTAAATTGTGAAAAGGTGTTGCAAAGATGAAATTTTCAATGTTGAGAGATATGCTCAACTGCCTGTACCTCTCAAACATGAGCCTTAGATTATCACAATGATCCTTGACTAAGCCATACACTATCCAGTCATCCAAATATACCTATAATAATTTATGAATAAATTCCTAAAAGGCCTACAAAAAAATGTGTGAGAACACTGCTGGCACCATTTTCAATCCAAAGGGCATAACTATGTATGCAAAAAATTCCCCACTCAGTGGTGAAAGTTTTCTTCTCCCTGATCTTCCTTCATGATGTGCACCTAGTGATAACCTGAAAATCCATTCTGTGAAAGAGTATATCTCGCGCCCAATGACTCCTTCAAGGATTTCTTCTGAGAATGGGGTAGTAAAAGGATATCACAATACATGAAGCATTGAGTTATCTATAGTCTAAACAAATCCTTATCCTACCATCCTTCCTAATGCTTATGACCATGGGGCTAACCCATTCAGATTCTTCAATAGGCTCACTTATCCTAGATTTGAGCATCTTATCAATTTCCTCATCAACCTTCATGCAAAAATTAAGATTCATCTTATAAGGTCTCTTCCTGATTGGGCAAGCTGACCTTATTTTAGCTTGATCTTCATCTCACCTTGTTAGTGTATGTTATTATTTATTATTTTATTTATTTATGAGGATAATTCTTTCACTTGAGTTAGCCCTACACTTATTGGGTTAGCTTGCTTAGGTGTATTATTTGTGTGGAGTTAGCTTACTAGTTGTGTTGAGTTTGCTTCTCAATTATGGGGAGTTAGTTTACTAGTATTTTAGAGTTAACCTAACTACCAATATCAATTAGTGGGAGTGCTTCACCACTGATTTAGGTAGTATTTGCACTTCCCTCCTCATATATGTACATATTTCTTATTGAGTAATTCAAATCATTCTATTGTAATATATTGAGCATTATGGATTATGATGGATTTCCATATATGGTATTTTATCTCTTCTATTTTGCAAATCTAATGTCATGTGCTATTATCATATGAGATTGTAGCTTGGAACAATCTTCTTATCATTCCTTTCATGGTATTAGAGCTATAGATGATGTATACATCCCTCCGTAAGTTTTTCTTTGCAAGCAAGAGTTTATTATTTTCATGTATTTGGAATTTGTTTGCAATTTTTTGCATCATGCATTTTTATGCAAAACAAAGTGTGGCATTGGATTTGGGAGGTGCCAAAATTCTAGAATCAACTGTAAACTTGACCGTGTTTTGAGACAGTCAAATCTGGATGTAGATCTGTACTCTCTAGGTGCATTCTTTTATCCATTAGATATAAACGTGTACCTTTTGGATGCATTCTTTTACTCTCTGGATATTTTAGTTTTGGATGTAGTCTTTTATCCACTAGACATGAATTTGTACCCTCTAGGTGCATTATTTTATCCATTGGATATAAGTGTGTACCTTCCGAGTGCATTCTTTTACCCTTTGGATATTTCGGTTTTGGATGCAGTCTTTTATCCACTAGACGTAGATTTGTACCCTCTGGGTGCATTCTTTTATCCATTGGATATAAGTGTGTACCTTCTGGATGCATTCTTTTACCCTCTGGATATTTCTGTTTTGGATGCAATCTTTTATCCACTGGATGTTGATTTGTACCATTTGGGTGCATTCTTTTATCCATTGGATATTGACGTGTACCCTCTAGATGCAATGATATACCCTCTGGACATTTTAGGTTTTGGGCATAGGATTTTATCCTTTGGTCGCAAGCCTATATCGTGTGGATACACTCTTTTATCCTTTGGAAATTTGCGTGTCACGTGTACTTTTAAAAAAAGATCAGCATTAAAATATTATTTTAATAGCAAAACTTCTAGATCTCATAAATTTTGATCGGTAGCTCGGATTAAGGTGATTTTTTTTAAATTGTGTATTTTTTTGAAATCTACGCATTGGTGACATTTTAAAAAAATGTTTCAAATTTAAAAGGTAATTTTTCTCATTGTAATGTTTACACGCACTCAATTATAAAGTGCTAAATTTGGGAGGGTGTTGTAATCACTTGTGAACACAATTTCGGTTAAGCCCGACGTCCTCAACTTTTGGGTGTTGCATTCTTGTATCTATGAGTGTATACATTTATATCTCTCTTTTTTGTTGAGATATTTTGGATTTGTATTTTCGACACTTTTTTTGGTGTGTTGATAGTCTCCCTTGTGGGGCAGCTATTCTGGTGAAGCCTAGTGTTAGTTTGTCAGTGTTCAAGTAGTTGATTTTGGCAATTCATACAAATATGTGGTATCACTCTACTCATTCAGTAGTATGGGAGGGTGTGGTGTTGATATTGCTTCTTTGGATTTCATGTCCTTGCCTTGTTACCTTGGCTTTTCTTGGATCATGGCACTCCTATTTATTTGGATCCTGTGTCCTTGCCTTATTGCCTTGGTTGTTCTTGGATTGTGGCACACCTATTTGTAGCAGTTGATCAAATTATGTTTAGTTTTTTTTTTGCATTTTCAGCATCACTCCATTGAAAATCTCCTTGCATGGAGCTATTATGGCGAAGCCCAGTGTCAGTTGTTTTTGAGTTATATGATCGAGCAGTGGATTCATACCATGGTGTGCACCACACTTCTTCAACATTGTACGAGTTTTTGGAGCCAAGCTCTTGAGGATATCTTGCAGCAGGATTTTTCTCTCTCTACTTTGTTATTACTGGTTTTGGGTACCTTGTGGTGTCTAATTTTCCTAGTTATTGTATGTGGGTACCTCATCAGGCCTTGTTGTCAGGACCCACCTTCTTTACCACCCCACCTAAGCTATGCTTATGAGAGGGTGTTAGTGTAGGTTATTATTTATCCTTTTATTTATTTATTAGGATAATTCTTGCACTTGTGTTAGCCCTACACTTATTGGGTTAGCTTGCTTAGGTGTACTAGTTGTGTGAAGTTAGCTTACTAGTCTGTATTGAGTTAGCTTCTCAGTTATGTGGAGTTAGTTTACTAGTATTTTGGAGTTAACTTAGCTACCAATATCAATTAGTGGGAGTTTTTTCACCAATGATTTAGGTAGTAGTTGCAATTCCCTCCTCTTATATGTACACCTTTCTTATTGAGTAATTCAAATCATTCTATTGTAATGTATTGAGCATTATGGATTATGATGGATTTCCATATATGGTATTTTAGCTCTTCTATTTTGCAAATCTAATTTGGTGTGCTATTATCATTTGAGATCACAGCTTGGAACAATCTTCTTATCATTCCTTTCACACCTAAATAAGGGTGTACCCCCTTTAACTCATGATAGCCCTACGGAAATAAGTCCTAGAAGTCACACAAGAGCTCAATAATCTTTGTTACTTCTTTCTCTGACCAGTAAACACCAATAATGGCCTTCTTGGGTTCATCCTCAGTACCAATGTTAACCTTATTTCTCTTCATAGAAACATGGTACACGCGTGCCTTTTCATCTGAAGTGTCCATCACATCACGTGCACCTTTAGTGTGGCTAACATATAGGTTATCAAATTTAACATTATCTATCATATATACTAATTTTTCCTTTTATTTTTCCTTCCAAGGGAGGCCCATCTATTTTTGTTTCGTCTCTTTTAGATCAAAGTGTGCCTCAAGATCAGGTTCCCCAAATAGTTCCAGCATGAGTTCTTTAACCTTTGTGCCATCTCCCAATGTAAGGAACTTTATGATTTGCAATGATTTATGGACTACAGGCTTAGTAGAAAAATAATCACAAGTTTAGATCATACCTGCAGTCATCTCTTGCCAATTTATTTTTTCTCTTTTCAACTCAGCATGGACATACCATGCGTGTGTGCAACATCGCACTGTGGAGTAGAAATTATGTACCCAAAGTGATGGTGGTAAGGCATCCTTGCCCTACACCCATGCTCTCTCATAATCATGGACATGATGTGAGGTAGGAGACTTCCCATGAAATTCACATGTTTTTGTAGGTACATTACTTCGAGTAAACGCATTAGAAAATATGATTCTCCCTTCTCGCCATTCTAAAAGGCCATCTCTATGTGTTTCCACCATCACATTGTTGTCCCTCGAAAAGTACAAACCAACATGTTTCATCTACCCCCTTCATTCTACCATTGAGTCTCCATGGTGTGCAAGAATGTATCAGGGTTTCCCTCACTAGTATACCTTGGTACCCGAGTAGATCCTAACTGCCTTACCATGTGTAACTAATCATTCTAGAGACACTTCCTTTGACTTTGTTCCCGACCATCTCATATGTTCCATGAGCCCATTTATCACAATAAACACTAGTAGTGTCACTTATAGACTGTGTGTCTTCCCACTGAAGAATGCCTTCTTTTGATGGTTCTAAATTCTTTGGTTCTCACATTATATGAACATAGATTATATTAATTTCTTCTTCACTCAAGGGTTCATTATAAGGCTCTGCCTTCTTATCATGTAGGGGTATGATCACATTCTCATCATCATTCTCAAAACTAATGTACCTTTTGTTAAAACACATATCTGCATTGTTAACATAACACCAGGGCCACCCAAGTAATGTTGGAAAGTTGTCTTCTTCAACAAGCTCCAATACCTCAAAGTCTCGAGTAAATTTGGCTCCCTAAATAGTAATATATGTATCCTTTAGTGCCCCAATAAGCATCTCCATAGTCTTGTTTTCTATATACAATACATTCAAATATGGCTGCAATGTTGGTCTACCCATCTAATTCCATGATCCAAATTCAATACATTCACCTCCACACCTATGTCAATCAAAATGTTGTGTAATAACCACCCATAAATTACTATATCAAGTGTAATTTCCTTGTCAAATTCATAGTTCTGAGGTGGTAGATTTACGTGAAGTATCTTCCTCTCGCGCTTAACTCTAGTGTGTGATACCTTTTCTTGTAGCCATTCCCCTAATAAAGGAATGATGTTCTCCTAGTACAATATCTAGCACGCCTCCTTTAATTCATCCACATCCTTCTACAGGAGATCAACCTTCTTTGTTTGTTCCCTCTAGCGCGCCTGTTCTTTCAAGCACTATATTTATCCCTGAAGTTCTCTGATGACCCCCATAGTTTCTTGGTAGACTCCCTTCTACTGCACAATATCTAGATACTTAGCATGTATGACCTCCTCCCTTGTGATGAGTGGCTTAGTTTTCAAAGAACCGTGAGTGTGTAAAGACTCAACACATGTTGTAATCATTACTATCTGTAACTCAGGATCAGATATCTTCTTAAGCATCTATTGATTAGCAATGGTGCATTGCACCTTGATCATTCCCACACCCTTATACTTCTTCTTATTATTACTCATGTATTCATATAAATCCAGGAATTCCTCCAAATTATGATACTTCCCACACCATGAGCAAGATATATTATGAGGGAATTCATTTTGATAATGATTAGGGGATCCACAAGTATAACAAGTTCCTCACATGAACCTACCTCTACCACCACTGTGACCTCAACCATGATATCCTCCTTAGAAGCCTCCATTCCTATTGTCCCCATTGTTGCACCCTTCATTATTTTTTCCCTCTTGCTCATTTAACCCACTCTCCACACAAATCTGATGCACTCCTATTTCAATTTCCTCATGGATGTGGTCAATAGTCTACAGTCAACGGTGTCATGAGTATAGGACTTACAGATCTTACAATACATAGACACCTTCTTCTAAATAACACACTGCAAAAGAAGACATACCCGAACATCATGGTTCAAGTGACAGACCTCAAAATCTAGCAATAGAGCGCATACTGAGTTTTGTGGGAAGCTATCCTTAGTATGTCCTTCAACCTCACAATCAGTGCTCAGAAATATTTTGTGGGAAGCTATCCTTATGGGCTGAGTTATCAGAAATATTTTCCAATTTTTTCGCCACTACTACTATATGTTCCTTCAAAAATGGGCTTCCTCTAGTTTCAACACTTCCAACTGCTTCAGCATGCAGAAGTGATTCTAGGGCCTCACGCGGATCATTATATGTCCTATGAGACAAAGCTCTATAGAACGGAGTTAGCAATCCTCCAACAAACCACTCCACATGCTGGCTTTAGTGAATTTCATAAGACACTTTAGACAACAAAGTCTTGAAGTACATGTCATATTCCCTCACACTTTTAGATAAGCCCTGCTTGATATCCTTGAGTGCGGTAATACTTTGTTGCTCAAACTATGGAATATGAAACTCAACTATAAACACTGAGCGCAAATCATCATAATCCACCAAAGTATGATGTGGGCCATACTTCCTATACCATCTATGCGCACACCCTTTAAGAGTAGTGGCAAATTGACTTGTGTTCCTCTCTAAAGTTGTAATTCCCTTAGCACGCCATAGTAGCTCACACTTGTGTACATGTTTTAATGCATCTGTAATACCTTTGTACTTTGTAAAGTGTAGAGACATATCATAGTAGACTTGAGATGTTTGTTGTGGTTGTAGAGGTTGTTCATGTGGATGTTTTGGGTGTGGACCTTGCCCACTAGTTCAAGAACTATAACCTCCACCAGTATTTCCTTCACTTGATCTTCCTTATCCTCTTGATCCTCTTGTGCCCACTGTAGTAGGATATGGACCAGTTGACGTACTCCCTTGTGTCCCAATTGTAGTAATAAACTAGACACCCATATTCTACATGGTCGCAACAATCACTGAAGTACTTATAATATTCTACACACTCACACTTTGTCCTGATGATGCACTTGAAAAAAACCCTACAATCAGATCTGTAAAAAATGACACATGTTGTGCTACCATGTGTGTGTTTGTTATGTGATGCACTTCTAAATTCACCACAAAATGATATCTACATGTATCTGCTTGTTTACCTACACTATCCTACTTCTCAATGACTACCTCTGAATCTATAAAATTGATCGCAATGGTTAGGTGGGATCATATGCGTGCCTACGGTCCTCATAGTTTACCCTGACGTGCTCACATCTAAAGTTAAAAGGAATTCTCTAGTGCGCTTACCCAATATGGGGAGTACCTAATGTTGTGGCTCCTCATCTTCCACAGGATCTTCAAAACCTTTGCAAGCCATCATTCTCCTCAACTCTGTTACCTACGTAATCTCCCTTACATGTGACATGTCCCTCTCTTGTGCTTCATTAAACTTGAGCCATCTTTCCTCTCTCTGTCTTTATGCCTCTAGGTCTACCATATTTCACCACACCTTCTCATGCCCCTACGTGCGGTGGAGATTTAGCTAGCCATAGGGAGGTTCTTTAAATCCAATTCTATAATCAAGATCTTAATCATCAAGGGAATAACATGCAAATACAATCCTCTAGGATTGCGCAAGAAGATGAACTTAGCTTCCTCTAGGCACATATAAGTATAAATAGTGTACTCCAATGTATATTTTTACAAAACTCCAACCCACCAACGATCTACAACTCTAGTTCATTCCACATCAACATCAAACAAAGTCTGGTAATATTCTTGTGTCTAAAGCTTTGGCCTATATCCCCAACACTTTCCTAATGCATGTGCTAACAGCCACTCGTACAATTCTACTGGAAAGATGCTAAAGAACGTCTCATAGAGACCATGATAAATATTATCTTCCACCCACCATTGTGCATTGAAATCAAGTCTAGTGCTATATATTTATGTAAACTTATCTTGTCCATCTTCCACCAAAATTTCAATTCTCTCTAGAGTGAATCAATATGCCATCTGCATACAACATCATGACAAACAGTTTGAAAAGAGGTCCCGACAATGGATCCAATATTTAGTCTTTTATTTCCACCTAACTGTTATGAGAATTGAAAATTCATCCAGGTAGATCTGAATGCTCACTTGAAGCACGCGAAGCTACAAAGTCCCTCTTTTGTGCTTGTTTGTCAAGATGGTAGCATACATACCCATAATAACCAATATAAAAGCATACATTCAAGTGTGTATTATCACAGACATCATATCATGAACTTAGAATGGAAACAAATAAGTAAACATGACAAATCAAATAAACACTAAGATCGATTACACCATGTAATCACTATATTGAGATACATTGACAATCATGATCCAACCACAATGATCCATTCATCACAGATTCTTACATAACATAGTTGATTACATAACATTGAATAATAATCATAGATTCATGCACGCTAGTACATTAGAGCAAAATAACATAAATGATCCCTCACCTATGTGGTACCCAAAATAATGAAATATAATAGATATTTATATAGGTGGGGATTTCCCCTTCACCACCTATGCATTCTCAAAATAGACTGCATGCTCAAAATAGCCACGTGTTTGTACAAAAACAACCATAAAGTGTGCATGTTTTTCTACTAATCATAATAATAGATTAATCCTATAAATAAAATATGCTTTAATCCTATTGTTAATTTGATCCATGTATGACCCTTCATATTTGCTCTACATATGATTTATTCCAAAATAGACCTTCCTTGGCCACCAAGTCTCCTTGCTTTTCTCTAGTTTGGAACCATTGCTTAAGCCACAATCTAACTTGCTTTTTTTCTATTTTTATCCCATGGTATACAAAATAGGCTAAGTCTCAAAATTTTCCTTCTTAGTTGTGAGCCTCCATGCACTGCCCCATTCCACCTGTGTGTGCCCCTTCATGCCTCATTTACGTGTGCCCTAGATCCTCACGCAGTATGTACTTAGGTAATTCTTTTGTACAACACTTCCATTGCACTTCTATACTCTAACTCAATATAAGAAATGGATATTGTTGGTTACTTTTAACTACTCCAAATAATGGAACTTGCACCATACTTGAACACATATCTAGTTCTAGATTTACAATTTATCACAACACCAACATAGTCAAAATCACAATATCCATATAAATATGCATTGTTAGAAGAAGTATAATGTAAGCCAAATATAATTGTGCCTTTAATATAACACAATATTCTTTTGGCTAAATTCCAGTGATCCTGATATGGCTCATGCATAAACCTTAAAGAAATCCCTACTGCATAAGAAATTTTAGGTCAAGTAATAGTTAGATAAATCAAAATACCTACAACTTGTTTGTACAAAGTAGGATTAGTTTTTTCACATGCAAGTTTAGGATAAAGTTTACATCCAACTTCTATAGGAATAAAAACATGTTTATTATCAATCATATTAAAACTTTTAAACAAAGTAGTGGCATATTGTGATTGAAATACAACAATAGAATTTTTATCCTAAAATATAGCCATGCCTAAGAAATGATGCAATAATCCTAAGTCAGTCATCTCAAAGTATTGCATTAATTTAGCTTTAATTTTCATAATTAAATTGTTAGAATTACTAGTGATAAGTAAATCACCAACATACAATAAAATGAGAATGATACTATTTTCTTTAATTTTAACAAATAATTCATTATCAAAAGAATAGCTAGAAAATTCAACTTCATTGAAAAAATTGTTGATATTTACATACAAAACTCTAGGAGCTTATTTTAAACTATATAAAGATTTTTTCAATTTACAAACATACATTTCTTTACCTGGTTCTTCAAAGCCTTTAGGTTGAGTGATTACTTATTTTAAGTCAACATTCAGAAAAACATTTTTGACATCCATCTGATGTATTTCCCAACCATATTAGGAAGCTAAGGTAATCACAATCCTTACTGTGCTCATTTTCGTAACTGGTGCAAAGGTTTCAACGTAGTCGATACCAGGTTTTTGAGTAAACCCTTGAGCTACTAACATGGATTTGAATTTATCAACACTACTATCATCTTTATATTTAATCTTATATATCCATCTAGATATGACTATAGCCATCTAGATCTGACTATACTTCATTTTTTAGGAGGGACTAAATCCCAATTTTGATTTTTAATCAAAGTAGAATATTCAAATTTCATTGCATCTATCCATCTTTTTTCAGAAGAAGCTTCTTCGAAAGATTGGGGTTTAGGTTCATACAATGTCATCAAGGCATGATATGTATGTTTGCTTCTAGTCATTTTATGAAGGTTTCTAGGATTAGAGTCTTGAATAATAGACTCAACCCATTTAGGTCTTTTGGTTATAGAGGAAACAGGTACATTTTATTCATCACACACTTCATTTTCATTGTTATTTTCACTATTTTCATTTTCATTTTCATTAGAATCATGCAAAATAGAAGGTTAAGAAGATGAAAAAAGGTTTTTCTAATACTTTTACATTCATATTTTCTATAACCTCTCTTTTTGAATGATCATAGATCCTAAGACATTTAGTTTTACCTCCGTAACCTACGAAGTTATAGGGATAGGAGGTTTGATAGAGCTTCTTCCATTTTGAAGAGAGAAGTAGGGATACAAAATATTCTCAAATGAAACACACTTGGTTTTTGATCTGACCAATTTTCTAGAGGAGTGGAATTAACTAAGGCTTTAGTGGGAACTCTATTCAAGATATGAACAACATTACTCTTTGCTTAATCCCAGAATAATTTAGGAACTTGTGTTGAATGCATCATAGTTCTAGCCATTTCGAGAATGTTGTGGTTTTTTCCTTTCTACAATCACATTCTATTGAGGGTAATATGTATTATTCATTTCTCTTTGAATGCCACATTTAACACAAAATGAGTCAAATGCCTTACTGACATAACTCTCCCCCATTATCAAAACTAAGCCTCTTAATTTTTATAGATTAGAAGAATTTTCAACTAAAACTTTAAATTGCTTAAATTTAGACAAGACATCAGATTTATTTTTAATAAAATAAGACCAAATCATATGAGATAAATTATGAATGAACATGACAACATATAGAGAACCATTAAGGGATGAAACTTCTATAGGTCCGTCAAAACATCACTATGGACAAGTTCCAAAGGTTTAGAAAGAATTTAGCATCATGGTGACTCATGGAAGGGATTAGACAAATTACTTACCACGTAAGAATCCTTCACACGTTTCATGATTTTAGGAAATAGGTGGCAGACCATATCAATAGGTTTAGTCGAGACATGTCATACATTGCTCCAAAAATTGACATAACATAGTCTCTTATGCCACAATTGCATTGTCACTTCTTTGAGATGTTAAACAATAAGCAGAGGGAAATCCATTAAACACACATAGACCATCTCTTTGTATGCCTTCAACTATAGTAACAACATGTTCATTTTTAAAAAAACCACATATCTTTTAACAATGTTACACTAAATTTATTTTGAGTCAATTGAGAACAAGGAAAGTGAAATTCATTTTAAGTTTAAGAACTAACAAAACATTGTTAATAAAACCATTTGAGACTTCTTGCTTTACCTTGTCTCTGAACATCGAGAATTGTAATGATCACCAAAGTAGATATGATCATTACACTCTCTAAGGTCATATAGGATATTGGATGTGAAGGTCATGTTCCTAGAGGCACCACTATCCAATATCCACTCATTTTCCTTTAGCAGTGACAAAGGAAGCTTTAAAAGCAATTACAATGGATTTTTTATTATTTTTCTAATTCTTGTTTTGGTTTTGATTTTGATCTGATTTGTTTCCCTTTTGGTTTCTTAAAATTTGGCTTATTTCTAATTTACATTCTTAAATCTTATGACCGAAATTTTCCACAGTAATGACATTTACCATCAAAGTTAACTCTTAAATTTCCTAGTTTCTTTGTCTTTTACTAGGAGGTTTAAAAGTTGATTTTTTTATTTTTGTTGAATCTACAAGGTTTACCTTTTGTAATTTTCGAGTGATAAGCTGCCTGAGTGGCATTCTCTTTAGAATCAAAATTTTTCATTACCTACTCTTCTTGAATCAGGAGAGCACTAAGAGTTTGCAAATCTGGAATTTCTTGTTCTGTTTGATATTTAGAATTCAAAATTGAAATAAAATTTCTAAATTTTTCATGAATATTTAAACTGAATAATGAAATAAATAAATTTGTCTTAAATTAATTTACAGTTACACCCATCTAATTGAGACTTAATATTTTTAATGTTTTCCAAATAATTAATTAATTTTTCATCTCCCTTCATGGGATTTGTCATTAATTCTAAAATTTGTTTAATGACTTTTAATAATCATGTACCTTCGTGCATTGATTCCAATTGAGTTAAATCCTCACTCAAACTTTCTTGATTCCTGAATATGAAGTAAAAAATTATCATGTACACTTCGCACAAACTGATGGACATCGCTTCCTACACTTTTTTTTATATGCAATAACGTTGTCTGTAGTTGTTTATCTTCCAGTCGGAGCCTTTTTCAGTTCCGTTCACAAACTACCCATAGTTTGTGAGCTATGAATTCTACCTTCAATCGAAATTTCTAAATGATGTAATTATTCCCATTCAACATCTGATATTTATCAATCTTAAATTGATTAAACCCCATTTTTGCACGTAGATAAATTTGAATAATTAAGAATATTGAAGGATTTTAAAACAATCAAGGTTAACAGGGGTCCCTCTTATCATTGTTTAAGCCTCGCAATAAAAAATTTGATGAATTTATGTCAAAAAGATGGTCCTCTCAAACATATAATCGACACAACAAAGTATTACTTTGACAATAACAATATTCAATCAAAATTGTGAGTGATTTTTTTGTTAGTTTTCCATATAAACGGCAGACAACGATTTAGTCGTCCGTGTCGCAAAATCATCATTTCGAAAAAATTAACCCCTTCTAATTAAACTAATTTCCTCAAATTTTGAAGGATGATTAAAGAATAAATTTTGAATTAAATTCATTTTAAAAAGTGAGAGAGAGAAAAAAAATGAGAAAACATATATTTTATATAACAAAAAAAATTGGAGGAGCATTGCTCACTGTAGGGATGATAATTGTAATTTTCCATCATCTCAGTCGAGTTGGGTCTACACCAACTTGGCAAGTTGAGTTTATTTATGCCTTCAACCAATGTTTTTATGTTATACCAAACTCAACAACAATGCCACTTTCTAATGTTAATATTCCAATGCACAGAGTTCTAAGCTAACTTGGGTGAGTTATACAATAGCTAATCCACCATACAACTTACAAGTTTAAACCATCAACTGAGCCGACATTATTCACATTGCCAAGAGGATTACACCTATGAAGGATCCCATATACATGCGATATGAGCCCAATGTCTGAGCTACAGCCACATTGCGTGTGGTCAATCCACACACATTTCCCATAGTCAAGTCGCTCCAATCGAGCCGAGCCATAAGGATCTTCAAACAAGAACGTAGTGGTGTGACCGAATTAACACCACATTCCTTCTTCCCACAAGGATTTTAAATGCCTTTAACATACACACAACCCACAAATGTAGGATTAAACTTATAACTCAAAAAATGTACATGAAGACCTCCAGCCAACTAGGCCACATGACTGCGAAAAAGGTAGAGGGAAGAGATCGTGTTGCCAGAAGTTAGGTACTAATTTTAAGGACATGACATGATCCGGTTGGGTGAGCTGAGACACGGGTGTATAGCCTATCATGTGTCAACAGGGCCCGTAAGGAGGGTGCAGATGTGGCAATGGGTCCGCCCCCTCTCTACAACAAAAATATTAAACAGTTTTAGCAAATAAAATAATCAAGGTCGCCTGATAGAGAGGGTTTAGATTAAACCTATGGGGTGCATTTTATGTTTAGAATCATTTAGTTTTTTTTCATAGGGATAGTTTAATAAATATTTTAAACGTATAGACTACAATTTATAGGGTATAGTTTATATAGGGGCCTCCCCCTATAGGATCTATAATATAATGTTTTTTTATTATATAGTTACTAAAAACACTATAGATTTCATATACGTTTTAAAATAGGATTTTAGCTTAAATTAAATAAACCAAATAACATGTAGTTTGTAAACTATAAACTATAGTTTGATATGAAAAATTATTTCAAATGTATATTAATTTAAGAAGGGGGCCTCCAAAGGAGATCTATACTCAAATATATTTGAATTGCAAAATAATTTTACCAGGGTTTTATCAACTTTACCGGGGAACATCGATAAATGATAAACCAATAGAAAAAAATTGTTTCCTATTATTGATGGGGTTTTGTCTCCTGGGCTATGAAATATTTCCTTTTACTTTGTATGTTACCCTTGAATAAATTTGATCCTACACATACATAAAAACTATAAAGAAACATAGGAAATAGTTAAAATAGTTAATAACTCCATACTTGATCTCATAAATGGTTTTCACGCATAGGTAATAATCCAAAGTCCCTTTCACCTATACACACACGAACATCAAAAAAATGCCCTGGGAGAGAGGGGGGTTAAATAAATATTAATAATCAACCAACCAACCACCTAATTATCATGCCTATTGAGTTAATTGATTTTAATAAAGATTACCAAACCTCCTCTGATACCATATTAGGATTGAGGTTGTAAATAAACTATATAAAATATTTATTAATCCAAACATATAATAACCAAACATTTAACAAAGAAAATAAATGAAATAACACAATGACACCAGATTTAATGTTGTGGAAAACCCCAATGGGGTAAAAAACCACGAATAAGAATTTTCCATATAACGAGAAACTTTTTTACGGTCCAATAACTCCTATACCTCACTCATAGCTCCATGTTTTTACCCTACGTGAATTCAATTGGCCCTGATTATGGCCCATAGGCCATATTTATATAACCCCAATGGTTATGAACATTTAAGTGATAGAGGTATACCCCCCGATTTAAATAAAATTGATTTAATTAAAAATTAATTAACCATAAACTCATAGTTTATATTAAATAATTCAAGATATAAATATTCTAAATTGTTTAATTTTAAACTAAGGTTTATAACAACACTTAATATTATGTTCTAACAACTTCTTCGCACTTTGCCTTTGTACTTGCACCAAAAGCCCTTCAATTTTCTTCCTTCATTCCACAAAATTGGAAATACATGGAAAACTACATTGGGAAAATCCATGGAACAATAAGAAGTGTTCACAGATTTTAGTACTTAGCTGATTTCTTAACATGTTCCACTACTTTACAATTTTCACCTTGTAAATTCACGTGAAGTTCCATTACTCCATCAAAGGTCCACCTAAGTCTTGAGATCCAATATCTTTATGCCAAAAAATTTTAAATCCATAAAAACACCGAGTTCATACATTCCATAGAACACTAGATATAATTTTCCATGGTTTTCCTAAGCCAAAAGTTTGCCTAAGTCCAAAACTAATTTGCAAGTTGTCAAAATAGCTTAGGGGTATTTTGACATCAAATTGTCGACTCAAAGGGGCTATCTACCTACTAGATAGAAGATTAATGGCCTTAATGATCCACTGGGCACATATTCGAGTACATGTCTTTAAATTTTTTGATCCTTAACTTTTATCTCCCCCGAATTCAATTATTTTTAACATTTGATGCATCCACGAACATTGAGATCTCTCAAAAAATTTGAGAATGCAAATGCCACCTGAGGTAGCCAGAAACATGTGCAAAAAACTTAGGGAAATGAAAACTATGGTACCAACTAGACAATGTGTTGACGAACACTTACATGAAAGTAAACTAATCTAATATGCGCAAGATAGAACCTTTCTTCAAAAGTAATGTTTGAGATAGATCCCATTGACTAGGATTGTGAGCTCTTCTCCATTCAGTTTTGAAAACTGGAAAGCGTTGTATAGATTGCATCCTGAGATAACATAGAGGCCTCTCCATATGGCTTAAATTTTAAATGCCTTCTTGGTTTATCCCTGTCTTGGTCCCATTTGAGGACAATATCTTCTTCTTGAAATCTTATAACAACTGCTTTCATGTCAAAATAATTCTTAATATGAAATTGATCGTTTTCCATTGTTTACATGGCTTGATCTCTTAACTATTTTTTGGTGAGAAAATTTTTCGGGTGGACAAACTTGTGAGTAAAGGTGGATTTTCTCTAGTGGCCTTGTGGTTGGGGATCCAATAGGGGCACTCCTATGACCCTACGGAAAAGCTAGCAATCTCTTGCTAGGGAAGAATTTGTCTAAAGAGTGGGAAAGGGGAGTGAGAAAAGAGGTAGGAGAACTAATGTTGCAGGTAGAAAATCAGATTCCTACACACACTAGTTAGAAATTTCATCACATGCACTAAAATTAGGAAGAAAAAATACTACAAACAACAACAAGACCAATTAGAATTTAATGAACACAAAGTATCAGTAAACCCCTTAGTCAAAAAAGGCTCGAAAAGTCCTTTCTTGTATTGATGCTCAAGCATAAATTGTACATAGTATGAGAATGGAAGACATTGAGAATAGGGGAAAAGTGGATAACTCTTTTCACTCACAAGTGAGAAAAATATCTCTCATGAACTTACAAGAATACAACCAGCTAGAATAATTTCAGAATTAGAACCCCTTGGAATGAAGATACTCATTACAATTTATAGTGCTAAACTTGACTCCTCATCTTCCTGATGCTCTTTCATATTCCTCATTTTGAATTTAGACTATTCATATTCCTATTTAAATATTAAGTCCCTTTTATAAAAATAAGGTGACTTAAATTTTACATCATGTCTCTAAAGTCACTTTAAGACATATCAAAAAGTGCAAACCCTCAACGCAAAATTAGAACATAGAGGAGAGAGAATGTTGGGGGGAAGAAGGAGGAGGAAAAGAAAGGATGTCACCCTTGATGAAGTTTATAGATCCTTGTTGATTGAAAACTCAAGTGTAGTGAGACTTTGAATCTTCAAACTCCTTGCACCATGAGAAACTCCTTCAAATTATCTCATGAATGTTGCCAAGTTGAATGAACTGTTCCAATGATGACCGCAACTCCCAAGCCTAATGATATACCTGTGACCCAAACTATGTAGTGAGTGTCCATTATCAAGTTCCCTGAGATGGACCTCAAATTCCCTATGATCAATGCCCATGGATGATCTAGAATGATGGTGTTGACCTGAATGATCATCCCTCTATGTCCCATTGTGCCAAACTTTCCCTTTGAGAACAACCTGCTATTTTTAGTAAGTACAGATGGGGCAACTTACTATTTTTAGTAAGTGTCATAGTTTAGCTTTTCCCAACCTCAACCGATATGGTAGCTTGAATTATTTCTTCTTACTGTGTTCCTCTCACCTTTTTGACCAACTGGCTATTTATAGCAGGGGCTTGTGGAACCACTTACTATTTTTAGTAAGTGTCAATTACGAGCCGAGATGACCTTTTTGATGACTTTTCTTATGATACTCCCTCTATGTTCACTACCTTATTTATAGCCTCTTAAAATGGTGGCTTACCCAAAGCAATATACCCCTATGTAGGAAGGCATGCTATTTTTAGTAAGTGCACAATGGATGTCAGATTGTGACAAAATAGGTCTTGAAAATCTAGGTTTTATTTCGCGGATTCCACGCTCTACATTTTGAGTAGTTCCTTCATTTGAACAAGTGGGAAAATGATATTTTCATTGCTGGGGAAGAATACTGAAAAAAAACACAGCCCTCCATATCCCTAAAAAATAGGGACTTCATGGCATGAAAACTAGTTTACGTGAAACTAGATTTTTCAACGATCATTCCCTTCAATTTTCACTCAATTTCACCCACTAAAACCTGAGAAGTGAAGAGGTAGCTCACTTCCTTTTTCACAAGATGTTCTTCATGTGAAAGGGCAGAAATATGATGAAAACATAGTCCTCCATATCCCTAAAAAATAGGGACTTCATGGTGCAAAAACTAGTTCACGTGAAACTAGATTTTTCAACGATCATTCCCTCCAATTTTTGCATGATTTCACCCACTGGAACCCTGAGAAGTGGAGAGGTAGCTCACTGATTTTTTCCACTACTGTGTCATGGAATCCATTAATGGAGCTTGAAATTTTTAGGTCTGGTTTTTTCTCCATTTGCAATGAAATAAACTCCATTGCGATAGGTTTTTTCTTCTTGTCTCACTGGTGAAATTTCTCTTCGATCTGGTTGCCGGTTTGACGGGAAATTGAGCTTTGTTCTTCATGGAACTGGAAGTGAAATTTATTTTCTGTGAGAATTCCTTGCTAAAATGGTAGGTTTGAATATTATTTTTAATGGCCTTCAAGAGAGAAGAACTCAGCAACAGATGGTTTGTCAATCGGTGCACTCGGTTTGCAAGATCTCTTCGAATTTTCAGTTTCATGACAATGAAGATTTTCAAACTTCTTCTTCTTCATTATTCTTTGATCAATATTTCTTCTGGGACCTAATATTTTTTTATGTTTTTAAGGATTTGGTTTCTTTGGTTGAGCTGGTTTAAGGTTCATCAATGGTGTGACTTGGTGTGAGAAATTTGTAAGAGTGCACTATGGTGGAATGAAGTTGTGCACAGTGAGAAGTTCAATGTTCAAAGAAGGAGGTGGGTTTTTTAAAATTTTAAAATAAACATGAGAAGGGAGATGGTGAATATTTTAATGTTTGATTTCCCTAACCTGTGAGGGATGTGAGGGACATAAAATTCCATGGTGAGCAAGGTGATGACATGTGGCAGAGATCCGACGACAGGGAATGAAGGCTAAAAATCAGCTTTAAAGCACTGAGGGGCTGAAAGCTGGTCATATGGGTGACCATAAGTATCCCTTAGGGGATGGGAAAATTTTCCATGTTTGATTTCCTTAACCTGTGAGGGACATGAGGGACATCAAATTCCACAGTGCTCCTTGTGATGACACATGGTAGTGATCAAACGGTGAAGACACTTTGAGCTCCCGCAAAGCACCTGGGGGCTGAACTATGATCTTAGAGGTCGTATGAGGATATAGAGGTCATATGGGGGCTAGGAAAATTTTTCCATGGTTTATGTCCCTAACCTTGAGGGAGGGACAAAAAATCCCTGCCAGGCTCTTGGAGTTGACACGTGTCCTCCCAAAATTTGACTAACTCCCAAACTCACTCCAAGAGGACAACTTGAAACGATGATAACTTGAGCTCCCGATGGAATTTTTAATGAAATTTTATATGATCCTAACTAGAAATGACCTTTTGAATCCAATGGTGGGGGTATCAGGTATTTATTCCTCCATTTGATCCCTAAAAAATCTGATTTTTGATTTGGTACTCCACCTGTGCATGAGAAAAACTTGCTTGCAGACCCAATGCACCAAAGTGTTGTGAAAAAAATAATTTCACCATCTTGTAGGATTAGAATTCCATTTTCTATGATTTTTTTTTTTTCTCCTAAATCCATATGGAGCTCCCAGAATCACCTTCATAAGCTCAACAGTTGTTTTGGCTTGTGCACTGCCTAGGCCCGTGAACCCTAATTTTGGTGAAACTGCCCCAACTTCTCCAAGTCCTTCCAAAATCTTCCTGAATCACTTCCATGATGTCCTAAGGCCTTTGAATTTCCTCCATGTTTTTATTTTTTTTCTCCACTCCATGGGGTTTTCTCCATTCCTAGGAAGGCCAGTGATAGCCCTTCCCACAACTGCCTGAAGCTTGCAACTTTTAATGAACTCCTAAAATCACCTAGGGGGAATGAATGGAATTTCCTAAATCACCTAGGGGATGAGATAACATCAATTGGGAGGTCACTTGGACTGACTGGGTGGACCTGGTGTGCCTTGGAATGATAAGACATGAAAATTTTGGCACAGGGGTATAGTTGTCATGCTCAGAAATTGTCAATTTCCCTATTGCACATTTACATGACAACAACTGGCTCTAGCTTGGGGACATGACATGGACTGAGTGTAGCGAAGACATGACATGGAGAATCCCAGAATCTCAACATTTCAAAATAAATACCAGTGCCTTATCCATTGGGCCTTGTGGAGATTCATGTAAAACTTACAGAGAGAGAGAGAGAGAGAGAGAGAGAAGAAGGAAACACACACAAAACAAGGAGAAAGGAAACACACAATGCACACAGAAAGGAAAGACACACACCACAGAAAGGGAAATTATATACAAGGGGGAATATATTGGTGGGGAAAGAATATACACATACCTAAAATGGGTTGAGAAAAGTACATGCCATCATGAGATAGTGGATTGAAGCCTGACCTTTGAAGCACAAAAATTGTTATTTGATCAAACCATGATTTTGTGATGGCCTTGCATGGCTTGAGAAGAATAATATTGATCATGATTCCATCCTTGTACTCATACTATATTGAGAATGTTCCTTCATCCATTGAAAATTTGGTTAACCTCTTGAAACTTTTGCATTTTGAAGATTCCTCTTGATGTCCCTAATCATGAGACACCATCCCTCCATGTCTTCGAGAGTGGGAAAATTGTTTTTTGTCATGAAAACATTCATCTTCTTTGAATTGCAACTTCAAATTGTCTCTTATATCAGAAAAACACTTGGAAGGAGTGAGAAAAAAATGGTTTTATTCCCATTCAAGAACTTCCCTGAACATCCCGCTTTGTTTCTCTAACCAAGTGTTTTCAGTCATGGAGGTTAAATCATTGAGCCAGAGGTCTTCATCATCCTTAAGAGATTGTTGCAGCATGGGAACATGTTCAAGATGAATTAGATCTTGGAGGAAGGTGAGTGCAGTCTGATTTTTTATCATTTGGCAAGAATCATGCATACTCCTCACTTTGTTGTCTAGAGAAATTGTCACCAATATGCATTCATTCGGAGTCCATCTTGATATTATTTTCAAAATTGCAGCTTTTGGTTTGGCCATGTAAGCATTCTTCACCCTTCATTGGATTTTTCCATATGAACTCTTGTTTTGCATTGATGGACCATTCCAAAATGGTGGGAGCAAGTTGGTTTTGAATATACTCCCAACATTGCTGCAGATTTTTGCCATGTTCCGAACAACTTTCTTCAATGCAAATCAGCTCAATGTTTTCCCTGTTATCTTCTTCCATGGTGGAGGTGTTGTCTTCAAAACTAGAGATGTCCAAAGGAGATTCATGAACTTTTCTTCTTTTGCACTCATGAAACTTCTTCACATGATGTGGAAGAAAAAGACATGCTTTCATGTCCATTCTCATCAACCAAAGTATTAGGGAAGTCATCAAGATTATCCAACTGCTCCATCTCAACATCAAAAATTGGTCCACCAAAATAGGAAGCACAAATTGATTCATACCTGTCTTGTATCTCCATAGCCCAAGTTAAGAGTTCAAGGCTGAGTTGAGGATCTTTATTTTCTTCCACAACCTTCAAGATATCTTGTACAGATAGTTCTTCTAAAATTTCCATAGGCTCATTTTTATCTTCATTGGAAGAATCTTCTTGTTTGTGCCTCTAGGAGATGGTTAAAAATCTGATCCATACGGGCCCATGATTCATTTGAAACATTCTTGTTCACCTCTTCCATGCTTTGTGTTGCCAAAGATTCAATTTCTTGCAAACACATGCATACTTGATTCATGACACCTACTGACAAGGAGAATATGTCCAAGATTCATGGGAAGGGCACTCCTTCAAGCTCAAAATCCATATCATCTTCTTCTTGGTAAGAAGTAGAGAACCATGTTAGGGAAGCAGTATGAGAAGAATTTTCAGCTACATCTTGACCATCCATTATTGAATCTTCTTGCTCAGGTGAAAGATGAAAGGATTTGTTTTCACCATGATGATGATTTTTCTCCCCGAGTGAGTAGAGGTTGTGTTTAAATTTTTCATTCTCCTCAGCTTTGAAAAGAGAGTGGGCTTCTTCC
The DNA here is from genome assembly GCA_019776745.2 of Taxus chinensis. Taxonomy (NCBI): domain Eukaryota; kingdom Viridiplantae; phylum Streptophyta; class Pinopsida; order Cupressales; family Taxaceae; genus Taxus; species Taxus chinensis. Next base: position 731,441,837 of record CM034153.1, on the reverse strand, counting down.
ATTCGATCATTCATGATTGCATCGGGAAGAGAGTTTGATTCTTTGACTTCCTCCATTTCTTCATGCAACATTTCTACATCACTTGAAGAATCAAAATAGGAGGGAATATTATCTATGACCATCTTGAATTCATCATCTTTGGACCATGATGTTGGGTGAATTTCTTGCACTTCTTCACATCTCTCCATTTCATCATTAATTGAAAGATCAAAACTTGAAAAGAGATCATCCATGCTTACTTTGAATTGGTTCGTCTTCTTCATCATTGGTGGAGTCTTCAGAGAGCATTGGATCATCCATTATGTAGCAAGGATATTCCTTTATTGAATATATTATTCCCCCTATGGGTTGTGACTTGAGCCAAATGGAATTGATGAATGGTGATTCTATCTTCGTCTCTTCTACTTCTTCCTCCATGATGTTGCTTTGGCTTTCATTAGAAGGTTCCATGATAAGATCTTCTTCAGAAGCATCCAAGAATATTTTAGGAATGAAAACCTCATAATATGGGAGCCATCAGGGTCTTCTTCCATAGGGCATCTCATCTTCTTCCTCCATTTGATGTGGTGCTTCAAGATGTTCATATCTTATCTGTAGAGCTAAAGCATACCTCCAAATTTCATCAAAGACTTCGGGGTCAGAATTTCCTTTTATTATGCTCTGAAGTCTTTCCACATATTCTCTTTTCAACATGTTCATTTATTCATCACCTATGCGAGGAAGTCATCTATTGAGTGGTGGAAGAAAGATAATGTTCTCAATTTTGCAGTGAGATGCATGCAGGTTGCAAAAATATTCTTCAGTGGATCTTGCACCATCCTGTCTTTTGTCATCTTCTTGAATGCTGATTTTATCTTCATTAGAAGGCTCAAGGATAGGATTTTCTTTAGTGGAATTCAAGAACCTTCGGGTATGAAAACCCTATGGTACAAATGATCTTTAGGATCTTCCTCTATAGAAAAAATCTCCTCTTCTTCTTCCTCACTATGGGCTGCTTCAAGTTGCTCATTCATCTCATGTAAGAATTTGGCATATTCTCGAGCTTCACACCTTATCTTATGTCTCCTTTGAATCCATTCCTCTTCATCCAGTGACAGGTTCTTTCTTCTTTCCTTTGTCAACACTAGTCTGGAACCATGGTTGATCAACTGATCTTATTTTCTCAGATAGACATCTTCTTCTTCTTCTTCACTATCACTCATTGGTACTTCACTCCAATCTGGAAATTTCTTCATGATGTGGGAAATGAACATGATAGGGGTTCCTTCCTTGAAGGAGTCACCTTCAAAAAATGATTTTCCTTTGAAATCTGATTTTTTTTTTTTTTTTTCAGACCTTGTGGTCATATTTTGGGTGTAGACATTGCTAAATCTACCCCATGGTGGGTGCCAAAAACTGTTGGCGAGAAATTTTTTTGGGTGAAAAAACTTGTGGATTTCTTGCCAATGCTCTGGGAATCTAAGTCCCTCTACTTAACCAGTGCAGCTTTCGTATATGCATACATGAGTAAAGGTGGATTTTCCTAGTGGCCTTGTGGCTGGGGATCCAATAGGGGCACTCCACTGACCTGTGGAAAAGCTAGCAAGTTCTTTCTAGGGAAGAATTTGTCTGTAAGAGTGGGAAAGGGGAGTGAGAAAAGAGGTAGGAGAACTAATGTTGTAGGTAGAAAATCAGATTCCTGCACACACTAGTTATAAATTTCATCACATGCACTAAAATTAGGAAGAAACAATACTGACAAATAACAACAAGACCAATTAGAATTTAATGAACACAAAGTATCAGTAAACCCCTTAGTCAAAAAAGGCTCAAAAATCTTTCTTGTATTGATGCTCAAGCAGAAATTGTACATAGTATGAGAATGGAAGACATTGAGAATAGGGGAAAAGTGGCTAACTCTTTTCACTCACAAGTGAGAAAAATATCTCTCATGAACTTACAAGAATACAACCAGCTAGAAGAATTTTAGAATTAGAACCCCTTGGAATGAAGAGCTCATTACAATTTATAGTGCTAAACTTGAATCCTCATCTTCCTGATGCTCTTTCATATTCCTCATTTTGACTTTAGACTATTCATATTCCTATTCAAATATTAAGTCCCTTTTATAAAAATAAGGTGACTTAAATTTTACATCATGTCTCTAAAGTCACTTTAAGACATATCAAAAAGTGCAAACCCTCAACGCAAAATTAGAACATAGAGGAGAGAGAATGTTGGGGGGGAGAAGGAGGAGGAAAAGAAAGGATGTCACCCCTAATGAAGTTTGTAGATCCTTATTGATTGAAAACTCAAGTGCAGTGAGACTCTGAATCTTTGAACTCCTTGCACCCTGAGAAACTCCTTCAAAATTAGCTCATGAATGTCTGCCAAGTTGAATGAATTGTTCTGCGTTGATGACCGTAACTCCCAACCTGTGTATGATATACCTATGACCCAAACTATGTAGTGAGTGTCAAAAAACATTGTCCAGTTCCCTGAGATGGATCTCAAATTCCCTATGATCAATTCCCATGGATGATTTAGAATGATGGTGTTGACCTAAATGATCATCCCTCTATGTCCCATTGTGCCAAACTTGCCCTTTGAGAACAACCTGCTATTTTTAGTAAGTACAGATGGGGAAACTTACTATTTTTAGTAAGTGTCATAGTTTATCTTTTCCCAACCTCAACCAGCTATGGTAGCTTGAATTATTTATTCTTACTGTGTTCCTCTCACCTTTTGGACCAACTGGATATTTATAGTAGGGGCTTGTGGAACCACTTACTATTTTTAGTAAGTGTCAATTGCGAGCCAAGATGACCTTTTTTATGACTTTTCCTACAATACTCCCTCTGTGTTCACTACCTTATTCATAGCCTCTTCAAATGGTGGCTTACCAAAGCAACATACCCCTATGTAGGAAGGCATGCTATTTTTAGTAAGTGCACCATGGATGTCAGATTGTGACAAAACAGGTTTTGAAAATCTAGGTTTTATTTCAGGATTCCACGCTCTGCATTTTGAGTAATTCCTTCATCTGAACAAGTGGGAAAATGATATTTTCATCAGTGGGGTAAAATACTGAAAAAAACAAAGCCCTCCATATCCCTAAAAAATAGGGACTTCATGGCATGAAAACTAGTTTACGTGAAACTAGATTTTTCAATGATCATTCCCTCCAATTTTTGTGTGATTTCGCCCACTGGAACCCTGAGAAGTGAAGAGGTAGCTCACTTCCTTTTTTTGCAGATGTTCTTCATGTGATAGGGAAGAACTCTGATGAAAAATCATTCCTCCATATCCCTAAAAAATAGGGACTTCATGGTGCAAAAACTAGTTCACGTGAAACTAGATTTTTCAACGATCATTCCCTCCAATTTTTGCGCTGATTTCGCCAACTAGAACCTGAGAAGTGGAGAGGTAGCTCACTGATTTTTTTCCACTACTGTGTCATGGAAGCCATTAATGGAGCTTGAAATTTAAAGGTATGGTTTTTTTCTCCGTTTGTGATGAAATCAACTCCATTGCGATAGGTTTTTCTTCTTGTCTCACTGGTGAAATTTCTCTTCGATCTGGTTGCCAGTTTGACAAGAAATTGAGCTTTGTTCTTCATGGAGCCGGAAGAAAAATTATTTGTTGTGAGCATTCCTTGCTATGAATGGGAGGTTTGAATATTATTTTTTAATGGCCTTCAAGAGAGAATAACTCAGTAATAGATGGTTTGTCAATCTGTGCACTGGTTTGCAAGATCTCTTTGATTTTCAGTTTCACAACAATGGATATTTCTGAATTCTTCTTCTTCTTCTCTTTCATTTGATCAATATCCTTCTGGGATATGTCATGTTTTTTATGTTTTTGAGTGATTTTTTTACTGTGGTTTAGCTGGTTCAAGGTTCATCAATGGTGGACTTGAGTGAGTTCAAGTTGTAAGCTATTGTGGAATGAAGTGCAAGAAGAGTTAGATGTTAAGTGAGAAACAGTTAGTTTTTTTCAAATTTTTGAAATAAATATGAGAAGGGATATGGGTGAATTTTTCAATGTTTTATGTCCCTGACATTAAAGGGATTTGAGGGACATCAAATTCCATGGTGAGCAAGGTGATGACACATGGCCGAGATCCAACGACAGGGAATGAAGGCTAAAAATCAGCTTTAAAGCACTAAGGGGCTGGAAGTTGGTCATATGGGTGACCAGAAGTCTCCCTTAGGGAATGGGACATTTTTTTCATGTTTTATGTCCCTTACCTGTTAGGGACATGAGGGACATAAAATTCCATGGTGCTCTTGGTGATGACACGTGGCAACGATCGGATAGTTGAGGCTTTGAGCTCCCAAGCACCTAGGGGCTGAACTGGCAATCCTGGAGGTCACATGAGGATCCAAAGGTCATATGGGGGCTAGGAGAATTTTTCCATGGTTGATGCCCCTGACCTTGAGGGATGTGAGGGACAAAAATCCCACTAGGCTCCTAGAGCTAACACGTGTCCTCCCAAAATTTGACTAACTCCCGAACTCGCTCCAAGAGGACAACTTGAAACGATGATAACTTGAGCTCCCGATGGAATTTTTTAATGAAATTTTATATGATCCTGACTAGAAATGACCTTTTGAATCCAATGGTGGGGTACGGTATTTATTCCTCCATTTTATCCTTAAAAATTGGATTTTTTATTTGGTACTCCACATGTGCATGAGAAAAACTGCTTGCAAACCCAATGCACCAAAGTGTTGTGAAAAAACATAATTTCACCATATTTTAGGGATTGGAATTAAATTTTTGAATATGTTTTTTTTCTCCTAACTCCATCTAGAGCTCCTCAGAATCACCTTCAGAAGTTCAACATTTGTTTTGGCTTGTGCACTACCTAGGCCTGTGAACCCTAATTTTGGTGAAACTGATCCTTAACTTCTCCAATCCTTCTAGAATCTTCCTTAATCACTTCCATGATGTCCCAAGGCCTTTGAATTTCTCCACATCCATTTTTTTATTTTCTACTCTACTCCATGGGGTTGCTCTCCAGTCCTAGGAAGGCTAATGATAGCCCTTCCCACAACTGCCTGAAGCTTGCAACTTTTAATGAACTCTTAAAATCACTTAGGGGGAATGAATGGAATTCCATAAATAACCTAGTGGGATGATATAACATTGATTGGGAAGTCACTTGATTAAATGGGTAGACACGGGGTGCCTTGGAATGGTAAGACTTGAAAAAATTAACACAGGGGTATAGTTTTCATGCTCAGAAATTGTTATTTACCTTGTTACACATTTGCATGACAAAACTCTTCTAGCTCCATGAGCTCTACATATCTGACTTACATGGCATCAAATTTAAACATATACAACTCTTTGATGAGCTCCAATGTTTGTAACTCAACAACTACTGACAACCTAGTTTCCTTACCATAAACAAGTTTGAAAAGTTAGTTTTCAGTTGATCTTTTGGGAGTAATTCTATCATCCCATAAGACTAATTTCAGCTTCATATGCCATGCTATCTTATTTCCCTCCAATTTCCTTCTAATCATCCTTAGGATATTATTGTTTTTTTATTTAGCCTTTCAATTACCTTATGGGTAATAGTTTGAAGATGTGCTCATGTATATTCCATTTTTTAATATCACTATCAATGATTTTAGTGCCAAGAAATGCCAGAGCATTATCAAATATTATTGTGGAAGGAACACAAAATATGGTCAAAATAATTTCTTAGAAATCCATAATAGTAGCTTCATTTTCCTCATTAAAATGAATTGCCTCTGTCCACTTAGTGAAGTAATTTTTGCTTGTGAGGATCCACTTATAACCCAAGCTTGAATGTTGATTGATTATTCCAAAAAAATCCAACCCTATTGCATGAATGGTTGATCTACAAAGATGGGGGGGAAAGGAAGAGATGTTAGCCTCTCTTTTCTTGTGAAAAAGGAACTACTACATTGTTTCACCCACACATAGTGATCCTTAAAAGACTCGGCCAATAATAACCACTTTTCATTATTTTGAGTGTTGTTGGTCTTAGAGAAAAATGTCCTCCAGGTGCGACCATTGGCAAGTTAGCATGAAACTGACAGATTACAGGAACATTAACTGCGAGCTGAACATTAATGATTACATTTTTAGGTAGCTCAACTACCTATCCAGGAATTAATGCATGGTAGGTGAGGCAAATTCTATACATATATGTAAAATCCCCTCGTTTTGGGGGGGGGGATATTCTAAAACATAAAGGAACTCTGTCAAAATTGTTCCATAACTTTTCTGAGTTGTAGGCCTCAAATTTGAGCATTTTGTAAAGGATTCTTGGATTATGTCTACTTTGTAATGGATTGTGCATCCTTTTGAGAAATTAAATTCATGTTTTATGGATCTTTATGCCCTAGCTTGTGTTATATTATATTTCTTTCCTTCCATTGCATTTGTAGGTATAATGTGCATACTTTGTTCTTCTTACAAGACTTAAATCGGTTGTGCCCCCCAAAAAATAGAGATCTGAGTGTTGTTTTGGATTGTGGCACTTCTGTCTACCCTCTCTTACTTCATTTTCTTCCTATTTTCGCTCACTAGGAATATCTCCATCACTTTTCTTGGTGCCACCACCTCCCTTAGTTTAGGATTTTAATTTTATGCATCTCCCTCCTTCCCTTGTCCCTTGGAATCTTAGGTTAGTGTTAGGTAGTTGCATTTCATTTCCTAGTAGTAGTTTAGCATTAGGAATAGGTAGAGTAAGCCAACATTCTCTAGAGGTCTGCCTCAGTTTGAGTTCCATAACTCTGAGATATTCTCTTGTTCTCTCAAGACCCAGGTCAATCTGATTTGGGACAGGTGCATATTTGAGATCCAACATTTTTGGCACACTTGGTGGGATAATTGAAAACTTTATCTTCATTATTGCTGAGTTTTGATGTGTAGCTCAGTAATTTATAGTCTTTTGAAGCTTTTTAATACACATCTGGTGAATATATTGTTCAAATCAATTGGTTTTAGTACTTAAAGTGCCTCAAGTTCATGAGAAGGATTTAGACAAGGTCCAGAACAATAGGAGTTTTTGAGTACCTATAATTATCACCCAGGGGGATAAGAAGAGGAAAAGCAGTTTAGAGATCACCATCTCCACAGAATAGGAATATATCCACACCACCTCCTAATAGGCCTTTCTTGAAGTCTACTAGATTTCTCAGACCTATCATTATGGTAGTACAACAAAATCTAGGATTCATTAATTTTACTAGTAGCAATCCCCTTACTCTCAATTCCTAGAATCCCATCCTTGCATCTGCATTGAAGAGTATTCCTTCCTTTACGAGGGAAAATTATACCACTCCAACTGACCACATTCAAGATATTTCCAATGTTTGTGTTGTTCATCAAATTTTTGAATAAGATGTAGTTGTAAAGTTGTTGGTTTATTCATTCAATGGAAAATCCCTACAATAGTTTAGAAGTTTGAAAATAGGGTTAATTACTAACTGGAATGAGTTGGGGACAATTATTTGAAATCAGTTTGGAGAAAAGGTAGATAACCTCTCCCTGTTGGAGCAGTTGAAAACCATAAAGAGAGCTCCCAATGAGCTCATGACAGATTTCAATTTCAAATTCCAAAAGACTTGGGAAAGAATTTCAACCCTTGTAAGACCAACTGCGGAAGGTGTTTTTCTTTAATTTTTAAGATCATTAAATTCTAATATTGTTTTCATGGTTTAGTATATGGGGGGTAAAATATTTCTTGTTTCCTATGAAATATCTATTAGGGCTGTAAATTATCTAATTCAAGCTCGAAAATTAGCTCCTAGACCACCTATGCCCTTATACCTTGAACTTCCTTAAGTTTCCCATTCTTATATTGCTCCTATCCTTGAGCATAACACCCAATCTAATGCCTCCACATCTACCTCTCTTGCACAAAAAAAGAAAGATGAAGACACAAAATCCTTAATCAAAAATATTTCTAATAAAGTTACATCTTTGGAGAAGCAACAATCTCACTCCTATAGAAATTATTCCAATCAAGGGAAATATTCAAACCAAGGATTTAATCAAGGTTATAAACCATACAGGAATCAACAACCTAATAAGAGGTATGAAAAAAAAAAATAGAATAGGTGGAAGGCTCAAAATGCATCTCTTCCACTTGTAACAACCACTCCTTCTCAGCCACCTCTTGTTGTTAGCTTTAGTCAAGTGTTGGTCCCAGTGTAAAATAATGTAATACATGAGGTTGAATGGTGTTTATCATGTAATCAACGACATATTCCATATGGTTTTGCATATGCATTGCATGACCAAACCCTCACGGTTCAAATTTCTTACAACCAGGAAGAGACATTTGTAGAAGCACCCAACCCTAATGTGGAAGGAGTTCAAGAGGCCAACCATGACACAAATCTCATGTTTTTAGGGGCTGATGATTTCTATGCATTAAATCAAGAAGTTGTTGATAATATAAGCTCTAAGAAAAGGATGTTGGAATCTTAACCTACATCATCTTCTAATCAGGTAAATATTGTTAACAAGGTGAAGGAAGTTGCTACAGATGATAGCAGAGTACCTGAGGCTCTTAGAAAGGAGGTTGTTCCCCAATTAAAGATGATTATTTCAGCATTGCAGCAACAGAGAAAGGAGAATAGTATGCCGTAGATTTAAAAATCCACAGGCCTCCTTTTAATATTGTGGAGTAAATTAAGAGGACGAATGTTAATGTGACAATGTGGGATGCTTTTTCTATCCCATCACAAAGGGACCTCTTGTGTGAAGTTCTCAAAAAGCTTCCCCTAGTCGATCTGGTGATCTAAAAGATCCATGTTGTTGTTAATGATTTTCATGTAAAGGAAGAACAAGTAAGTAAATTTTTCAAGAGCCCACCATTTTATACGTCATTAATTGTGGGTAAGCACTTAGTTCATAATTGTATGATAGATTCAAGGGTTAGTACTTTGGTGATGCCTAGAAAATTGTTGATATCCTAGGTCTTGAGTACAACCCTGTTAATAAAAGTGTCTTGCAACTTGATGGCTCAACCATGGGTATCCTAGGAGTCATCAAAGATATGAAGTTAACCCTTCATGTTTTCCCAAGCCTAACTAAAACCCATGAAATATCATTCATTTACTTACCTCCCATGTTCTCCATCTACTTGTTAAGAGACTTCACGACCAAGGTTGGTGGTTATTTGTCTTCAAACTAGACCCATATGCTCTTAAGAAATAGGTATGGTACCAAATTTACCATATAGGTTGATCCTATATTTGTTTATCATATTGAGTCATATGATCCCACCCCTCTCTCAGTTAATTGCCTAATCCAAGAAGGCCAAGACCAAGATTTAGTTTGAAAAAATCATCTTATTTCCCCTCCCATTCCTGATCTGTTGCTGGATAAATGGGCTAAGAGGCACTATAAATTTGATCCTTATGTTGAAGATCTTGAAGTCTTTGAAAATATCCTTAGTACTTATTTCATTCTGAAAGAAGGATCTACCTGACCTGCACCACTTAAGAAAGAAAAAGAAAATGATTCTAGACTATGGAAGATGTTCTTTAATGGTTCAAGAAGTAGAAATGGAGCCGGGGCAGGTGTTGTGCTGATTTTTCCATTGAATGAAATTTTTTTCTTATCTCACATATTGTAGTTTGCATGTTCCAATAATGTGGTAGGATATGAAGCATTATTTTATGTTCTGTTGATTTTTGAAAGGAGGAATATTTAAACACCGCAGATTTTTCAGGAACATGGAATTGGTTATCCACAAAGTGAGAGGGAAGTGTGCCACAAAGAATAATATTTTGAAAGCTTATAAGCATAGAGTTTGGGAATTGTTAGAAATTTTTGATGCTCTTATCCTATAGGTGGTACCAAGGCAGATCAAATGGTTACCCTCATATCACAATTCTCACCTACTGAGGATTTTGTCAAAGGAAATGAACATCATGTCAAAGTGATAATCAGGCCATTCATTCCAGATAATGAAACTAGCTGGTGGGTTTTTGATAGTGATGAAAAAATTGTTTGGTTCATCCAGAATGAGGCTGAATTCTCATCAGAAATGTGAAATTATTTACATGATAGCTATGGTGGCCAAATTTTTCAGCTGAAAATGAATATATTGCATAATGGATTGGTCACCTTGGAGTAGATATTCAGCCTAGATGATGAATTCAAAGGGGACAAAAATAATATAACAACAAAGAAAGAGGAATGTCAATCAGTCACCATTTCACAAGGTAAGGAGCTTCTGTTGGGAAATGTATGTGACAAAAATGAGAAGCAATCTTTTGTTTTATTGTGCAAAAAATTGAGTGATGTGTTTTCTTAGGATTATGAAGATATAAAGGGTTTTAATTTAGATATTTTGTAACATTCTATAGATCTTGAACACACTGTCAAACCAATTAGAAAAAAGAAAAGGTTGGTTAACCCTAAAATAAAGCCCCTCATGATGAAGGATTTATCCAAAATCATTAAGGAAAAAATAATTTTTCCAATCAAGTATTCTACATGGGTCGTCAACCTTGTCTCGGTTAGAAATAAGAATGGGGAAATCATACTTTGTGTTAATTTCTTACATTTAAACAAGGCTTCCCTAAAGGACCACAACCCTTTACCTTCCACGGAGTAGATTTTGCAAACCGTTACAGGGGATGAAAATTTCTCCATGTTGGATGGGTATTCAGGTTTTAATCAAATTAAGGTTAGGGAAGAAGATTAATTTAAGACTACATTTACAACCAAGAGGGGTACATATGCCTACCAGAAGATGCCTTTTGTTTTTTCAAATGCAAGTGCCACATTTCAAAGAGCAATAGATATTGCTTTCAAAGGTTATATTAACGAGTTCATCTTTGTGTACTTGGATGATATTACTACCTTCTCAAAGCATAGCAATGATCACATCCGTCACTTGGAGAAGGTATTTGAGAGATGTGTAGAATTTGAGGTGTCTCTTAACACCAAAAAGTTTAATTTTGCAGTCCCTAGGGGTAATATTTTGGGACATATTGTTTCAAAGGATGGCATTGTGATCGATCTAGACAGAATTTTAGATACCCTCTCTCTCTCTTTGCCAACTCTTAAAAAATCCTTGTAATCATTTCTTGGAAAGATTAATTTTATTAAGAGATTTATTCCTAATTTTCTAGGATTAGTCAAGCCTATCACTTTTGTAGTCATTTTATGCCCTTATAACAACAATATAATCCCATACGCATCGGCCTATTACCTTGCGGGCGCTGGATGCTCACCCGAGGCACGCGCGGGTGTCAAGCCCTTCCTTTATGTGAATCTTGTGAGAATACATTGCTATGGATAGAAACTTAGATGTAAAGGGTAAAGAACTATGCATTCATTTTGAGAGTTTAAGATGAACTTATTATATAATTATATCTATCTTGATAATATGAGAAACATCATATGAATAATAGATATGATCCATACCATAAAGGAAATACACTAGGTTTTACACCCACGAACAATACATATTTAGAATAGAACTATATATTTAATATTGATCACATTTCAGCAACCATATTACATTCACCAAGGCCATGACATGCCAATATATCAATGCAGATAAGATTCATGCATTAGAAGTCTTAACTATGCTTCCTGTATTATAAAGAATTTATCACGGCCCCATCCCTCTAGGCAAGCTATCACTCCTACAGTCCTCTAAATGAGAACCTCAACTCTTTGGAACCTCCTACTATTTCTGCAAAGATTCACCCTTCCATTCTCTCTAGTCATGCTCTCTTCCTTGATATCCTATCTCTTCTTTTACCTGATCATCTCTATATATAGTTGTATTGCCCACTGCCATGACTTTCTAGAGTAACAAATTGATCGCCAATTGTCAAGGTGGTCCTCTAATGGATCATGCTTATACTCATCCAGGATCTCCACTCTTTGCAATGATGTATTTCTAGATCCTTCCATCACATGAAATATTTACTTCTTGACCACCAAGTTACTAAGATGGCACCTTATCCACTTCGCATGCTTAGTTGAGTCACGCTTTTCTCTTGTGCTCCTTGGAACGCCAAATATGGCTAAGTCTTGAAACCCTTTTCTTTTCCTTGCACATGCACCGTAGGTTCTCCTAAACCCTTCTAAAACCCTTGTCCTACGTACCTTTACCCCACATTCCCTTCTTCATATTGGTCCCGCACGTCCACGTGCCTTCTTGTACTTAGCCAATATTCTGAGGCCCAACATCACCCCACACTAAGCTTTTTCTTCATCCTCGGGAAAAACTATTATTCAAAGAATAAAGAATGGTGGGACTTTGAAAGGTTGGAATAAAGAATGAAGGAATGAAGAATGAGGAATGAACGAATTGAAGAATGGGGGAAATGAAGAAGAATTTGTTTATTGTTGAAGGAGTGGGAAATCCTTGCTTATATCCACCTCAAGCTTCTCCTAGGCATCTACCTTGCTCTGCATTTGTTGAAAGAGGTCACCTACTAGGGTACTCAACTCCTCAAAACTTAACTCATCCCCTTTTGCACTCATCATATCAAAAATCCCTTCTAGTTGTTTTCCAAAATCATCGAGTGCGTCCATTCTTCGGGTGATCTAGGGGTATAACTCCTTCAGCCGGTTTTTGATCGATCCCTGAAAGGTCTTGATAGCTTCTGATTTCTTCTCCACCTCAGTTAGGATCTTATCCCACTCTACTCTGTTCCCTTTATTCTTCTCCTAAAACTCCTTGAGCTCCATTTCATGTGTAGAAAATAGAATGCTTTCTACCCTATCTCTATAAGTGCAATTATCATAAGCAACTTCAACAATTTTTGTGGTGGCCTCTACATTGGCAAGGAGTTTGGTATACCTAGAAATGATCTCTACAACCTTCATCTTCTGTTCTCTTTCTTGGCGCATCAACACCTCTTCTACAAAATCTAAGGTGAGTGGCCTCCTTTCCATTGTGAGGATGCGATTTCAAATCCTCTAGGAACTGCAAGGTTGATTCCTAATTTTTCTCGAGCGGTGCTAGGTCGGGATGCTTAAGACAGTAGCATCCGTAATCATCTCAATTTTCTTATATACTTTATGCACCCTTGCCTTTTCCTCTTTCATTTTGTGCCTTAACTCTGTGCTTATTAGCTCTTCTTACTTCAAGTCCTTGCTCTTCTTGAGGAGCTCCTCCTTCTCCTTCTCCAATTCCCCTTCTAGGAATCTCACCCTATCATTCCTCCCAAAAATTTTGGCCTCAACTTTAACTGAAACCTTATTAAGTGCATTACAAAATTTCTCATCCAAAAACTATTGACCATTCACCAAGGGGTTGATTATTTTTTCCTCTGGCATCTTTATCAGTACCCCTTCACTCACTTCAAACTCAAGCTCATAACCATGGGACTCGAATGCCTAAGACAACACTTTCCTGGTCCGTGGGTATGGGTCTTCTTCATCAAATGAAGAAATTTCCATGAATTGTTCTATTAGCACGGTGCTTTGGAAATGAGCGCGTAACACCTTACTTGGATCATTGATATAACCCACTCCTTGTCCTTGTGCTACAACCACACCCTTTCCTCCTGTATGCATGCCCTTCATAAATCTCACTTCTAGGTTGGGGTCCCCTCCCATGTTCCCGTACTCCTTTCCAACGCTCTCATCTTCTATTTATTTGAGTATTTCATCTGCACTCTGCTCCACCTCTTGGTCCAATAAATTTTTTATAATGACTACCACTTCTCTCTCCGTGGCCTCTTCTACTTTCTCCTTAGTGAGGCTTGGGTTCCTTTGATCTTTCATGTTCACCTCTTCACTCACCCTTTACCTTGAGCATTTGCTTTCTCTTTTCCATCCTTCTCTTCATTTCCTTCTTCTTCTTAATCATATATATAATACATGGGATGATTATGAACTTATTCATCCTCATCATCTTCCTTCTTGCCCCCTATAGGCCTCAAAGCCCTCCGTCTCCTCTAAGTCTGGCTTCTTTAGCACCTTTGGCTTCTTCCTAACTAGTGATTCCGGTATAGGAGATTCTTCCTTCTCTTTTTCCTCAGCAAATGACTCCTTTCTTGGTGATTCTTATCATGTGGGAAGCTCCTATTTCTTTGGTGCCTCTTCTTCTAGGGTCTTCTCCCTAACTGGGGACTTCTTCCTACACACGTAAGTGCTTAGATTAGCACTTGTTTCCAGCACACCCACAGATTGTGTTGTTTGTACACTTGGTGCATTCTTCTCCTGCACTTCTTCTCTCTCCCTATTCTTCGGTGAAGCCTTCTTCCTCCCTGTGAGGTCTTTTGGAATGGAGACATCATTCTCCATGTAGGAACCCTTCTCAAAAAAATTCCTGATGCACAAGTATACTCTCGCTACAATCCTTCCAGCAATTGGCAACGTCAATGGATTCATCATCTATACTTCATGGGAGACATAATTCTCCACATATTCACACTTCTTTCGATATACAATATTTTTGCATAGCTCGCAATGGTCTTGGTCCACTTCACTTAGGTCAAACCTTAGCATTCTGGCCTCCTTGAAATGGTTGACTCCTACCTGGAAATAATGTCGGTGAAAGAGAATGGAAATTTGTGCCATGGACTCTTAGTCCCATCCGTCAGAGTGAATATTCTAATGTAGAAATGTTGATATACAACAAACTCATCCTCTTCATTTAAAAGCATGGGAAGTTACTCAAGTATCCTCCACTTTGCTCAAAATTCATCGTGCATTCTCTTGTACCATTTCTCCAGGCACGCCTTGTGGGTGGCTATCAAGGTATCACAAGTATACTTCTCAAATATTTTTTTGGGTGATGGATCTTCATCTGGATACTCCCATATCAACTTCTGTGGCCCATTGGGAACTCCAATCTCGGAGAAGACGATGGTGAGGAGATTATTGTTGAAAATTATCTTGTCCCACTCCTTTGCATTGCTAATGATTTCATCTGCAATAAAGGAAGACAAGTTGTGGATGGTTCCTTCTAAAATTTTCCAGCATGCATTCAACCATGCCTTGTTTATTTATGTCCACCTTACTTGACCATTCATCTTTGTAAAAAAGTGCACAGCCATCCTCATTACAGGGTCAGGGATATCTATGATATCGAAGTAGCATGAATCCTTCTTATAGTCATAGGATTCCATAGTCACCTTAATTACTTGCTTATCCTCCAAGTCGTCATCTATGGAGTCCCCTTCACAAACCAAGTTTGTAAAATTTGATATGAGCTGAGGGGTTATGCGTATTTTGTGGCTTGCACAATAGAAGTGGTCTTTGTGTATGCGAGACATCAACCACTAGTATAACCACTCGGGATTTCCAAAATAGGGAAACTCATATAGTTGTAACAACCCGGCCTTACCCAACTTCACCTTCACCTCATTGTTGTAGATCATCATTCCTTCTAGTGTCCTCGTATCAGTTAGATGAACCAGTTCCAATGCTATCTCCTTTTCTATGGTACTCATGTAATGATTTTAGTCACTCACGGCCATCTTCCTAACATGTGATACCCATTCTTTCCCTAACAACACTCCGTCTGGGTACTACATCTCTGCATACCACTCCTCATTAAAACTAGCTGTGGCAGTTTGTTTCCCTTTGCCCTTATTCTTCGATGAAATGGTCGTCTTCTTAGGTGTCATTTTTACTTATCGGGTTACAACCTAAACTCTTCTTTCTCCTCTTCCTTAATCTTCTCAATCTTGTGGCTCAACTCTGTGGAATAATCCTTCTACTGCCGTGCCCTAGCTACATAATCCTAACTTGGAAAAAATCTTCCACAAGATGGCATACTCCTCTAAAACTCTCTTCCCTACACCGGTGTACTTCTTCCACTCTAGTTTATAGATCAACCCTAGTCATGTAATTAAATCTCTATGATTCTTTCTATGCATAACTTTCTTTTCGTGGATGACCTAGTTTGCAAGAGCTCTTCAATCTTGTAATATCAAGGTAAATAATAATGTGCCTGACTTCATACTTATAGCTTTTTCCCCCTTTCTAGCAATAAATGCTACACCACCTACTAATGTACTTAACATTAAATGTGGATTTTTCCACTAAAGCTGACCTTAAGCGCCCTTACCCACGCACCCAATCCTGCACAAAACCTTCTACAACCTTCTAGCACGTAAAAATTCCTTACCGACTGAAGACTCTTACGCGCACGTTTGTAGCGAGGAAAGCACTTCTTCTGTCCTTGACCTTATTTTTTCCCTTGCCTACCTTATGTTTTTCCTATGCTTCTTATCCTTTGTAGGTGGTCTTTGTTAAGCTATCTTGACACCAAAATTTGTATCCACTATTTCCATGTGTGTTCTTTATTTAATCACTTTTTATCCTTCAAATGGACCATTTAACACAACTTCCACCATTAGCTAATCCTTCACTTTGCACCACTCGCTTCTTGTACATATCTATGATTTAATCAAATAAAAAACAAAACATTGCACAGTAAAATAATAAAACCAGATATATTGTAATTCATTCGGGACAAATTCCCAATGGAGATATTACATATAAATATCTCAATGAACTCCTATAAGTAAGGAGTCAAGGCTAATCTCTAAGTCCTCTCAATATCCCAAATATCTCTAAACTATGAGTTGTGCATTACAACTGTTTTGCACACTTATATATTATTTTATAATTATTAAAAACCTATTACTACCTGTTGGTTTTCAAATAGGAATTTTTAGAAGAGCAACAGTCAGGGGACAAGAAGTCCCTCCTCTTTGATGGGAGAGGTTCCCTTATTCAGAAACAAACTTATTTACAAATGTACAGGACATGATTTGTTGTTTAAACTTGGATACCATGAAAGTGTTTTCTACGAAGGTTATCAATTACAAAAGGACTGAGGAAATTAGAGGGTGAGAATGAGCAGAAAGGCAACATGCAGAATTATAGATAACAGAGTAATTCTTTATGTATGCAAAGTCACAGTGAATTGAAAACAAGATCATTCGTGTCGTATAAATACGATGGAATTTAGAGACACAAAGTTCTGTAAATAACATCTGCCAGAACACAAATTTTCTTAACGTAACACAGATTTATCAATCAAGGACACAAAGTTCCTTCTTGGTTATACAAGATCACCAAACGGCAAGACTAACAAACTGGAGACAAATGATCTTCACAAAGAAAATAAATGAAAGCTCAGAGATGACGGAGATCAGGTAGACAAAGAATAGAACTCAGGAACAGAACAGGAGGAAGGTCAGCTTTCTCCTCTAGCAACTCATGTTTGGCCCCTTCAGCAATGAGCTCACAAAGACCTTTTCCACAAACCAGCTTGGTTGGTTTGATATCAATGTCATACTCTTGGACCTTAGCCACCCAGTTCCCTCTCTTGGATCCAAATTCTTGCTGTGTAAGAATTGACTTAACAGTTGTATCTAGAACCAGCACCATAGAGTGAGAGTTGAGGATATAGAAACGGAACTGCTTAACAGCTTTGACTACTGCAAAAGCATGCTTCTCTATCATGGTGTATTTTAGCTCATGATTCTTCAGGATATAGCTCATGAATGCAATCGGTAGCTCATGTTCATCAGAGTCTTCTTGAGTCAAGACAGCAGCCAAGGTATTATCTGTAGCATAGCAATAGATGATGAAGTCTTTGCTGAAATTAGGACAGGCTAAAACTGGAGTTTTAGCGATAGCTCTTTTGATACCTTCAAAGGATTCCTTTCCTTCAGAAGACAAACCAAATGTTTTTTTCCCTTTCATCATTTGAGAAATATTCAAAGTTAACTCTGCAAAATCAGGGATGAATCTTCTCAAGAAATTGATCTTACCGAAGAAGGAGTGCACACCCTTTTTACTGGTTGGGAGAGGAATTTGCTGGATGGCTTGAACTCGTTCAGGATCAATCTTAATCCCATCCTTGGAAATGATGTGTCCTAATAACTTTCCCTCAGTGACACAAAAGACAGATTTTTTAGGGTTCAGAGAGATCCCATGCTCTCTGCATCTCAGCAGAACTGTCTCTAGGTGGTCAAAATGATCCGCTCTTGTCTTGGAAAACACTGTCAGGTCATCAAGGTATATGACAATACACTTCCCTTTCAAGCTTCCAAAAGCCAGATCCATAGCTCTCTGGAAAGTGGCACCAGCATTAATAAGCCCAAAAGGCATTCTCTTGTAGGCAAAGGTACCCCAAGGAGTGGTGAAGGTTGTCTTGTGTTGATCTGCAGTATCAACCTCTACCTGATTGTATCCAGAAAATCCATCAAGCATAGATAACATTTCAGAGCCTGTTACTGCTTGCAATATTTGATCCATCATGGGAAAAGGATAATTATCTTTTAGAGAAGCCTGATTTAGGTTCCTGAAATCAACACAGATGCGGATCTCACCATTCTTCTTTCTAACAGGCACAATATTTGCAATCCATGTTGAATGGTGGATAGGAAAGATAATTTTAGCTTTCAACAACTTCTGTATCTCCTGAAAGATGGTGTCAGCTACTTTGGGGTTGTATTGTCTCTGTTTCTGCTTGAAAGGCTTAATTCCAGGCTTGAGGGGAATAGAGTGCTGCATATCTTTTGGTTTGAAAGCTTTCAAATCTTCATAAGAGTAAGCGAGAACGTCTTTATACCTTTTTAGAAGATCAATTGCTTTTCTCCTCTCATCTGCTGTGCAACATTTCCCAATGTTCACTAGCTTAGGGTCAGTAGGACTCCCAATATCAATCTTATCATACTCAGCTGATTGCTGAGGTCCAGTAGAAGCTTTAGATTTCACGTACCTGTCATGCTTATCAAATAGTTCCTCCAGACTCACCAACCCTTTAGGAATCTTGTTTCCTTTGAGATTGATGCATCCATCTTGATCTGCTTCTTGTCCTTGGGTGACGGCTTGGTCAGAGGACGCCCTCTCACGAGGCAGGTTGTCACTTCCCTCAAAATACAGTTGTTCGAAATTACCCTTGAGTTCCAGGAAGGAAAGCAAATGCTGGTCATCGTTGAAAACTTGCCAGTTATTGGTATTGTCAGGTACACTAGGCCGGTGGACCATTTCAATAGTGAACTTATCCTGAGAGAATTCAGGATGGGGAATCAGTAGTGACCCTGAGACAGCCAGTGAATCAGCCCTGCTATTCTTTTCTCTAGGTATTGCTTCAATAGAGAAAGCATCAAGGAATTCAATGGAATCCCAAACCTGATTCCGGTAATGCTTCAGCCTCCCATTTTTTACCTGAAAGAGGTTTCTGACCTGCTTCATAATCAACTTTGCATCACCACGAGCCAGAAGGTTCTTCACACCTTGTTCTTTGGCCACTTGCAGTCCAAGAATGAGAGCCTCATACTCTGCTGTATTATTAGTGTTTTCAAACTGCAACTTAAATGAAAAAGGATGTAGGCATCCTTCAGGTGACACTAGCAGGACACCAGCTCCAGAACCAGCTGAGGAACAACTTCCATCAAATTCTAAAATCCAAACACCATTGGGATCTTTAGGTGCTACTTTGGAGGGTTGGATTTCATCAGGGGACAGAATCATGTAATTACCATGCCCTATATCCTCATAGAGTATTTGTGCCTTAGGATCATCCGTTTTCTGCACAATATACTCAGACTGCTTCTCAGGTAGTAACTTCTTCATGTGTCCATTGACAGGTATGAGTGCATGTGACCAATCCATTTGAATCTCCCCGCCCACATCTTTACAGAAGTTTCTACTTAGCAACATTCCATAAGAAGGGGGAATGTCTGCTACTAGGATGGTAGCCAAGACTTTCTTTTCAGGCAAAGCAGCAAAGGCCACTTGTGCATCTTTAATCCTTCCAACCAGGGGCACTTCTTTGCTTTCCATGGAGTAACAGGATCCATAAGTGCGAGTGAGGGTCAGGCCTAAAGCATGAGCTACTTTAGCAGGCATTACATTATCTGAGGCTCTTGAGTCTATGACACAATTACTGAGCCTATGGCCAGCTATAAGAAGTGTTACATAAAATGGTTTAATTTTGTCACCAGGCGAGGTGACAGCAGCTACCAGACTTGGCTGTGGTGCAGAAGGAGGAGTAGGTAGAAGGCCTTTAGAAGTGGTCTTAGAGTTGGAATTAACAAAGTGGATCATTTTGGCAAAGGCTTTGGGATGGGTTTGATAGTACTCAGCTTCTGAGATTTGTACCTTGGTCTTTTCCAGGTGATCAACAATATCAAAGGATCCAGAAGTGGATGGGCCATCATCATTTGGAATTCTAGGCTTATCAACTTTAGGAGAAAAAGAAGAAGCAACTTTGGTAACTGGATTGATAGGACTCACCTTCTGTGTAGACGAAGTAGGGATAGGAGATCCTCTTCTTGCAATTACAGGGATAGTTGCCGACTGCTCCTTAGATTTCTTTATGGGCTGTGTCACCTTTTCCCTCTACTTTGTCTGTTCTTGAGTCATGAAAGCAAAAGATTCGCTGTTCATGTCTACTACCACTTCATCATAATCATCAATGCCCTCAGTGGTAAAGAAATTCACTCGAGATCCCTCAAGTTCCTCTGCTTCATCATCAAATTCCTCCACAAACTCCTCGCAAGTTTCATCATCATCTGGCTCTTCAACTTCACAGGTTGCGTTCACAGGAACCTTAACAGGAGGTCCTTCAAGTGCTAGTCTTGTGTGAGGAGCAGGCAAACGATTTATGGGCTGAAAATTTCTTCTTGGAACATCTGCATACGGGGCATGCTGAGCCAACTGTTTCTTTATAGCGACAAGATCATTTGCGAGTTTCTGGACTAATGGATCAGTACTAGGTCCAGGGGTGGAAGAGGAAGAAGCAGCAGACTTAGATTTGGGAGGATCTCTTCTCAACTTCCCTGACATGATCAAGTCATCTTCGATACTAACAGCCAGTTCTTGATCCAGAGCTAGTGTTCTGAGATTAGCCCTTCTTAGTGCATAACTAACTTTGGGCGATTGAGCATTTAGGAAGAAACACTTTTGAATTTGGTCGACAGGTCGGGTAGGCGTTGGAATTTTATTTACCAACCTGTTGAACCGGGCCACAAATTCCCTCATGGGCTCTTGTGAATCTTTCTTTATCTGAGAGACCTGGGCAAGCAAGGCATGCACATCTTCTGCCGGCTTGAAGCGGTTCTCGAACTGAGTTCTCATTGTGTCCCAGTCGGTTATAGCACCGGCCGGAAGGTGATAGAACCAATCAGCAGCATTATCTTGTAACGTCTCAACAAACAGCCTTATGGAGACGTCTTCATATTCGACTCCCAGAACTCCACATGCAACAACGAAGGCTGCGATGTGTTCGTCAGGGTGCACTTTGCCATCACCTTTGAATTTGGGGAAGTTCTTCCAGTTTCCTCTGGGTAACTCATGCAAAGGCTGAGCAAGGGCCAGAGGCCCGACACGATGACCCCATGGTAATGGCGCTGCCATTCTTGGAAAAACGGCTTGGAGAGGAACTGTAACACCGGAAAGGATCAAAGCTCGTAGATTGGGACTAGCAGGCCCTGAAGGAATACCACCCGTAGGACTTCTATCTTGAACAGGTGGAGTGCTTGTCGAACGGGTCCTTCTATTTTTTGTTGAATTTGAAGGGAAAGGAAAACCTTGTTGTTCTAAAAGCTGAAACTGAGAATCTTCGATACCAAGGGCCCTTCTCCCTCGAGTGAAACGCGGAGTCGCCAGATCAAAGGATGATCAAAAATTGTAGAACTGGAATGCGATTATCCCCAGCGGAGTCGCCAAAAACTGTTGGTTTTTAAATAGGACTTTTTAGAAGAGCAACAGTCAGGGGACAAGAAGTCCCTCCTCTTTGATGGGAGAGGTTCCCTTATTCAGAAACAAACTTATTTACAAATGTACAGGACATGATTTGTTGGTTAAACTTGGATACCACGAAAGTGTTTTCTACGAAGGTTATCAATTACAAAAGGACTGAGGAAATGAGAGGGTGAGAATGAGCAGAAAGGCAACATGCAGAATTATAGATAACAGAGTAATTCTTTATGTATGCAAAGTCACAGTGAATTGAAAACAAGATCATTCGTGTCGTATAAATACGATGGAATTTAGAGACACAAAGTTCTGTAAATAACATCTGCCAGAACACAAAGTTTCTTAACGTAAAACAGATTTATCAATCAAGGACACAAAGTTCCTTCTTGGTTATACAAGATCACCAAACGACAAGACTAACAAACTGGAGACAAATGATCTTCACAAAGAAAATAAATGAAAGCTCAGAGATGACGGAGATCAGGTAGACAAAGAATAGAAAGCCCTTCTGTATTGATTTCTTTATGATCTATTTACACTTTCAGAAAATAAGCCAAGTTCTTCCTTTTTTTTTGCAGAATGGCGTAGAAATGCCATTATATAGTTTGTAGATCAGTTACTCTTCGTAACCGTTTCTTTAATCAAGAACCGTTAAGGACTGCCAACCGCAATACCTCAACCTATTACAAAGAAAACTGAAAAAGAAAGGGAAGAAGAGAAACGTATGGGGAAGAAGACAGGTAGCCGGTCACTGAGAGGGACCCATCAACTTCAGAAACCACTTCTTGAATTTCTTTAACGTCTCAGCTATGTCTTTGCCACGAGGGACACACCAGACGTTTCATCTTGAAGATGACAATGGATATCTTTGAAAACTGATGTAAACGGCGTCTTGAAAGCTTCGTCCTTATGCCAGCTGTCCTTGAAATTTGATCTTCGCAACTTAAATTCAAATTTAGCACATTCGGGTCGAGCGGGAAAAACTAAGTATGAATTGCATTAGGTTCACTTGGGACATGTGAGACGTGCGAATGCGCGAAACACGAGGCTCGGCCGATTCGGACGAAACAGGGAGAAGATGCACAAATGCATTTTGGGACATTTGGGACGAAAATGCGCGAAGGACGCGGTCCGGGCGAACCGGCCGAAAATGGAACAGCTCACACTTTTGGCTTCGGGACAGTTAGAACATGAAAGCGCGGTTCGGGCGGATCAGCCGATATTGGAACAACTTGCACTTTTGACTTTGGGACACTTGGAACAAAAATGTGCGAAGTACGCGGTTCGGGTGATTCAGCCGCAAATGGAACAGCGTGCACAATTTGACTTGGGACAGTTGGGACGAAATCGGGCGAATCGGCCGAAAATGGAACAGAGTGCACTTTAAGTTGAACTTGAGAAATTTGAGACAAAAAGTTCCGGAGTATGCGACTCGGCCGGTTCGGGCGAAATTGGAACAGAGCGTTACTTTTGAAATTGGGACATTTGGGACAAGAAAGTGCGAAGTACGCGGTTCGGGCGGTTCGGCCGAAATTGGAACATCTCGCACAGTAACTTCGGGACACTTGGGACAAAAACTTCCGACGGGCCCGAAAATGGGACAAATTCAGAGGTTTCGGCCGATCGGGGAACAAAATGCACTTTCGTACTTGGGACAGGCGGGACAAAAATTTCCGACAGGCCCGAAATACTTACAGAATGACCCAAAACTTAGATTTTTTTCGACTTCAAAACTTTTTTTACACCACCAGCTCGACAGAAAAGACATTTAAACTCAAAATTTTGAAATTTTTACTTTTGACAGAGCGGGGAATTTTGAGTGTACAACACTACCAGATAACCCAAACCACTCCTAAGTGTTAACACTATGAACAATATTTATGTAACAGTCACCCCCTTAGTGTGAACATGGGGGAAGCTATCTCTTGTACCTGTTAATGATCTACAAAGAAATGAAGGTTTTCAATGAGTACCAACAACTCAAACAATATGAGGTTTTCAAAGAGAACCTCCAACTCAGAAAATGGTTTTTCTAGTGGAAGCAACCACTACATAACAACATACATTATTTTTCTCACATCATTATTTCTAAATTAGAGGGATTACAAAATAGAAATTATGCTCATGCAGAAGCTTTGAATAGGAATATTACTTTTGTTTATTATTACAGTGGAAAGCAAACACACCACACAACTGAAACAAAAGATCACCAATACAATGAAGCAATCTCTTTGTTGGTGAATAACAAGAGATGCCAATTTGCCTCCATCCTCCATCAGGAACTACTTAGTATAGCTAGTCATCTTCATCCTCATTCTATTTAGATTCATCTTGTTCTTCATTCTTTGACTCTTCTTTAACAACTGTATTAGCTTCATCCATTTTTAGCTTTCCTTTTATGATGTCCTTGGCACGAGTAATACAAAAAGAAGATTTATTTCCTTTTTTCTTACAATAAAATCATTCTAATTCCTCTTTGTTTTTGAAAAAATTAGTATGCTTCCTTTTAATATAAAGAGCAGTTTATTCCTCAATATCTTCTTTTGTTCTTTCTTCTTTAGCTAGTAATGCAAAAATCATACCTTCAAGTGAATGAGAAGGCATTTGACCAAGAGTAAAAACTACATTATTGTATTTTGCAGGTAAACTATTTAATAAAATAGCTTTTGCATATTCTTCATCTACCTGAGCACTTACTTCTGTCAGTTGTCTTAGAAGAGATCTAAGATCGTTAATATGACTTGACATAGCTGTACCCCTCATTCATTTTCAACTTGAATAACTACAACTTAAGTGAGAATTTAGCATTCACATCCTTTGCACAAAATGTCTTACTTAGCAAATCCCATATATCTTTAGAATTTTTTTTCTAAGTCTACATAATGCAATTCAGTATATGATAAAGGAAATCCCAATAATGGATTTTGCTTTGTCATCCCTAGTTTTCCATTCAAGCAATTTTGCAACATCTGTTGGTTCTGGTTCTTTTCCACTCACGATTCCCCAAAGGTTCTTGTTTCATTAATTGCATTTGTATTTTCACCTTCAATGTGTGAAAATTTAATCCATTGAATTTATCTAATGGAATTTCCATAATAGGTGTCGAACTCAGTCGAAAATGCACCCTTACAATAAACTTTAAACACTGAAAGTAAAATTTTCTGACATATTTGCCAAAAAAGGAAAAAAATATTTTTTTCCAATAATAGAAAACATAGGATCAATGTGCAGAGATCAAAAAAATACACATTTAAAAAAAAAAAATGGCACATTAATCTGAGTTACCAACTGAAAGTTATGACAATTTTAAGTTATAATTCCAACATCTTCCCAGACCCTTTCCAAATTTAGCAAAGATTTTTTCTTTGCTTCTATTTTTTTCTCTCTACATCCAAAAAAGGAAAGAAACGCAATACCTTTATTGTTGTGGATCCAGATATTGAAAGAATTCATGTTGTAGCCAAGTATGGATTCGCCTGAGTGAAGCCTCACCGCTATTGGTAGACAAACACATAGGTCACAAATTTTGACTCCAATGAAACACGTAGGTCATAGAATTGACTCCAATGAAACAAATTTGATCCAGATCTAAACACCTCAAAAATTCCTACAGGTTATCATTGTGGTCTAACCCACTCTGATACCAAATCTTATACATATCTATGATTTAATCAAATAAAAAAACAAAACATTGCAAAGTAAAATAATAAAACCAGAGATATTGTAATTCATTCGGGATAAATTCCCAATGGAGAGATTACATATAAATAGCTTAATGAAATCCTATAAGGAGTCAAGGCTAATCTCTAAGTCCTCTCAATATCCCAAATATCTCTAAACTATGAGTTGTGCATTACAACTGTTTTGCACACTCATATATTATTTTATAATTATTAAAAACCTATTACTGCCAAATAACCCAAACCACTCCTAAGTGTTCACACTATGAACAATATTTCAGTAACATCCCTTCACATTACTCTACCACATACTAAATCAGATGTGTGGTCCTCTGTACATACACAAACTTTTGAAAGTAATAAGTGGTTATTGGCGCACAAGGTGCAAAATAGAACAAAAAGAAAGGAACAAGCAACGAGAAAGGGAAATACAAGTAAAGGAAATGCATAAAGGGAAATCCTAAGATAATTGGCAATAATGCCTTATTTACAAACACAAGGAAGACTTATTTTAAAGTAGGGATTTAGCCTACTCCCATTGAAATGGCCAGGTAACCTCGTCCCATCCAACACTTGTAATTGACAGGTGCCTAAATCAAGGATGTACGAGATGATGAAAGGGCCTAACCAATGGAATTTCAACTTCCCAAGATGGCACAAAAACTTGGAATCATACAAAAAAACCATCTGGCCAACCTCAAACTGGTTATTCTTGATATGATGATCATGTCATGCCTTTTTTCTAGCCTTATCAGTCTTCTGACTCCGTCTAGCAAGTGATCTCCTTTCCTCCAACTGCATTAACTTGTAAATCCTTTCCTCGAGTGCGCGTTCATCATCTAATCCTCCTGCACGTGTTATACATAGCTATGGTAATATGAATTCAACCAGAAAAATAGTCTCCACACCAAACACCAATTTAAATGTTGTGTCCTTGTTCAACCTCTTATAGGTTGTCATATATGCTCATAGAACGGTTGATACCTTGTCATCCCAATCTTATCTTCCAACATCACAAATTTTGGTCAACATGTGACTTAGTATTTTTTTAACGCTTCAGTAGTTCCATTTTTTTGGGGATGATAGGGGGTAGTCTTGTGATGGGCCACCATAAACTCTACCAACAAGATCCTGATCGTTTCATTTAGAAAATGTGTACCCCTATCACAAGTCAAGCTCAAAGGACATTCATACCTATTGATTATGTTTTCCCATAATAATCTAGCAGATGTCACTGTAGTGCAATCCTTTGTAGGTGTTGCCTCTTCTCATCTTGTCAATTAATCAATGTAAGTAATGATATACCGCGAACCATTCATTCGTGTGGCTGGTGAAATTGGTCATCCAAATTTGATTGCCCATTTCTCAAATGGTTATGTGCTGGCTATAGGTCTTAAAGGCATATCATCTCTTTGTCCTAGCTTTCCAAGGCACTAACAATGGTCGCAAGATTTGAAAAATTCAATACAATCATGGTAGATACTTTCCCACCAAAGCCCTGCGAGTATAATCTTTCACACGGTTGCATTTCCTACATAGTTTCCTCTTGCAATCCCACCATGCACTTCCTCCATAATCGCCACGTGCTCATGTTCTAATATGCATTGGCACAGAACCTCATCATGGCCTAACTTGTACAAATCTCCAATAGGGTGTGACACGTATAGTGAAATGTTTCTTCTCTAAATCCTTCATCCCTTCCGGTACCACACCCGTTTTAAGAAATACCACAATATCCTCCAAGTTAGAGGGTGTATGTCATAACATAAACCATTACATGTCTAACATGGTATCCTCAATGCTCTACATGTCCTTCCCTGAGTTTATTCTTGATAAGTGATCAGGTCATGAGTTACTTTTTTTTGGTTTTATCACAACTGAAAAGTCAAATTCTTGAAACAATAAGACCCAACAACATATGCACCCTTGAAAAATGGAATTTTACCAAATACTTCAGTGTCATGTGATCTGTGTAGAATATAAAAGGTGTTGCCAACAGATACTTCCTAAACTTATGTAGCGCGTAGATCATTGATAGTGCCTCGCACTCAGCAATTGTGTAATTTTTTTCTGCTAGTGTCAACTTCCAACTTGTAAAACAAAGGGGGTGATCAGCAATCCCCTTACTAGGTTGTGCTAGTACTACTCCAATGGTTGTCCCTGAGGCATCAACATGAACATGGAAAGGCTTATCTTAGGAAGGGAAACATAGTATGGGCATAGTAACAAGATTATCCTTCAAAATTTCAAACACCTTTTGTTGCGCTTCTCCCTAATAAAAGGAGCTTTTGTGTTTAAGTAATTTTTTTCAAGGGCATGATGATCATGGCATATCCTTTTTAATAAATACTGCAATATCCTCCAAGCCAGAGGGCATGTGTCATAACATAAACAGTTACATGTCTGACATGGTATCCTCAATGCTCCGCACATCCTCCCCTGAGTTAATTCTTGATAAGTGATCAAGTCGTGAGTTTCTTTTTCCTGGTTTTACCACAACTAAAAAGTCAAATTCTTGAAACAACAGGACCCAACGACATATGCACCCTTAAAAAATGGGATTTTACCAAATACTTCAGTGTTATGTGATCTGTGTAGAATTTAAAAGGTGTTGTCAGTAGATACTTCCTAAACTTATGTAGCGCGTAGATCATTGATAGTGCCTCACACTCAGTATTTGTGTAATTTTTTTTTTCTAGTGTCAACTTCCGACTTGTAAAACAAAGGGGGGTGATCAACAATCCCCTCACTAGGTTGCGCTAGTACTGCTCCAATGGTTGTCCTTGAGGCATCAACATGAACATGGAAAGGCTTATCTTAGGAAGGTAAACATAGTATGGGCACAATAACAAGCTTATCCTTCAAAGTTTCAAACACCTTATGTTGCACTTCTCCTCAGTGAAACAAACTTTTTTGTTTAAGTAATTTTTCCAAGGGCACAATGATCTTGGAATATCCTTTGATGAATTTCCTGTAGTACCCATATGCCCAAGAAATCCATGCACTGCACTCTGACTAGTAGGCTCTCCCAATCCCACAATAACAACTTTAGCAAGGATCCACTAACAAGCCTTCCTTACATATAATATGTCCTAACATGGTTCCAAATGGAGTAGACAAAGACACACTTCTTAATGTTGAGGGATATCCTCAACTACTGAAATTTTTCAAACATCAGCCTCAAATTGTCACAATGGTCTTTTACCAACCCATACATAGTCAAGTCATCTAGGTAGACTTGAGGAAATTTATGGATGAAGTCCTTAAATGCTTGTACCACAATGCGTGAGAACAAAACAAGTGCACATTATTCAATCCAAAAGGTATGACCGTGTAGGAAAATCTTCCCCACTCAGTGGTGAAATTTGTCTTTCTCTCTTCTTCCTTTGCAATCCTGACTTGGTGATACCCTGAGAACCCATCCGTGAAGTGAATAGACCTTGCACCCAGCTACTCCTTCCATAATTTCTTCAGTGAATGGGGTTGGAAAAGGGTCAATGACACACACTACATTCAAGTCCATGTAGTCAACATAGATCCTTATCCTTCCATCCTTCTTGATACTGATGACCATTGGGCTTATCCACTCAAATTCCTCCATAGATTCAATGATGCCTAAAGTGATCATCTTGTCTATCTCTTCCTTGAATTGTACACCCAAGTTTATATTCATTTGATAGGGTCTCTTCTGAATTGGGTGCACACCTTCCTTCAACTTGATCCTCATCTCCCCCAAGGAATGGTGAACACCTTTGAGCTCATGGTACCCACACGGAAATAAGTCCCGAAATTCATGTAACCGATCAATGATCTTTGAAACTTATTTCTCTGACCAATAATCCCCAATGATAACTTCCTTAGGTTCTTCCTCTGACCCAATGTTAACCTTATTCATTTTCAAGGGCTCATGGTAGGCACTCTTTCTCATCGGCACTATCTATGACTTTGCGTGTACCCTTAGAATGGTTAACATCCAAACCTTATCCATTTCTTCACCATCTATTACATAGAGCATTTTTCCTTTTTCCTTTTCAATGCACACACACTCAAGTTGTATCTCTTCTGATTCCTCTTCATCAAAACATGTCTCCAAACTAGGTTCACCCAGCAACTCTAGTAACCTATCTTCTGCCATGGAACTATCTCCCATTGTAAGTGCACTTGACAACTTGCAATGCCTTATCTACTGATGGTTTGGTACTTTGGTACTCAAAAGATTGAATGAGATCAGTTGCATTAACTCCTGCCAATTCCCTATCTGACGGCGTGTCTCTGAGTGAATATACCATGCACGTGCACAACCTTGTAAAGTGGAATATAACTTATGTACTCATAATGAAGGTGGCAATGCTTCCATGCCTCCCATCCAGGCTCCCTCACATGCTTGGATATGAAATGAGGTGGGTTCCTTTCCATGGTAGTCCTGTATAATAGTGGGCACGTTACTTCTAGCAGAACCTTACAGAGAATGTGACTCTTACCTTGTGCCACTCTAGAAGACTCTCATGATGTGTAGCCCACCAACACACTACATGTCTATGAGAAAGTTATAACTAAGCATACTTCTCCTTCTTCGTCCTCATTTATCCACCGAGCCTCCATTTCTCGTAAGAAATCACTTAGGGTTGGCTCCTCTAGAGTAACTTGGTAAATTCTTCCTTCCCATGGAATTGACTGAGCATGCCTTTATTACCCTTATTATAGATCCTCTCAATCTATCACCCAATCAACTCATAAGTCACATGGGACCCAATTGTCACATGTTATTCTAGTTATATCACTCATCGACTGAGCATCTTCAAATTGGATAACTCCTTCTGTAGGATGAATTATCTCAGGGTCTCTGATGGAGTGCACATAGATTCTGTCAAGGACTTCTTCTCCTAAGGGCATAGTATAGGGTGTTGATTTCTCATCTGTTAAAGGGGCGCTGACCCATTCTTCCTTTTTCTTGAAACTGATATAACCCTTGTTAAACCATAGGTCAGAATTGTTTTTGTAACACCAGGTGCACCAAAGTAATGTTGGAAATTTATCCACCTCGGCTAGTGTGAAGACTTCAAATTCCTTAGTGAACTTGACCCCTTGAATAGTGATAACTGCATCCTTCAAGACACCAATGGGCATTGATTTTGTCTTGTTTTCCATAAACAACACATTTGAGGATGGATGTAGTGTGGGCCTTCCCATTTGATACCATGCATCCAAGGTGAGCACATTGACTTTTTTACTCATGTCAATCAAAATATTGCTTAGAATCCATCTATCTACAACAATTGCATTCAAGGTTATTTCTTTATCATAGTCAATGCTATGGGGAGGAAGGTTAACATACATCATTTTCCTCTCAGCACTCCCTCCCAACATGGTACATTCTCCTATAACCATTATCCTAGAAAGGGAATGATATTATCCTGCCTTGACATTTTACACACTTCCCTAACCTCGTCCAGATCCTTTTACGAGGCTTCAACATTCTTCCTTTACTCAAGCTACCTTGAATAATTCTTTTAGAAACTAGATCTCCCTTTGTAAACTTTGAATTACATCCATAGTCTTATTGATACACCTCCTTTTGATGAGAAGGGTTCGGATACTTCTCATGTATCACTTCTTCCCTAGCAACAAATTTCTATCTTGGCATCTCCCTTATGCACGTGCAGCCTTTGTTCGCGTTGTAACTAGGACAAGTTCTAGTTCTTGTTCATGTGCCATCCTTGGTATCTATTGATAGTTATATTTCCTTATGATTACCATCCCAACGCCTTTATGCTTTCAATGTTGTTGGCTCATGTGTTCAAATAGCTTGGGACACTCCTCATACTTATGCTTCATTCCGCACCATGAGCACTACAATATATCAGGACACTCATGTTTATAATTCTATTTCAATCCATAATTATAACATGTTCTACATGGGAACTCACTTCTTCCTGCAGTTACTACGACCATGAAATCCTCTACCTCTTCCACATGCACTCCTCCATCTATGCACCATTCATAATGGATATCATCATCCTTAGAACATCCTACAAGGCTAGTTTGGTACACACCAAGATCAATGGCATCATGAATCTACTCAATCATCCTACGATCCTTAGTGTCATGGGTCATAGAGGTACAGATCTTACACTAGCAAGACACACTCTTCTGGATTTCTTGATATAATAGAGAACACCTATCTTGCATCATGATCCCTGTGGAAAATTTTATAGTTTACTTCGATGTTGCATACCAATTTCCAAGGGAAACTATCCTTTTCATGCCCCTGCACTTCACAATATGTGCACCAAAGACCACTACGAACCTCATGTTCTGATGTTCATAGATACATTCTCTAACTTGCTTAGCCATTACAACAACTTGAGCTTCCAGGAAAGGGCTAAGACTAGTATCAATGCTCCTAAGATCCTTAGCACGTAGGGTAAGCTTCCAAGGCCTCGTGTGGGTCCATGAAAGTCTTATGTGATAGTTCCCTTCTAAATGGTTTTATTAATCCCCCAAAAAAACCATTGAACATGCTGAGAGGAGTGTATGTCATAGGATAGTTTTGATAACATATTTTTGAACCGTGTGTCATACTCTCGTACACTCTGTTTCATTCCTTGATTAGATCTCCTTCAGAGTGTTGATACTCTTTCTCTTAAACTCAAATATATGGAATCCTATAAGGAAGGCTTATTTTAACACAATTTAATCTACCATGACCATCTGATGGGGGGTCATATTTGTGGTACCAGCTATATGTGCACCCTTGCAACATTTTTGCAAACTTACTTTCCTTTCACTCTGGGGTAGTGATCCCCTTGATGCATGCCATATCAATTGACACTTTTTCACATGATCTTCATCATCCTAAATAACTATGTATTTTTGTAGGTGCACAAACATCTCCAAAAATACTTATGGGGTTGGCTAAGACCCTTGTCCACCTGATCCCAGAACCTTAGTTTCCTTATGTGTTTCCTCCACCACTAGATCCACTAGACCCACTAGAATCACCAAGTCCTATCTCTTCTAACCTACTAGATCCTCTAGATCCACTAGTTCCACCAAGTCCTCCAGCCCCTAAACCACCATATCCACCTCCTGTAACTAGAAAAATGATCTGAAGTGGTCATGCCTAGTGTTCCTAACATCCCATTGAACTACACGTTGATTGATTTATGATATTGTTCCCTACTGCTAGTTGTGTGTCCCTCACCACTCCCAAATGTGATACCCAAACTTTTTGTATTTATGTTGTCAAAAAATTCCTCCATAATTACGGGAATGGTTTGTGCAACCATGAGATGTCCCAAACAAGAAATTATATCTCCTAGGCATAGATCAGTTACTCCCTTCGATACCAACTAGATTAACAATACTTATATCTTGATATGGAAAAATAACTGCCATGTGTTGGTCACAAGGTGGGTTCAAATGCATGGGTTGATGGCTCTCCTTTCTCCATGGAAGAAACTCTCATCAGAAGCTGAAGGGGATTTTATTTCATGTGCTTTCCAAGGTGGGGTAGCAAAGAGAATGCTTAGGTTCCATGTCCTTTGTGTGAACCTTAACTCCTTAAAAAATCTACCTTCATAAATCCCTCACTCCCACAACCTCACATTATCTATCCAACTCCCTTTCATGCACTTTCATCACTATACTTGATTCATTGTCTCCTTCCTTTACTTTTCAGCCACAATATCCACCATCTTCCTTCACCCTATCTTCCTCACCTATCACTCAAAGAAAATTATTTGGCCATAGGGAATGCCTCCAAACTTAATGTAATGATCAAGATATTCATAGCCAATGGGATAGATCATAAGAATTATCCTCTAGTTTCTCTCAAGAACTCAAATTGAGCAACCTCTAAACAAGAATATGTAGAAATGGCATATTTTAGTGTATAAC
Organism: Taxus chinensis; assembly: GCA_019776745.2. NCBI lineage: Eukaryota > Viridiplantae > Streptophyta > Pinopsida > Cupressales > Taxaceae > Taxus > Taxus chinensis. The sequence goes on along the minus strand of CM034153.1, from coordinate 731,408,577 downwards.
TAGTCAACACTCCTTTCCACTAGTGATCGAAAATACATGCGTCTAAGTCAGATCTACATCCTGCAGCCTTTAGTAATCATCTTGGGTCCATACATAAATGATCCATAGTACCAGCTCGATCTAGATGCATATGCTAAAATCCATTCATACAGTTCCACTGGAAAGCAGTAGAATAAGTTTTCATATAGCTCATGGGATAGGTGTTATCTTCTACCCATTTACATGTATCAAACTCAATTCCAGTTCTGAATCTTTGAGAAAACTCATCCTCCATACTCTTGAATCATGCTTCAATACTTTCCAAGGTCAAGTTCTTTGTCATCAATGGAACCAAGATGTATTAATTTCTCACAACAACATAAAAAAGATGTCCCTTATAATGAAACTAAGATGTAGTGAATTTTATGCCCTTAGAGACAACAATATAATACCATGTGCACATCAGCCCTATTTCCTAGTGTGTGTTGGGCACTCACCCGAGGCAAAGCACGTGGGTGTCGATCCCCTCCTTTATGTGAGTCTTGTGAGAATACATTGTTATGGACAAAAACTTATATGTAATGGATAAAAGAACCATGCATTCATTTTGAGATCTTAAGAAGAGTTATTATATCATTATATCTAGCTTGATAATAGGAGAAACATCACACGAATAATAGATCTGATCAATACCATAAAGGAAATACATTTGGTTTTACACCCATGAACAATACATATTTATAATAGAACCATATATTTTATATTGATCATAGTTCAACAACCATATTACATTCACTAAGGCCATGAAAGATCCAATATATCAATGCAAATAAGATTCATGCATCAGAATTCCTAATCTATGCTTCCTATATTATAAAGAATTTATCATAGCCCCATCCCTCTAGAAAAAGATATCACTCCTAAAGTCCTCTAAATTATAACCATAACTCTCTGGAACCTCCTACTATTTCTACAGAGATTCTCCCTCCCATTATCTCTAGTCGCGCTCTCTTCCTTGATAAATCACCCCCTTGATAGCTTCTCCCTTCTTTTACCTGAGCATCTTTATATATAGTTGTATTTCCCACTTCCATGTATTTCTAAAGTAGTAGATCGGTCACCAAGTGTTAAGGTGGTCCTCTAATGGAGTATTCTTATCCCCATCTGGGATCTCCACTCTCTGTAATGATGTCTTTATAGATCCTTCCATCACATGAAATATTCCTTTCTTGACCACCAAGTTCTCCAGATGACACCTTATCCGCTCCGGATGCTTAGTCGCATCACACTTTTCTCATGTGCTTCCTAGAACGTCAAAATATGGCTAAGTCCCAAAACCCATCTTGTCTTAGGCTTGCGTGCCCTTCAATGTGTTCTGCTAAAACCTACTAGAATCCATGACCCTCTACGCCTTCAACCCACGCGATCGTTCTTCAAATAGGTCGCTGTGCACCCACGCACCTTCTTGTACTTAGCCAATATTCTGAGGCCCAACAACTTTGATGTTAAAGAAGGATTTAACTTTCAAATGGACAGGAAAAGGGAAAGAATTTTTTTTTCAAGGTCAAACAAGAGATTTCTCAAACTCTTACACTTTTCAATCCTAACTATAGTAAGGGTTTTATTTTATATTCCTATGGAGTTGATGCTAGTATTGTTGTTGTTTTGATACAGCAAAATGATGAACGTATGGAACATCCAGTGGCCTTCTTCAGTCAAACATTGAAGGACTATGAATTGAAATATAGTCACATTGTAAAGCAAGTTTTTGTAATCATGAGAGCTCTAAAGAAATTTAAAAGTATCATGTCCAACAATCATATCAAATTTTTGGTCTCACATTCTAGTGTGAGAGACTTCATTATGGGGGAAGATATCAATGAGAAGAGAGCCAAATGGGTCACTAAAATAATGGAGTATGATGTGAATGTTAAGGCAACAAAAGTGGTAAGAGGGAGAGGGTTTTGTGAGCATCTTATTGTTGATACTCAGGATGATAAAGAAACTTCCTTCATGAACCATGAAATTCCACAATATGTTGAAATTCTGCTGGATGAAGGAAATGCAGTCAATAGTCATAGTTGGATGAATGATATGACCACCTTTCTATCTATCGATACATATCGCCTTAGTCTAAGCAAAACAAAAAGAAGGCATCTAAGGTTGCATTCTATTCTATATGCTCTGGTGGATGACATTTTATTTAAAAGAAACATTGATGGAGTCTTGCTAAGGTGTATTGAAGGTGAACAAGCAAAGAAAGTTTTAGTAGAATTTCATGATGGCTTATCCAGTGGTGATTTTTCAACCAAAGCCACAATAATGAAAATTCTGAAGGCAGCTTACTTTTGGCCCATGTTATTTTTTAGATTGTCACAAATGGGTCATAAAATACAAGGAATGTGCTTTCTTCACTAGCAAGAAGAAGTTTGAAGCTCTTCCACTTCATCCAATTCAAGAAGATCAGACATTTTCATAGTGGGGCCTTGTTTTTATTGGAATGATCAACCCTCCATCAAGTTCTGGACACAAATTTGTTTTAACAACTACCGATTATTTTACCAGGTGGAGCGAGGCTATGCCAATGAAGGAAACAACAAAATCAGTTATTTTTGACTTCCTTGAGGATATTATCACAAGGTCTGGTATCCCACAGACCATAATTTCAGATAATGCAAAGGATTTTCTAGGATCTAAAATTTATGATTGGTCTCTTGGACTTGGTGTTTATTTGAAGATTTCTTCAAATTATTACCCTCAAAGTAATGGTTTGGTAGAATCCATTAACAAGAACCTTATTAGGATTATGAAGAGGACAATGGATGTCAATCAAAGACAATGACATACCAAGGCAAGGAATTCTCTTTGGGCTGACAGGATTAGAATGAAGAAGGTAATCAATACTTCCCCTTACAAGATTGTGATAGGTCATTATATTACCAGTCATTTAACTAGCTCATAGACAAGTTGGTGTCATTATAACCAAGGTGGTGTCTAAAGTTGTATGTAAAAGGAGAAACAAAATCTTATTCAACAATACTTCTTCCTAAGAAAACATACTAAAAGTAAACATGCATGAAAAATAAACACACAGCAACTAAATTAGTTGAGATAAATCTGTAGTAAATAAAATATGCTAGGAAATAATAGAAAAATCCTCCTCCTTGGGGGAAAAGAAGTTGTTGGCCATCCTCTTCCCTTCGGATTTAGAGCAACTACAATTAACTTTTAAAAATGAACTTGTATTGATTCAAAACTGATTTACAAAATATGCCCCCCTTTCTAAATATATAGAAGAGGTATTTATAGACATTACTTCTAGTTTACTTGGTCCACACACCAAGAACTAACTACCTATTATTGTGTGGATTTATTCAAAGTAATAAATACTAAACAAACTTGACTACAACAACCCACTTATCGTAGATAATATTTCTACAACTCATCCCTATAATCTAGGAACACAAAGTGGGAGAGTACTTATTCAACATTCATAATACTATTCCACTATTTTCTCATTCTTGAAACATGGAGAGAAAATGGAGGAGTGTTAAGTTTATCACTTTGAATTATTCTTGGAATGCCACATGCATTCATGAATTTGGATTGTCAAATGTTTGGATCTGTATTTTTAGTTGATGATGTGGAAGCAAAGAGTGGGCTGAATATTTTGGTGCTCCTTTACATTAATTTGAAACAAACTAAAAGACTTTCACTAGTTGGGCATTTATGTAATTGCGTGAAAAAATTTCGTAGTAGCAATCTATGAACAAAAATGCCTTTTAGTATCTGTATGAAGAATTTTGGTAGTTGTAGTTTATAAACCTGGAGTAGAGTTACTTATGACTTATTTTCTACACACTATTACATTCCAACTTGTAGAAGAAATATCAGGAAATAACAAGAATTAGATTGCAAATAGATTTCTAAAGAGATGATAAGATAATTCCTATATTTTACCTTAAATATTCTATCCATTATTAAAACTACATCTAAATTCACTTGAAAGCTTTATTTTAAGAGAGAGAATAAGAGTGTTATTTGGTGATATAATGAAAGCAACATAGTATTGGGATCCTCCATAAGAAGCTACCTGGGATAGTCCCCACACATCTGAGTGTACAAGCTCCAATTTATGCTTCTTATTTGTTGCCCCAACTTTGATAAATATCACTCTATTCTGCTTTCCAAAAATACAATGCTCACAGAAATCAATATCTACACATTTCAGATTTGATAACTTACCCTTTGCCTTTAAGATCTGCATTCCCTTTTCACTCATATGACCTATCCAATTGTGCCACATGCTTGTATCTAAATATGAAGTAGATAGAACGGAAAGGGAATCAGTAATATAGGTAGACAAATACAATGATCCTACCTTCTTGAATCTTGCTACAACAAGAGATCCCTTGGTAAATTTCCAAGATTCAGTTGTGAGTGTAACCATGTAACCAGTTTCACACAATTTTCCTGCAAAAATTAGATTTATTTTGAGGCTTGGAACATGCCTCACATCTTTCAATATCCACCTTCTTACATCTTTAAATTAAACAATTTTTTCATCAAATAAAGTTTATTTGAAGTACTAGGTTTTTCATATTGATTTGTTAAAGATTTCATCAACTCTACCGTAGATCCTTCTTCGGTAATATTCAAAGCCACATATGCTACCAGACTCAATCTTATAGATCTCAGAGCCTTTCTATCAAGAATTTTTCATTCTTCATCATTCATCTTTACAAGTCTTTCCTTCTCATCCAATGGTAAGTATAAATCCTTCTGATACACATAATCCTCCACCTGCATCTTCCATAATAGATAGTCATGACCATCAAATTTATCTACTCTAAATTTTTTCCTTCTTCTCAAATTTCTTTACTCCCACTCAATCAAAAATCCCTCTATGAGTAAATATGTCAACACACACAAACCTCAAACAAAGATGCTCTGATACCAATTGTTGGGGGTTAGCACACCAGTTGTAAAGATATATTAATTAGATCTAAGCATAAAAACAATCAATACAGAAATAAACAAGAAGAAACAATACATAATATTTAACGTGGTTCACCCAGTGTGGGCTATGTCTACTAAGAAATATCCAATTTATCATCACAAAGGAAATACAATGAAGATTTTCAATCTTCCACACCTTCTTAGATGTCTTGTACTTTCTTCTCTAAAGGAAACTTCTCTTAATTCTCAATGAATTCTCACTTTTAAACCATATATTTATGCTTATATATGTATCTATAATCTTAGGGCACTTTAGCTATGCAATTACAACCATTAGAATCACTTTACAACTAAAGATAGATCTAATTACCACAACTTAATTATAGTAGTCACACAAAGGAAACTGATGACGGTTAGCCTTAACTAGTGCCAGTTAGCCCTAACCGATGTTGGTTCCTCCTTTCCTGACCGATACCAGTCCATGGGTGACCAACACCGGTTACTGTGTATTCCAGCAAGTCTGTAATAGCATGCCAGTGAAGCAATTAAGTTCCACAACTCAACACACATGAGAGGAAAAGGAAAAGGCTTGCAGCTATGCAAGTAAAGAATGTGGGCTCATGAAGCATGTGTGGAGGAAAGAGAAGGGAAGGGGAGGATGTTGAACCCTATTCATTGGTGTTATCATTTATGTCAAGTGGTATTGATGGAAAAGAAATGAAAGGTGAAAGAATACTTGGTTGGTTCAAATGTGATACATGAGTCTAGTGGAAGCATGGAAATGGCAGGCATGGCTAGTTCAGATGTGATACAGGTTAGGTATGATGGTATGATTATGATATAGGTTAGGTAAGGTTGTCCAGGTAATATTTGACCTAAAATAAATCCTATTCTAGGTCCTAAAAGCAAAATTTAAAAGTTACCCAAAACTACCCTGGGGACCTCAGTTATTTCTTGCATGAAAATGGGATTGGTTATATCTTCACAATAAAACATATGGCTAACCATCACATGGAAGGTGTAGAGGAATGTCTTTCAGTGTTCCATGTCAAATTTACCCAGATTTTGTAATGGGGATTTTGAGTTATTCGAGTTTTTCTAAAACAACCTTCTTGAAAAATGCATTTTGAGGCTTCTAGCTTCTTAGGTGTCATGAAAAAATATGGTGTATCCTTTGGATAAATCATAGAAGGAATTTTTGAATAATATTCCAATCATTAACTTGTGAAAAAATTATCAAGTCATTTGAACATGTTTTTGAAAAGATATGAGCACTTTAGTGAAGTTGTTTTTCTTTCTCCTTGACTGTGTCCTAAATCCATAGAACCAAAAGTTTGTAGTTGACCTCAAAACTTATTTATGAGAAATCATAATACCTCTAGTTGTAATTTTATGATTTTTTAAAGGTTTATAAGGTATTTGATGATGTAATAGGCTTCAATTTAATTTATTCTTCATGAACAAACAGTGGTGGCAATTAGCTTGAATCAACTTATCCTTCAAGATGGGTTGGTTGGATTGTATGAAGCTATTTAAACCTCTTCTAATTATAATTTTCATTTTTCAAGGGCTTATGTAGTAGGATGTTATAAATAATGATATAGATAATGCTCAAACAGGCTTGCACTCCTATGTCCTGATGCAAGATCAGTCAAATCAAATTAAGAAGATTGGAGTAACAAGTATACAAGCTTTGAGAAAGGCCTTATGTTGATCTAAACTTCCTTAAACAATTATTGAGGTATATTTATAACTCTTTGGAAAAGTGACATGTGGAATGTCACAATAACAGTGAGTTATGTATCATTGTAGACTACATATTCTTCATTAGTGGGAGCTTTCTAAGAAGACTCAAGGTAGTGCTCTGGTTGAAATAGCTAGAGAATGGTCTTAAAAATATACAGCAACTAAAATTGTCCTCCTTCATCTAAAACTGTGAGGAAAATAATTTTTTTATGTCTCTCAGGCTCTTATTGTTACCATACCCTGATCTAGGGTTTCTTACAAAGCCTTTTCAATGAAATCTTCTTATACAACCATACCAATCTCACAAAAACTTGTACACATCTATGTTAGGGAATTATTAATCTCTTGAAAAATATTTGAGTTTTATTCATTGTGTTTAGACAAAGTATTAGTTATAAAAAAAAATTGTGAAAAAAAACGTGCACAATCTGCTAAATAGATGAGTTCTTCATGATTGCTCAAATTTTTTTGAGGTTTGGATCAAATCAATGGTTGAATCAACAACTAAGGATATTTTCAACACTTTTGAGGGCCTTTTTCAATCATGATTAACACTCTAGATTGTTCAAGGAATGAGGATATTATTGGTGCAAATGATAGAGACTAGGTTTGTACATATAAAGATGGAAGTAGGATTGTTTCTCTAAATGTTAGACCTACTTTCTCCTTTATGAACCAACTAGACTCTGTGATATGATCTTGAAGACATAATATTTCAAGTATTCAGTGCTCAAAGGAAAGGGTGATGTTCAAAAACTTGAGTTTCATTATAAATTCCAAAATTCAATGTCTATGATGGTGAATGGAGATTTTATATACTATTCTTCAAATTATATCTTCTTGCAATGTCTATGACAGTGAATAGAGGTTGAGAACATGCTATGATCATATCTTGCATACAAAAATGGTGATATATCTTCATGGTCAAGTTGAAATTAATTAATAGAAGCTGAGAGGTCATTAGGATATAATGAGTTGCTAGAAGTATAAAGGGCATTCAAGGAGATAAAAAGCTCATGACCTTGCCTTGCATGCATAAGAATACTCTAAGGATCGTAATGAAAGGTGAAGAGTCATTCATAAGAGAACTTGAAAGGTTTGGAAGAAGACACAAAAATAAGTAAAGAATTTGATGAGTCTTTTGGAAAAATAAATTAACATTCTTGGTCAAATCTTGTGTGACCAACTTCCAAGAGGTATACCTCGTTCAAAAGAAATGAATGAATATTAAATAATTGAAGTGAAATAGTTGAATATGGCAGTGCAGGTATCTGAAACATTGAGGAGATGAATGTAGTTGAAGGTGAATAGTTATTTTTTAAAGAGCATTTGACATTTGAGAAGATCAAAAATATGGTGATTCAGTGATCTTCATAAGTGAATGCAATCTTCTCTTACTCTCAGTTTAAGTAACTAGATAAATTGATCAGTGCACTAAATATTTCATTGTGAATGGTAATGTGCTTTCCAAATATGATTGAAAACTATAAACTAATTCTATTTTGTGCTTCAAATGGAAGGTGCAAATCCCTGCAATGGAATGTGAAGAGGTGAGAGTACTTTTGTCTTATGAGCTTGATGAAAAATGGTTTGAATATAGAAATTAAGCTGAAAGGTTAGTGAAAATATATGAGCTCAAAGTGAAGATGAAGAGGTGTTGAAAAGAAAAAAATGAAGTTGAGCAACATGTCTTGAAATTGAAAGATATGGGTTTTTCTAATTATAGTATAAAATGTGACAAGTTGGAAGATGAAATGATGTAAGATTGGACTGTGGCTGTAAAAATAGAAAGTGTAGGAATGTAAGTATATTCTTGAAGTTCTGATTTATAGGAATGTGTGAGAAAAGGATTGAAATCTAAGGAGAAACTTAGAATGTATGTGCTACAAAGGGAGACTTTTTTTATGCTCATGAAGGAATGAATTGATATACAGAGGTAGGCTAAAAATTTAGTTACAATTGAATAACAGATACTGATAAGAAGGTCTAACTTGGACATGAGCAAGGTACCATACAAATCAGAGGAAGAAAATTTTTGGCATATAGCTAGTAGAGAGAATTTGAGGCAGGAGCAGAGATATGAATTGTTGAGAAAACATGTGAATATAGCAAATGAATTTAAGATCAAGTAAAGTACTAAAAATTAGAGAAACAGGTGAATGGTTTTGTGTTGAATGAAGAACTAGAAATGGATCATGATCATTTGAGTAAGAAACATGAAGCTAAATGATCAAGTTGTAATACTTTTATTGTGTTTGTTTCCTAAGTGGGTGCTTGGGTTATAGGGGTAGGAGATCCTTGCAAGGTGTAGCTTGTTAAACCAATCTAGTGGGTGTTAGGCAAAAAATAGAAGTGGGTGCATCATAGTTTGAGTGGGTGCTCAAACATGTTGAGATCATTACAAAATTTTAGAATGGGTGTTCCTAAGTAGATCTTTTTATTTCAATGCGTTTTCTCCCTCTAAGGGATTCCCACCATAAATTTAGTGTCTTATGTACTTGTCTTCTTGCATGCACTCTAATTTATTCATGGTTTGATTTTGGTCATAATCAAGAAGTTTTAAAGGTTGAAAAATTGGTCTGCACTGATACACCACCCCCTCTCAGTGTTTTTGATATCCAAAAAAGGAAGAATTGAAAAATTCAGGATGGCATGCAGGGGCGTGTGCAAATAACTAAAACCATGGAAATGTACCAAGGAAGGAAACCAATGGCGTGCACAACCTAAACACCTAAAGCTAGAGCCAAAATGGAACTGTAAATTGTTATCCATGGGTTATTTTAGGAAACAATGTGATAAATACTTATTACCTCATGCCCATTGTGAACAATCATCCTTGGAGGAACATCTTGTTAGATAAAATTGTGATGATGCATGTGTCCTTGATCATCAATTAAACTTTGAACAAGGTGCAACCTCTACTGATCGTCTATGTGCTAGAACTACTCAAAAAAATTGGGCAACTGTAAACAACGTATGTTATCTTCCTCTTGAAGTTAATGTTGAGATTTATATGGCTCAATCCTTTGAATTTCCCAATCATGATTTTTAATATCTTAGAGCTTTGATGATAAAAAAAAAAGTATGATGGAGAAGTCCCTTCTAAGGAGGATACAAAATTATTGATTAATGTATTTTTTACCTAGGAAAAAGAGTACAATTTGAGAAGTAGGAAAGTGAAGAGTACCGCCTAAGCCTCAAAAGATAAGATGTCAATCTTGACTAATATTCCCAAAGGCACCCCAAGAGAAATATGTCATGTAAGACCCATGTTGTTGAGCAAAATCCTAGTATTCCTTTTGTTGTTGTTTTGAAATATTGTATATCATTTGAAAAATAATTCACTCTCCCTTCCAATACATCCCTGTCCAAGTACAATGTTTATTATATGACCTAATATTAATCCAAGTGAAGATATTTGTCCCTTTGGAAGAGTCACTTAGGATACCTGGGTATAAAAGTAGGGAATTTGAGTACTTGGAATTTTCTAATAATGTTGTTTTAAACAAAGAGACTCCTCTTATTGTTGAAAAATGAAATTTAGGAACCTCAAGAGGTCATTGATCCTTTCCCTGAATTTATTTGGGTACATCCTTAGTTGAGATATAGTTAGAAGTTGACCCTTTTTTCACCACATTGATTGTAAATGGTTGGCTCTTACATAATTATATGTTTGGCCCAAATGTTTCTTGAAAAATAATGCCATTGGTAGTCATGAATGAACTGGATATAAATGTTAGATATCACAAGCACTGAGAGGGGGGTGAATCAATGCAGATTAAAATTTTCACTTTAATAATGCTAATTAATAATTTCTCAATAGGTGCAGCAATATATCATGAGCATTCAAACAAACACATGCAAGACAGAAGAACGTTAAACACATAATTTATAGTGGGAAACCCTTTTGGGAGAAAAACCCACTTGAAACCATGACTATATTAGGAACACCAATTCTAAAGCTTACAATGGTTTCAGTTGAGCACCCACTTAACCTGTGAAGAACCCACTTCACAACTTCAAGCACCCACTTGAATATTTTCTTAGCACCCACTCAGTGAATTTTAGCAAGCACCAACTTGCAAGGAGCACCAACCCCTAATTTAGTCTACTACAACTGATATTTTGTAGGCACAACCCACAAGGAGGTTAAAACCCCCTAAAAATGCTAAACTACAACTTAGACTTGGTTTCCATACAAATTTTGATCATCTAGCTACATAAATTTCTTACACAATGGATTGTGATCACTTTTCTGTATTTGTTTGTGTTCTTTCTATCACTCTCTTCTAATCATTTGATTTGATCTCTCTTGCTCAATCAATCTTCCACAATGATACTCTTTTCTTCTGATTCTTCAATACTTCATCAGTTTGTTCTTCTCTTTCCTCTCTCTTTTATTTGTGTTTCTCTCTCTTAGCTCGATTGCATTGTCTTCGCACTTGAGAAGCTACTCCTTTAGCTCTAGTGCATTATTTCATTTCTGAGCAACCCTTAAAAATGGCTTTGAGTTCTATCTATATTGATAATCAACCCATTACAACATTTCCTTTGGCATGTTGTGCACTCTTTCCTACTATCACCTAAAAATTGGGTTCATTAAATGAATACAAATAACTCTAAATTTTTCTCTGCTATATTCGTCTTGATTTCATCATTTTCTATGTAATTTGTAGAAATTATTTATGAGCCAATACCTAAAATAGTTTCTCATATTTTTAGATTTTATAACATAATCAATATGATCGAGACACTTTCTTTTCTAATATTCTATTTTTCCTTGAAATCAGGAATTACATAGAGAATGTAACCGCATTTCCACAAAGTCAATGAGCATTAAATATTGACATCTAGAACTATAGATTTCTTCATTCTTCATGGAGCTCAAGTCATATACTCAGCCAAAATCACCTGACAATCGAATCACCATCAATTTTGGAGAAAAAAATATCACTTGTCCATGTTTAACTCAATTTGATTATCCTCGAGCCTTATCCAATCCATCTTATTCAATCAGTGGCTTCTCTTAGCTTCTTTGACTCTTTCATTTGTATCGTAGATTCATCCTTGTTTCTATGGATTTCCTCCTTTCTATTTTTAGTTATCCGTGGCTTTTATTTTTCTTTGCGGATTTTATTTTTCTTTGCAGCTTTTTCAATGCTTTGTGGCTTTCCTCCTTATTTGCTTCATTTCAAAGGCTTTGTCCCATGTCTATGGATTTATCCTTCTTCATGCAACTTTTATCATTATTTATGGCTCTCTCCAGTCCTTTATGTCTTTTATCCTTATACGTGGCTCTCTCCATACTTCCCTTTCTTTCACATATTTGCCTTCAGTCCATCCTTTCTTGCATGGTTCTTCCTTCATGTTTTTGGCTTCACCTTTCTAACTCAGGGCTTATCCTTTAGCTTATTTTTACTTTGCGGCTTCATCCCTTTACCCATGGCCCTCACTAAGCTTTTGTGATTTCTTCAATTCTTTGGCGGCTATCTCCTTATGTTCATAGCATACACAAAAATTGATTAAGTCCCTTAGAACTTATCTTTGACCATCCTGAAGCCTCTGTGAGTTGACACTACTAATCAACATTCATCTTTCTCGCTTGCTTACTTTGCTAATTAACCCTTTTTCCATAAATTCTAATTGACATTAAATACTTTTTTCAACAATGCATCTTAACATCAATGAAAAAACTTATGATAATAAGAAAGGTCCAACAATCTCCCCCTTTTTCATTGATGGAAACACCTTAACACTTCAATACTACAGAAACCTACAAACTATTTGATGGAAAAATACTTGCATGCTTGGTTTCTGTTTTCAAATTCACTCTTCTATGGATATTTATTGGTTGGTTTCAGCATTTCTCCCCTTTTTATATATCACTGTATCTCTCCCCCTTTCATTGTGACAGGTTGGTTTCTGATTTCAACATTTCTCCCCCTTCGACAACAATGAAAAAGGGCCAACCATGCCACATAAAGCTGAAAATACTAGTAAGTTGGATACTTCATGTTCTTACCTCAAGAAGCTCCCCCTAGACTTATGCTTCTGATCCATATGACATTGTAGGCTAACAAAAATGCTCCCCCCGAGTTGATGCATACTTTGATAAAATTGAGCTAGCAGACTAGCTCCCCCTATCAAAAATATTGTTTAGCACTGATTAGGAGTTGATATTACCTGATAATGCCCCTCACCTTGTCTACACACCTTCTATTTGTTGGTGGGATCATGAATGACCCCCAATTCATTCTTTAAGTGCTCAAAAGTAGTCTTTAGCAGTGGCTTGATCATAATATCTGTAATTTCTTCTTTTGTGTTCACATATTTTAGATTGATTTTCTTGTCATTCACTTGTTCCCTCAAGAAATTATATCTAATCAGAATATGTTTGGTCTTTGAGTAGAACATAGGATTCTTAGAGACACTTATTGCACTTGTGTTATCATAAAAAAAGGGAATTAGATGATCTTATTTTACTTTGTAATCTTCCAATGTCTACTTCATCCATAAAACCTAAGTGCAACACATTACAATAGTTATATATTCTTCTTCACATGTTGACAGAGCCATTGATGATTTCTTGTTTCTCAACCAATATATTAGACATTTTCCAGCAAATAATTCTCCATCACTTGTACTCTTCCTATTATCAACACTTCCTGCCCAGTCTACATCTGTGTATGATTTTATGCTAAGTTCGTTTCTTTTGGGGTACCACAGTCGATAATCAAGTGTTCCAATGAGATATCTCATAATTTACTACCTTGAGGTGTGTTTCCCTTATATCTTCTTGAAATCTTCCAACTAATCCTACCACTTGCATGATATTTGGTCTTGATGCAGTGGAATAGAGTAGACTGCCAATAATGGATCTATACAAGGTTTTGTCTTCTTTTGGTGAGTTTTCCTCTTTGTTTAGCTTGCATCCAACTTCCATTAGGGTTCCTACAGGTCTGAATTATTCCATCCTAAACCTTTTCAACATTTATTTGGTATGCTTGGTTTGGGATATGAAGATACCTTGATCTGATTGACTAATTTTTAATCCCAAAAAGAATGTTAGATCCCCAAGCATATACATTTCAAATTCCTCTTTCATCATATCAAAAAATTCATATGTCATTTTCTCATGATCTCCACCAAAAAAATATCATCCACATATACAATAAAAATGAGCAGATGCTCTTCTTCTTCCTTGATGTAGAGATTATTGTCAGAAACACATTTTTTGAAACCTTGCTCAATGAGATATGAATCCAATATGTTGTACCATGCTCTATGGGCTTGTTTTAGTCCATACAACACCTTTTTCAACCTGCACACATAATCTTTATCTTAAGTTAGTGAAAATCCATTAGGTTTTTCAATATATACCTCTTCATTTAGAAAACCATTTAGGAAGGTTGATTTCACATCCATATGGAACAATCTAATCTGCTCGTAAGCCGCATAAGCCAAAAATAGTCTTATTACTTCCATCCTTACCACTGGTGAAAATTTTTCATCAAATTCTATTCCTTTCATTTGTGCATATCCTTTGCACACAAGTCTTTCCTTATTTCTTGTTACTTCTCCATTTTCATTCAATTTGTTTCTAAATACCCATTTTGTTCCAATTACATTCTTGTCTTGTGGTCTGGGTACAAGCTCCCATGTTTCATTATTTTCAATTTGATCAAATTTTTCATTCATTGTGTCTACCCAATATTGATCCTTACTTGCTTCTGTAACACTTTTAGGTTCTACCATGGATAGAAGTGATATATCTTCATGATTTTGTTGATCTCTTAGCCTTCTTCAGGTTAGAATGTTGCCTTCTTTGTTTCGAATGATCTGATTTACTGGATGGTCCATTTTGACTTTCCTTTAGGGTTGCTTGGATTTTTTCCTTTCTTCTTCATCATTTACTTCCTCACGCAGACTGACCATTTCATCATCATCTTCTTGTTCTTCATGATCATCATTGTGCTGAGAGATGGTTTTGGCAGATTGAGACTCATCCACCTTCACATTTTTGCTTTCAACAATCTTCTGCACCGCTTATTGTAGCACCTGTAAGCCACATTGACCACTGAATATCCAAGGAATATTCCTTCATCACATCTAGAGTCAAATTTTCCTAAGTTTTCTTCATATTTTTTGATATAACATTTACTTCCAAACACTCTTATGTGTTTCACATTTGCAGACATGTTCTTCCACAATTCATAGGGAGTCTTGTCATTATTTACTCTCAATTGATCTTTTGTTCAAGTTGTAGACTGTTGTGTATACCATTTCACTCCAATACCTGTCAGGTAATTTGGATTCATTCAACATTATTCTATCCATTTCTTGCACAGTCCTATTCTTCCTTTCAATAAGTCCATTTTGTTGAGGTGTTCTAGCAACTGGTAATTGCCTTCTAATTCCATGTTCTTCACAAAATTCATCAAAATCATTAGACCAAAATTATTCACCTCTATCTAATCTTAAGCATTTGATATTTTTGTTATTCTCATTCTCCACAGGGGCATTGTTGAGCAGACATAATATTGTTCTAAGAAGAATACACACAAATAATATGCGTGCGGGAATACAGTTCATTTGAAGGTGCAAAATAATAGGAAAGGGAATATGCGCTAGAATAGTTGGCTCAGGAATTATCCATTTTTATGGATAAGGGCTATATTTGGAGATAGCATGCAAAGCACACATTGGGATAGATAATTGTGTGACACGCAAATTGTATTTTGGGAATGAGTGGCTGATAAGCACCATGCATGGTTATAGTTAATAATACGATTGCTTCTTCAAGTTAACTATAGGACATCTATTATTAACACAATTGCATGTGTGCATGTTATTGTAAAGGCACTTGGCTATTATCAGCATATGGCCTATTTTGAGAAGTGTGTAGGTGGTGAAGGGCAAGACCCCACCTCTATAAATATGTATTGAACTGTGTAGTTTAAAGGGAGACTAGTGTGTGAGTTATTGTAGAATTATAGTGCTAGATATGATGCACATGTGACTTATGGGCATACTCTTGTAACGTAAGAAGATTCCATTTTTTACAGTATTTAAAGAAATGGAGGATATTGGCTAGATAATATTGTTAGACATAACTGAAACTAGTTCATGTATGGTTAGTCTTATTACATTTTTTATTTAATTCATGATTCTCTAAGATATAGATCTAGATTATGTATTGTGGAATTTTTATGTTTAATTATGGATCGGAATATGTATTATATTCATCACACTAACATCCTACACAAAAAAATATAAAGAGGGGCTTGGTACCTTTGTGCATTTTGGGTGAGTATTCTACTTAGGTTAGGTGATGTGTCAGTGTGCCTAGGTTTTATACAATAGATTATAGGCTGCATCATATGTTCCATTGCTGGGACCTCTTTTTTAGTTATTTTCAAGATGTTTTGCGATGAAGACATACCAATTGACCTTAGAAAGTGTTGAGGAGTGGATAATAGATCTAGAATAAGAGTACACTCAGAGGTTCAACAATTGATCTGAGTTTGACACACACGCATGAGTCAAGCATAATTTTAATGACTGCTTGTATGAGATTTTTTTTCTTTCTTTCTAGTAGAGTTGTACAAGTGGCTAGTTGCTTATATGTCTAAAAGGAATTACAGGTATCGCACACTTGTCTAGATGCAAGAATAATTTCAAGCCCTTTATGATGTTGATTTGATTTGGACACGCATTATGGATACTTGGTTCCATCATGTTAGCTATATTTTGGAGTACTCAATTTCCACTTACTCGTGCCCAGAGGTAACTGAGTTCTATTTTTTACGTTATCACAAGGGAACTTATCTGCAAGGCATTCCACTGGAAATCAAAAAATTAATGGTAACTCTAAACTTGGAAGAAAAGCCAATGGCTAGCTAAACCCTACCACACATGGGGGTAGGAGTAGGTTTAGTGAAGGATGGCAGACCTAACGGTAGAGAGGAAAAGAGAAGAAAGGTGGCTTAAGTACAATGAGGCATGTGATAGGGAGATAGAGAAGCAATGTGATATTGTAGAGTGGCTGTCATTGAGGAGAGAGATGGCTCATGAAGGATTTGGAGCTCACGCAAAAGGTGTGGAGCCAGAGCATCTAGAACTCCCCCATTTAGGAAAGGATGATAGGGAACCCTCCTCAGCCTCACATGGAAGCGCGCCAATAAAGACGACATGGCCCATGGGTGTGCATCTGAATCTACCTAGAAATCTAGCCCTTGTGCTTGGTTTTCCAGTATCTAGTACAACCAGTAGTTAGCAAGTTAGTTTGGGTAGTAGAAAAGGAGTAAATCAAGTAGAAAGTGCATTTATGGCCAGGAAAAAAATTTCTTTGTTAATTAGAGGTACCTTTTCAAGTGCATCATCGGCATAGAACTCAAGTGCACATAATTTTGGACTCACTTCTGGGAGTACTACCACCTCAGCAAACTGTAGCAGTTCATTTTAGTACCACTATTGGGACACATGGCAGTACATCCACTGGTCCACTTCTAGCTACATGTGGAGGATCAGGGGGCATAGGTGGCTCTAGTTTTGGTGGATCTGGTGGTTCTAGAGGTAGAGGTAACATAGGAGGATCTAGATCAGGTGGGTAGGGTCCTCATCAACCCCAGAATATTTATATGGAGATGTCTCTTCATTTTCCATAGTATAGGGGAATAAAAGATGATGTTGAACAAGTCCACATGTGTGAAATAATGTGGTACACAAAAGGAATTATGTCTTCCAAGTGCAAGGAGAGTTAGTTTATAACTATGTTACAGGGTCACGCTCATAGTTGGTACATGAAGTTTGACCTTGATCAGACTTATGTAGATTATGCAGCATTACAAGAATATTTTATTAAGAAGTTTCATATCCCTGAGTTCAAGCAGAAGAGTATAATCACACTCAAGGATATTAAGCAGGGCACTACTGAGAGTGTTTGTGAATATGATGCCCATTTCAATACATTGTTGTCTAAGATTTCTTATGATATTCATGCAAGACAACATGCACAATGGTTTTTTGAGGTCTTAATCACACCTTTTAGAAGGGCATTATAACATAAGACATATATAGATCCGTGTGGAGCACTTGAAGCATCTTTGCATGTTGAGGCAGTCGTAAGTATAGACACTGGAGTGTGCCCATTTCTAGAAGCACATATTGCAACTATGGAAAAGCAGTTGTAGAAACTATCTATAAATTCAGTATGAGATGTGCACTAGAATTTGGTGTACAGATTGTGAAGTGGAAGGGAACACTAAAGATAGTGTTCCTCATAGGTCAATACGTTCATTATTTCTAGACTATGAGATATGTCATTTAGACCATGATGCAAGATGTTGCCCATTATTAAAACGCACAATAAGGAAGAATGTATCTTGCTATTATAAGATTTACCGGTCCACAACTCATAATACATAAGACTACATGTTGATTAGTCATATCCATGATGTCATAGATATTAGTGTACGACATAAATGAGTATCAGATAATGGTAAAAGTAAAAAATGAGCATTATGATCATGATCACAACCAAGGGCGCTATGATTGGAATGAAGGGTGTTTTGAAGGAAGTCGTGGTAGAGGTTGAGGGTACCATGGTGGATTCGGGGGCCGAGGCCGTGGTGGTGGACGAGGTGATTTTCCTCATGGAACGTGTTTTACATGCAGATATCCTGACCACTACAAGTTTGAATGTCCTTAGAATATTACTTGTTCTTTTTGTGGAAAGAATTATAACTATGAGAAATTTCCAGACTTATATGAGCATCTTAACAAGTAGTAGAAACAAGAGAAAAAGGGCATAGGGATGGTTAGAATACAACACGCCATAGAAAATCTTTGGATGCCAAAGTTGGCACTGTAACTTGAGGTGGTACATGTGAATATTACTACATGCGCTGAAGTTACGTGTGCTAGAGAGACATTACAATAGAATCTGACCATCACTAAGGAGGAAGTTTTACATGCAAGGTACCCATATCCTACACATCAGAAGGAGGTTTATCAGGAAACCATACAGATGCTCAAAAATATTTAGGGTGAAATATAGTGTTTAAAGGAACAATCAAGAAATTTGTAACAAAATAAGGAGACCGAGACGATCTAATTATATGTTGATGACTTGAAAGAGGTATACAAGAAGCTGCACCAGGAGAATATCATTCCATTACTAGGGAATTGGATCAAGGGAAACACTTGGCATGCAAGTATTGAAAATGGATGGTAGATCCTGCATGCTAATCTTGCCCCTCATAGCTTGGATGATGATAAGGAAATCACTCTGAATGTTGTTATGGATGGATGGATTTTGAGAAATATATTGATTGACATAGTCGTGGAAGTGAATTTGCTTACTTTAGATGTATGTGTGCAAATGCATAGACCTACATTGCATTCATCCTCTAATGTATTATTTATGGTCAATCAAACTAAGGCCACTCCAATCATATTTTTAAAGGATGCATCCATTATTATAAAAGGGGCCAAGTTCACTAGGGACTTTGAGGTTTTAGTACTTGCAAAAGTAGATAGCTTCCCAACTCTACTTGGGTGCTCTTGGTGTTATGCAAATAATGTTGATCTATGGTTCAATAAGGGATATATAAGTTTTGAGAACAATGAAGAAAGAGTTATTATCCCTTTGACAGATGGGAAATTCACACCTTATGTTGAACCTTTGAGTGAGGAAGACCTAAAAAAAATTATGTACATGTCATTTTGGATCCACAAGCAATTGAGCTATTAAAGGAAGGAATCCTCGAGTGAGAAGATACACAATCTATTAGTGATACTACAAGTATTCCTTGTGACAATTGGGCACATGGCACCTATGAGATGGTTGGGTGTGAAGTAAGAAGCGTATTTTCACGGAGAAGAAACCCTCGTATTAGGAGAATAGGTAACAATTTTGTACCCCATTATGCTGGAGAAGGAAATCCTACAGTATTCCTTCGTGCCATCGAGGAGCAGTGGATGAATCAAGTTGAAATAAAAAATATGTTAGTGTATACCCCATGTGGGACATCACAACACTGATGGATGGGTCACAGGGATAATCTCATAAAATGGAATGAATTTAGAATTACACTAACCACTCGGTTCTTCAAGAGTAATGTGCCTACTCAAATATGCATATATTATGGTAATCAACATGTCCAACACCACACTCAGTAGTGTGAGAGACTCTGGACAGTGGGGCAGGAAGCTTTACCACCTTCACTTTAGGTGTAGAAACTTTATTCCACTTTGCAAGGTTGTGCACGCGCTTGGTATGTTTATGCAAAAATTCATAGGGAAACTAGAAATTGGCAAGACTTAATTGCAAGAATGACCCATAATTTTGATTACTTTTCTACTAAACCTCTAGTAAGAGAGGCATTATAGGTTATGACATGATTAACTATGGGAGAAAATACAAGGGTTGAACTCATTCAGGATTTATTTGGTGAGGCAAACTCAGGAGCACATTTTGATGAAATAGATGATACATATGTCAATCTCTTTATGCGTGCTTGCTTTGAGAAAGAGAAAGGAAAGATGGTCTACGTAGTGGATGATGAGGAAGTAGAATATTTGGACATATCTCATTCAATACGTATGCACGATGTCTTATACAGTGTATATAAAAAAGTGTGCGCCTATCATGAACCTATGAAGACCAAGAAAGTGAACATTGGCACAGATGATGAACCTAAGGAGGCCATAGTTAGGGATTATTAGTCTGATTCTAAAGTGGAAAAGATAATTGAGTTATTGCATTATTTCTAGGAATTTTTCCCTAGGGGTTACCATGAGTTAAAGGGGGTACATGATTCATTAGGTGAGATGAAGATTAAGCTAAAGGGAGGAGCACGCCCTGTCAGGAAGAGACCTTACAGGATGAATTTGAACCTGAACATAAAAGTTAAAGAAGAAATTAACAAAATGTTGAAATCTAGCATCATTAAGCCCCTAGAAGAATCATAGTGGGTTAGCCCCATGGTAATTAGTATAAATAAAGATGTTCAGATTAGGCTTTGTGTGGATTACAGGGAGCTAAATGTTACATGTGTGATTGATCCTTTTCCTATGCCTTTCACCAAGGAAATATTAGATGGCATTATAGGGTGTGAAGTTTACTCTTTTACAGATGGATTCTCTAGGTATCATTAGGTTAGAATTGCACAGGAAGATCAAGAGAAAATTACTTTCACCACTGAATGGGGAAGTTTTGCATATACTATGATACCCTTTGGTTTGAAAAACACTCCTATTGCATTTTTTTGCATAGTTGTTCAAGCATTCCATGATTTTATTCACAAATTCTGGTAGGTTTACTTTGATGATTGGATGGTATATGGGTTTATTAAGGATCATTGTGACAATTTGCGCTTAATGTTTGAAATATGCAAATAGTTAAGCATCTCTTTAAACATCAAGAAGTGTGTGTTTGCTACACCTATTGGAACTCTATTAGGGCATATCATTTGTAAGGAAGGTTTGTTAGTAGATCCAACTAAGGTTACAGTTATTGTAGGCCTAGAGGAGCCTACTAGTCAGAGTGAGGTACATTGATTCTTGGGCCACAAAGGGTATTAAATAAAATTTATCAAAGGGTATGTGAAGATTTCCGTGCCCCTAGAAGAGTTACTAAAATGAAAGGGGACATTTTATTGGGGAGAACCGCAGTAGCGTGTATTTGAGGCATTAAAGGAGAGACTTACTACAGTTCCTACTCTGCATTTTTCCTCATGGAACCAACCATTTCACGTATATTTGGATGCCTCTAGAACAACCATTGGGGAGGTATTAGCTCATCCTGGAGAAGGTATTATAGATCATCCTATCTTTTTTACTAGTATAAATTTGACTCTTGAAGAACAGAATTACACAACTACAGAGTGTGAGGCCTTTTCAATAATCTACGCGATGCATAAATTCAAATAGTATTTGCTAGCAAAACCTTTTGTATTTTATACTGATCACATGGCATTAAAATACTTGGTAAATAATCCCGTTTTATAGGGGCGCATATGTCGATGGGTGCTCTTATTCTAAGAATTTGACTTTACAGTCGTGGTAAAACTAGGTAAAACTAATTCTATCCCAAACCACTTGTCAAGAATTCAATTAGGGGAAGATGCGCAGCCAATTGAAGATACAATGTCGGATGCACAGTTATATAGGTTACATCCCCCATCTTCAGAATTGGAGGATATTGTTGTCTTTTTACGCACAAGTATAGTGTTAGAAGGAATGAAAGCATTAGAGAAGAAACAACTTGTAATTTATGTAACACCCTTCATGTTGATCAGTGGTGACTTATACAAACTAGGTCAAGATGAATTATTACGTTAGTGTGTACTGGAACATGAGCACATAGATATCACAGAAGATGTTCATGGTGGTATTACAGGTGGGCATTATGCAAGTGACGCCACTACGTGAAAGATTCTACTTGATGGATTATGGTGGGAGACCCTGTAAAAATATTATAAAGATTATTGTAAGGTGTGTGATCACTTTCAATGCCTTAGCAAGCTCAGGAAAAGAGATGAAATTCCTTTAAGGCCTATTGTTAGTGTAGAGCCATTTGAAAAATGGGCTGTAGACTTTTTGGGTCCTATTTCCCCAACTACGCATAGAACTGGATCATGTTACATCATCACTTGCACAAATTATCTTACAATGTCGGTAGAAGTAGCACCTACAAAGGATTGCACAACAACTACAGAAACAAGGTTCTTACGAGAAAATATTCTCACTCGGTATGGATGTTCGTTGAGTTTTAAAAGTGATAGAGGCACACACTTTTTGAATGAGATGATATGGATATTTTTGGATGAGTTTATGGTCACTCACCACAAGACTACACCTTATCGCCCTCAAGAAAATGGGACTGTTAAGGCTTTCAACAAGATATTGAGCCATACCTTGACAAAAAATTGTGATGTTGGAAGGAAAGATTGGGATGATAAACTTTCTATTGTACTTTGGGTGTATAGGACAACCTACAAGAGGTTGAATAAGGCCACACCCTTTCAGTTGGTGTTTGGCGCAGAAGTATTTCTTCCAATGGAATTCATGTTACCATCATTGCGTATTGCGTGTGCTAGAGTTCTAGCTGATGAATAGGCATTAGAAGAAAGAATTGACAAGTTAGTACAGTTGGATGAGAGGTGCACCATATCACATTAGATTCAAAAGTAGGAAAAGGCTAGGTAGAAGACATGGCATGAAATACATGTCAAGGACAAGAAGCTTAAGGTTAGACAGATGGTACTTCTTTATGATTCCAAGTTTATGCACCATCCAAACAAACTTAAGGTGCATTAGTAGGGACCATATGTTATAACTCATATACTTGAATCAGGCGCTTGTCAGTTAGAGGTGCTTGATGGGATACCATTACCAGGTACTTTAACAGGAGTAGGTTGAATCCATATTATAAATAAGTCTTCTTGGTGTTTGTAATAAGGCAGTATTGTCATTTAGTATAGATTTCCCTTTTTGTATTTCTTTTAATGTATTTCATTCTTCCTTGATATGCTTTGTTAATTTAGTTTGGTCTTTTGTGTAATAAGTGTGTTTGTGCATTGGAAGCTAATTACAATTTGAATTATTTTTATGCGCAGAGGACTGCACATACCATTGGTGTGGGGTGGTTGTTATTTTTTATTCAAAAATGGGTACACATAAGAACATATTGTTACAGGTGTTATTTAAAGATGGAAGGAAGCTTCTAGAAAGAAGATTGATTCTAGAGAAGACCATAGTTAGAAATAAATGAATGAAAAATATAACGTAAGGTAAGAAACGACCATGGAAACTATTAGAAGTGGGTGCCAAACTAGGAATTAGCTGAGAAAATTATGGAATAATTTTTTTTTATTAGAAGAGTCTACAACCAAGTTGTAAGGCATCACTTTGAACTAACAGGTTCTAGAATAGATTCTAATTACCCAACACAATATTTTCATTTTGGACTTATAACAAGTTCATAAATTTCAAATTTTAGGGTTACATGTTTTGCTTAGGTTCAGGGAGCAATTTACCCCCATGCCTGCTCTCTAACAGGCTCAGAAATTCAACAAGATTTTTCTCACATTTAGAGTCATCAAACCTTTCCTCAATTATTCTCATTGGATAGGAAATTCTCTCACCTTTCCAACCATATAAAGAAGTCCTCCTAACTCCTTGTAGAACTCGAATTATGGCTTGGCAGAGTTTTAAGGGAAAATTTTCCCTTGGGAAGTCCGCGGGCTTGGGGGGGAAATTTAAAATTTTTCCCGAACACAAATCCAAATTTTTCCAAAGGAAAAATTTGTCTTCGAACCCTTGACCACGCAATTAGGGCCACGTGGCATCCCTTGATTAGACACAGGTAAACGGGTCAGTGGAGGTAAAATTGATTTTGCGCCAACGGGGTCGAAAAACCTATATGATTGCATGGCCCGCGCGCCCATGGGGACACGTGTCATCACCCCATTGGTTGCGGGGGTATGAGGCCGAGGAGGAAAAATTAAAATTTTTCCCAAAGACCAAAAGTTGGATTTTTCTTCCGTGCGACCACCAAGCCACATGTAAACACATGATTGGTGCGGGACCACGGGAATGTGGAGAAAAATGTGAAATTTCTCCCAAGTCAAAAAGTTAAGTTTTCCATTTTTACACGTGGGCCCTCCCTGCCATGTGTTAGCACGTGATTGGCTTGAGACCGCAGAGCTGCGGGGAAAGTTTGGAAAATTTTCCAAATATAAAATTTTCAAAAAAATCTAAGTCTTTAAAAAGTCCACCCCTCCAAGATGTCACGTGGCATCACCTGATTGGATGAGAGAGTGGCGGGCTGGGGACATTTTTGGGAAATTTTTCCAAAGTCAAAATTTAAATTTTTCTAAGGTTATATTAATTCATTTTCAATCTGGGATGGCCATTTTGAAGTGAAACTTCAAATGACCATAAATTTTGATAGAAAACTCCATTTTGGGCAAACGAGGACTTTCTAGAAAGCTCTCTGAGTCCTCTTTGCACAGGAGTCATCAATTTTAGAATTTGATGAAGTTTTAAATGTCAAATTTTAGAAAACAATCTGCAGGGTTTTAAATTTGAAAATTGGTAGTCTCAAACTTGCAAATTTTAATAACATTTGAACTCTTCCTTATCTCAACATGCCAACCAGACATGGAGGATCATAATAGGGAAGATTTAGAATGTTTTAGTGAAGAAAATTTGTTTAATTTATTCATTTGTGTTTTTCTCCAACAAGAGACAGAAAAACGTCTTAGGAAGGAAATTGATTCAAAATTGAAATGGTTGAATTGATTCTTCGAGATCTCTTTGACAAGCTAGGTTTAAATAGGTCCTAGCATGTTAACTTGCAACCTTTTTAAGTTGATTATGAATTATAAATGTGAAATGTTCTTTTATTTAAAATGTACATTGCCAGATATAAATTTAAAACAGTAAGTTGTTTCCTTTAAATTGATTTAACAATTTGTCTTTTGAATGTGCATAAATTTCTAACTTAATCAATTACAATGCTTCTTAAATCATCCATATAATTCTAAATGAAACTAAATTTCTGATTTCAACTTTAATATACATATTTTCAAGGAAAAATAATGTTGTTTTCCATACCATATGCATATTTTTTCAACATTTCAAAAACAGAGGATTCTATTTCTTTTTCAAAACAAAATTTCATTCATGGACAGCAATACAATCTAGCATACATTGCCATACCAATTCTCAAAGTAACAATACCATTCTTTATTGGTCATTCAACTAAATTTACAATTGAATTCCTTTCCAATTTGATTGATTTTCACATTTCAAAATACAAAGTATAGAATATCAATTACATTTCCTTTCAAAGTAAAACAAAGAATTGCATTTCTTCTCTACATTTATCAAATCAATTACAACTTCTAATTTCAATGCAAACACTTCACATTTCAATATCAATGCATTCATCCACTCTAAGTGGGAAGGATTACATTCAATTTTACTCAAGGAGATGACTGTCAAACAGTTAAAAAAAAAATCTCTCCTCCAAACAGCAGCATGCTGATTTTACCTTCTTTCATCTTCATCGCAACTTTGATCACAACAAAGAAGGGGAAAAGGCAACGCTCTCCACCCAACCAAGATACCCAATGGGAAAATAGAAGCCATCTTTCCCCATTGGCCCCCGATTCCCAACCATATTGAAATGGAGCATGATTTACAACACATGGCAACATGGGCTTCTTTCACATACAACAAACATTTTTTTCATATTGCATAACAACAATACAAGGCATAGTTAAACAAGAAAACCGTTCCCAACTACAATTGAAAACAATCATACAACACATAGGCTTGAACAAGCAAGCCAAACAAGAGCAAGAGCTATGGAGGTCTCCTTATGCCTCCCATGTTGGAATTGGGCATCCACCAAAACAAACCACCAAAAAACATAACCATCTCATAAACCTTATCCCTCCTCAACCCCACCTTATCCCTCCTCCAAATTTATCCCTTATACACCCCCCCCCCCCCAAAAGTAAGAAATGCAAGCATATTATTTTCCTAGGTGGATCCTAAACCAACATTCCCACCTCAAAGAACAGGTGCCAATGGAAAATCCCTTATCCCTCCTCTGACAAAACCTCATAGTCTTCTCTCTACACCTTGCCCTAAGCATTCTACCCATCCCTCCAAGAATGCAAACACATACCCATTCAATAATACATGCAAGAAAGGGGATAAACAATAGATTAAAATGGATAAGAGCCTACCTCTCCATAATGGAGGTTTGTTTTCCAAAACAACAGTTCTTTGATGATCAAATGTAGTCCCAAAACAACAAGAAGAAAGCATGCACAAGAAAATTCACTTCTTCCACAAAGCAAGCTCCAACAAGAAGAAAATTCGGCCCAAGGGGAGAGAGTGAAATGTTTCACCAACCTCAAAATGAGGAGGAATTTGAATTTTTAAAGGAGAGGGTGGGAAGAGGATGATTTGGATTTCAAGTGGGATGCCACATCATTTTCCCTCAACCCCCAAGAAAGGATCAACATTAACAAGTAAATCACCATAAATGTCAATGAAAAACCACTTACATACTTCAATTTAGCCCATACTCCAAAAGGAATTGAATTTAAAAATTTTAAGATAATAACAATCAATTCTTACACAACATCATATAAAAACATAATAAAATAGATTTATTTTGACTCCAAGACCATAAGCATAGTACGTGGAGGTTTCTGAGAGGTGTGGAATAAGAGATAAAATATGCAAAATAATCCCTTACAGAATCACAACAGTAGAAATTAATATGCAGAAAATATTACAGATCTCAAATAAAAGTGCAGAATAAATAACACAACACAGAGAGACAAGATTTGACATGGTTCACCCAATTTGGGCTACGTCCACCAAGAATCACTTGCTCAGATTTTATTACAAGCCTCCACTCTCTCAATACAATACCCAGATCCGTTTGGAGCTATGCTCAACAAACTCTACAGAATTCACACCCGAATTCAAAACACATCTGCAATACATTTACTTGTACATCTATCATATGAATAAGACCATATAAATAGACAACTGCTTAAGCAGTTTGATACAAAACTGTGGGTATCAAAATCAAGGGCAAAAACCGTGGGTATCAAAACAATGGGCAAACAACCGAAAAAAAAATGGGCCCAAAAACAACCCATAACGGTTACCCATTACCCATGGGTTAATAAACCACCCATGAAAATTTGCTTCGGGGGCTTCGTCCCCGAACCCCCTTCCATCGGGGGGGCTTCACCCCCTGACCCACTCACCGACGAGCGGGACCGCCGTTAAAAATACCCGAGTGTAACACATAGAAGGTGTACCACATTCTAACATGCAAATGGGCTCCACAAACATAACATATTTATTTATTTATCATAAGGTTATAAATCAAATTTAATTATTAATTAAGACTACAACTTTAATTCTTACATCCCTCATCTCAATTATTTTTAATTAAAATTTAACTATATGACTCCCACATTAAACTATCACATTTAAATTAATTAAAAGAAAGAACACCTTACAAATAAAAATACACACAACAATAATAAAAGGGAACATACAGATAAAACACACATATGCCCCATGGTCACAATAATAGAAATTTCTCCCCATGTGAAATCCTAACACAAATCAAACACATTTGCCATGGTGACCTTGTTGATTTCACACAAAATTCCAATATGGTTAGTCTCCATTCCCCTGACATTATTGTGATTTTTAACCTACAAAATAACAATACCTCCTTCGGCCTCATGGCCACATCAGAACATCCAAATGATATAAGCAACATATAAAGATTAAATCCAAATCACAACAATATCAAGAATTTAAAATCATCATTTGAATTCCAGTTGTAACTATATCATTATCCAATGAATCTCTATACTTGAGCTATTTATAACATCAAATGTCACATGTCTAAAATCAATCATTAATAACCTATCCATGTCAACAAGTATATCATCATCCACATAATAATAGTAATGTCTCAATTATCATCAAGCATAATAACTGAATCCAAATCAATACTAATCCATAGTCTAACATCTAACCATCATGATAAAAAAAACATAATAATATCCATAATAACCCATGATCTAGCATATACACATCATACTACATCAACACATAATAATGTCCCAAAAAATTATCAGTAGTGTCAAAATCAGTATCTAAACAATGTTAAAGGAAAGTGGGCACTACATCCTCCTCCCCTTAGACTCGACTTCCTCCTAGAAGTCACTAGAACAAATGTGGAAACTACACTCATAAAATAGTAGCATCCTCCCAAGTGGTTGCAGTCTCATCGTATCTGTCCCACTATACTTGTACCTGATCAATCTCTCTACCTCGAAGGCCCAGGGTCCTGCAATCTATAATACGGACGGGATCCACAATCACCTACCCCTGATCATGTACCTATAATGATGTCTAATCCAGCACATGAGAAGAATCTGTGATGTATCTCCTAAGAATATAAACATGAAACACATCATGTACGCGAGACAAGCTGGGTGGCAATGCTAGATGGTAAGCCAACGAGCCGATACGCTCCAAGATCTCAAAAGGTCCAACGAACCGAGGAGCTAACTTAGAACCTTTTCCATAGTAGATCGGGCTCTTATGTGGCCTAACACAAAGGAATACCTTCATGCTCACATCAAAATTATGCTCGGTTCTATGCTGATCAGCATACTTCTTTTGCCTATCCTGTGCCTCTTGCAATCTCTACCTGATCAGCACTACCTGCTGCTCCATGTCCTATAAAAGAGCTGGCCCAAGAGATACTCTATCCTCGAACCTATCCCAGCTAAGGGGTGTCCTGCACTCGCTACCATACAATTCCTGAAAAGGTGTCATACATATATAACTCTAAAAACTATTATTGTAGGAAAACTCCACTAAGTACAGCTACTCCTCCCACTTAGACTACTGATCCATCATGTACATCCTGAGCATATCCTCCAAAATCTGATTTACTCGTGCCACTGCTCTAGCTATATAAGTGGCCTTCACCTGAGAAAAGTGAGCTACTTTTGTCAATTTATCCACTGTGACCATAATGGCATCGTGGTGATATCTCGACATAGGTATTCCAACAATGAAATCCATGGAAATGGTGTCCCACTTCCATTCTGGTATGGCATGAGGATAAAGAAGACCTGCTGGATGCTAATGCTTGGCCTTAACCCTCTGGTACTCTAAACACCATGATACAAACTGAGCTACATCTCGACGAAGTCCTCTCCAGTGATACAACTGTCGTAAAGTGGCGTTCATCTTCTTCACCCCAAGATGGGCTGAATAGGGTGCACGATGTGCCTCTACCAAGATGTCCTGCCTCAAGCCTCCATCTCTAGGAACATATATCCAACCTCTGTTCCTGAGAAGGCCATCTTCCTCTAGTGAGAAACCATCAAACTTCCCTTCAAGGGGTCTCTGAGACTCGATCTCTACTCGTACTGTCATGTAGAAGCTGTCAAGAGGAAGTTGCTGAAGAATCCTACTCTGTAAATTTGTGCTCACTGTAGTGGCCATAGCCACATGTCTCCATCTGCTGAGAGTTTCTGCTACTACATTAGCCTTCCCCTTCACATGCTTTACCTCCATGTCATACTCGTAAAGCAACTCCATCCAACGCCTCTATCGAGCATTTAGATTGGGTTGCGTGAAGAGGTGGCGAAGACTCAAATGATCTTTCCTAAGTGTGAATCTTCATCCAAGAAGGAAATGTCTCCACATAACCAAGGCATGTAAAACTACCGCAAGCTCAAGGTCATGGGTAGGATAATTAATCTCGTGATCCTTGAGTTTATGAGACTCAAAAGCTACAACCCTGCCATCCTGCATCAACACACCTCCAAGCCATGCTAAAGAAGCATCTATGCATACAAAGAACTTACCCTATGGATCTGGCACTGCAAGAATGGGTCTTGTAGTGAGGTACTCCTTCAGTTTCCTGAAGGCCTTCTCACATTTGTCTGTCCAAACAAACTTCTTCCCTTTCCTCTGAAGGGAAGTGATAAGGTGTGCAATCTGAGAGACATCCTGAACAAATCTCTGGTAGTATCCTGCTAAACCCATGAAACTGCACACCTCAGTCACCGTAGTGGGTGTTGGCCAATCCATAATGGCTCTAATCTTGGAAGGATCGACTGCGATACCTTTCCCGGAAATAACATGTCCCAAATATTGCACCTTTTTCTAGAAGAAAGCACACTTCTCCAAGTTCCTGTAAAGCTGCTGCTCACGAAGACACTGAAGAACTTGTTGAATGTGCCCCTCGTGGTCCTCACGTGCTCGTGAGTATACCAAGATGTCATCAAGGAAGATGAGCATGAAGCGATCTAGAAAGGTTTTGAATACCCCATTCATCAAACTCATAAACATTGTAGGGGCATTCATCAAACCAAAAGGCACCACTATGAACTCATAGTGCCCATACCTCATGTAGAAGATGGTCTTATGGATGTCCGCCTCTGAAATCCTCAACTGATGGTAGCCTGACTTGAGATCAATCTTAGAGAACACAGTGGCTCCCTTCATCTGGTCAAATAAGTCATCAATATGAGGAAGGGGGTAACGATTCTTGATCGTCACTTTGTTCAACTGGTGGTAATCAATACACAGCCGCAATGATCCATCCTTCTTCTTCATGAAAATTACCAGTGCACCCCAGGGGGATACACTAGGATGGATAAGGCCCTTCTCCAGAAGGCCTTCAAGTTGTAACTTGAGCTCACAGAGCTCTGGGGTGGTCATCGATAAGGAGCTCGTGAGATAGGCTCTGCCCTTGAACCAGATCAATATGGAAGTCAATCTCATGTGGGGGTGGCATCCCTGGTAGCTCCCCTGGGAAGACATCTGCATGCTCTCTTCAGAATGGGATGATCATCTAGTGATGGCCCACTAGACCCATCCTCTGTCCTATCACTGACTGTCACTGCATACATCTAACAACCCCCACCACACACACCGCTTGAGCTGCATAGCGGAGATAGTGTGAATAGAAACGGGTCTCTTGACTCCTGAAATTACCGACTCAACTCCAAGATCATCTACACAAGATATAGTCTTGTGATAGCAATCCATCCTAACCCTATGTGTAGATAACCAATCCATGCCTAAAATGACTCCATACGAGCCCAAAGGAAGAATACGGAGATCTGAGGTGGTGGTGAAAGGTCCCAAATCCACTACACACTCCTTAACTAAGGAGTCCACAGAGATCTTGGCTCCAGAAGCCATCTCGACATCCCAACTATGACCCTACCTAACTACCACTAGCCTACATCACTCTACTAAGGATGGTGCAATAAATGAATTAGAAGAACCAGAGTCAAACAATACGGAGGTAGGAACACCTCCAACACTACCTGTAGTCTCGATGATTGTGCTCTGGTGCTCGACCTAGTGATTCTCAACCACTGCATAGATCCTGTGACTCCATCCCATGTCTCTGACTGTAGGCTCTGAAATGGGTGCCTTACCCTTATTAGGGTTCTGGGGGCTCTCCAAAAGTGTCCCGCTACTCCACACCCAAAACAACCACCTGAGCCTCTCCAAGCAGAAGCACCTCCAGAAGGTTCCCTAGAGGTAGGTGTCATGGATCCTGATGATCTAGCTATAGTCTGATGTGGCCTCTGTCGAGCTCCTGCTGACTAGCTCTAGCTCCACCCTGTGTCCTGGTGGGACCCCTAGGAGGAGGCCCCATACTGCGACCTCTCTGTGCATCAGTTCTCTGAGGAGGCCTAAAAGGTGGGCAGGACTGCTGCTACTGCTGCTGTGGCCTGAAAGATGACTATGAAGAATGCTGACCACCACGAGGAGGAGGAGCTGACCCCCTTGATCTGCTATCCTGTAACTGTCTGAATATGGCTCCTGACATGGTCTCTAGCCTACTGGGTTTTACCCTGAGTCTCCTCTGTAATGTAGGCCTTCTCAACGGCCTCTGCTAAAGTCTATGGGCAATGGATCCGAACTGCACCTCCAATATCTAAATTAAGGCCCTAGATGAACCTGTGGATCATACTCATCTTGCATGTAATCAACGTACTGAAGTAGGTCTAGGAACCTACTCTCATACTCTGCCACTATAAGGGATGCCTGTCGAAGATCATGGAACTCATCAATCCTCTGTTGTATGAATCTTTGTGACAAGTATCTACTCCTGAATCTCTCCTCAAACAGCTCCTAGGTGACTGTCTCTGAATCAATATGGAGCTTCTACTCCTCTGTCCTCCACCATACTCTAGCTCCATCCCTCAGTAGATGGATCGCAACATGAGCTTTCGTGTTGCTAGAACAAGGACAAAGCTTGAAGCAACCACTCAAGCTAACCAACCAAGCCTCTACCTAGGAATCCTCCTGTATCACCTAAATAATGTGATGGCCTAAGCTTCAGGATCTCCCTGATGTGATCCGCAGCTATGGTCTGACGGCCTCTGGGCCTCTCTGCCTGCCTGTCCTCAAGCCTAGGGCTCTGAGACCTCTCTCTGTGTCCTAAAATACGGTCACCATGTCCCCTCGAAGGAGACTCTACTCTATCTGACTCTCCATGATAATTCTCTCCTCCATGCTCCTCACCGAGTGAAGGAGGTGCATGTCCCTCTATGGAAATAGCTCTATCATGTCTTACCTGAATGCCCTCCTACTAATCCTCCACGTAGGGCAGCATTAACATCCTGGAGGGTCTGCAAAATCTTGGTAGGATAGCTGTTAAACCCTGATCTGGTGGTGGTGGTGGCGGTGGTGGAGGTGGTGGGGGTGGTGACTCTAGGTCTTTGTGAATGTTCCTCTCACTCCGTTTGAGCCTCCTGCACAGACCAAAGTGAGAGTTAGTTCAATACTTCAAACCTTCTTCAGTTTTCTAAGTTTACTATCATGAACAATTTTCAAACAGTTTTGTTTTCTAAGTTAACAGATTTGCTAGTTTGAAAGTCTCAAGTCTCAATTTTCTAGTGTGCCCAATGGTCCAAGCTTTTGAACCACTACTCTGATACCAAGTGTAATGCCCACTTCAAACAACCACTTGAGACCAAGAAACAAACTAGGAATTAGCTGGGAAAAAATTATGGAATAATTTTTTTTATTAGAAGAGTCTACAACCAAGTTGCAAGACATCAGTTTGAACTAACAGGTTCTAGAACAGATTCTAATTACCCAACACAAGATTTCCATTTTCAACTTATAACAAGTTCATAAATTTCAAATTTTAGGGTTACATGTTTTACTTAGGTTCAGGGAGCAATTTACCCCCATGCCTGCTCTCTAACAGGCTCAGAACTTCAACTAGATTTTTCTCACATTTAGAGTCATCAAAACTTTCCTAAATTATGCTCATTGGATAGGAAATTCTCTCACCTTTCCAACCATATAAATAAGTCCTCCTAACTCCTTGTAGAACTCGAGTTATGGCTCGGCGGAGTTTTAGGGGGAAATTTTCCCTTAGGAAGTCCGCGGGCTTAGGGGGAAAATTTAAAATTTTTCCCGAACACAAATCCAAATTTTTCCAAAGGAAAAATTTGTCTCCGAACCCCCGACCGTGCAAACAGGGCCACATGGCGTCCCGTGATTGGACGTGGGTCAACGGGTCAGTGGAGGTAAAATGGATTTTGTGCCAAAGGGGGCCGAAAAACCCAAAAGATTTGTGCGGCCCGCGCATGCCCATGGGGACACGTGTCATCACCCCATTGGTCATGGGGGTATGGGGCCACGAAGGAAAAATTAAAATTTTTCCCAAAGACCAAAAGTTGGAGTTTTCTTCCATGCGACCGCCAAGCCACGTGTCAGCACGTGATTGGTGCGGGGCCGTGGGAATGCAGAGAAAAATGTGAAATTTCTCCCAAGTCAAAAAGTTAAGTTTTCAATTTTTACCCGCGGGCCCTCCCTGCCACGTGTCAGCACGTGATTGGCGTGGGACCGCGGAGTTGCGGGGAAAGTTTGGAAAATTTTCCAAAGACAAAATTTTCAAAAAAATCTAAGTCTTCAAAAAGTCTGCCCCTCCAAGATGCCACATGGCATCACCTGATTGGATGAGAGGGTGGCAGGGCCGTGGACCTTTTTGGGAAATTTTTCCAAAGTCAAAATTTAAATTTTTCTAAAGTTAAATTAATTCATTTTCAGTCTGGGATGGCCATTTTGAAGTGAAACTTCAAATGGCCATAACTTTTGATAGGAAACTCCATTTTGGGAAAATGAGGACTTTCCGGAAATCTCTCAGAGTCCTCTTTGCACATGAGTCATCAATTTTGATTTTTGGTGAAGTTTTAAGGGTCAATTTTTAGAAAACAATCTGCAGGGTTTTAAATTTGAAAACTGGCAGTTTCAAACTTGCAATTTTTAATAAAATTTGAACTCTTCCTTCTCTCAACATGCCAACCAGACATGGAGGATCAAAATAGGGAAGATTTAGAATGTTTTAGTGAAGTCAATTTTTTCAATTTATTCAAGTTGTGTTTTTCTCCAACAAGGGACAGAAAAACATCTTAGGAAGGAAATTGATTCAAATTTGGAAAGGTTGAATTGATTTCTTCAAGTTTTCTTTGTCAAGTTGAGTTTAAATAGGTCCTAGCATGTTAACTTGCAATTTTTAAGTTGATTATGAAGTATAACTGTGAACTGTTCATTTTATTTAAAATGGAAGATTGCCAGATTTAAACTTTGAAACAGTAAGTTGTTCCTTTAAATTGATTTAACAATTTGTCTTTTGAATGTGCATAAATTTCTAACTTAATCAATTACAATGCTTCTTAAATCATCCATCCAATTCTAAATGAAACTACATTTCTGATTTCAACTTTAATATACATCTTTGCAAGGAAAAATAACGTTGTTTTCCATTCCATATGCATCTTTTTCAACATTCCAAAAAAAAACAGAGGATTCTATTTCTTTTTCAAAACAGAATTTCATTCATGGACAACAATACAATCTAGCATACATTGCCATACCAATTTAAAAGTAACAATACCATTCTTTATTGGTCATTCAAATAACTTTACAATTGAATTCCTTTCCAATTTGATTTATTTTCACATTTCAAAATACAAAGTATAGAATATCAATTACATTTCTTTCCAAAGTAAAACAGAGAATTGTATTTCTTCTCTACATTTCTCAAATCAATTACAACTTCCAATTTCAATGTAAACACTTCACATTTCAATATCAATACATTCATCCACTCTAAGTGGGAAGGGTTACATTCAATTTTACTCAAGGAGATGACTGTCAAACTATAATTTTTCTCCTCCAAACAGCAGCATGTTGATTTTACCTTCTTTCATCTTCTTCGCAACTTTGATCACAACAAGGAAGGGGAAAGGCAACGCTCTCCACCCAACCAAGATACCCAATGGGAAAAGAGAAGCCATCTTTCCCCATTGGCCCCCGAGCCCCAACCATATTGAAATGGAGCATGATTTATCAACACATGGCAACATGGGCTTCTTTCACATACAACACAACATTCTTTTCATATTACATAACAACAATACAAGGCACAGTTCAAACAAGACAACAGTTCCCAACTGCAATTGAAAACAATCATACAACACATAGGCTTGAACAAGCAAGCCAAACAAGAGCAAGAGCTATGGAGGTCTCCTTATGCCTCCCATGTTGGAATTGGGCATCCACCAAAACAAACCGCCAAAAAAAAACATAACCATCCCATAAACCTTATCCCTCCTCAACCCCTCCTTATCCCTCCTCCAAATTTATCCCTTATACCCCCCCCCCCCCCTCCCCGAAAAGTAAGAAATGCAAGCATATTCTTTTCCTAGGTGGATCCCAAACCAACATTCCCTCCACAAAGAACAAGTGCCAATGGAAATTTCCTTATCCCTCCTCTGATAAAACCTCATAGTCTTCTCTCTACACCTTTCCCTAAGCATTCTACCCATCCATCCAAGAATGCAAACACAAAACCATTCAATAATACATGCAAGAAAGGGGAGAAACAACAAATTAAAATGGATAAGATCCTACCTCTCCATAATGGAGATTTGTTTTCCAAAACAAGTAGTTCTTTGATGATCAAATGTAGTCCCAAAATAGCAAGAAGAAAGCATGCACAAGAAAATCCACTTCTTCCACAAAGCAAGCTCCAACAAGAAGAAAATTTGGCCCAAGGGGAGAGAGTGAAATGTTTCAACAACCTCAAAATGAGGAGGAATTTGAATTTTTAAAGGAGAGGGTGGGGAGAGGATGATGTGGATTCCAAGTGGGATGCCACATCATTTTTCCTCAACCCCCAAGAAAGGATCAACATCAACAAATAAATCACAATAAATGTGAATGACAAACCACTTACATACTTCAATTTAGCCCATACTCCAAAAGGAATGCATTAAAAATTTGTAAGACAATAGCAATCAATTCTTACACAAAATCATATCAAAACATAATAAAATAGATTTATTTTGACTCCAAGACCATAGGCATGGTTGGTGGAGGTTTTTGAGAGGTGTGGGACAAGTTTAACTTGTCCCACAAGCCTCCAAATTTGTCCTCCAAGGTAGATTTCGAATTTCAAAAGAGATGGAGTGTTTGACCTTCCAAAATCTACCTTACAACTCTTACAAATTCTTACACATCCTTACATGGTAACTTACACACTCTTTTACATCCTCTTACACATGCATTAATATCTATGACATTTATTTATTACAATCTTTGACACAAAGATTTATTTATTTATCATAAGGTTATAAATCAAATTTAATTATTAATTAAGACTACAACTTTAATTCTTACATCCCTCATCCCAATTATTTTAATTAAAATTTAACTATATGACTCCCACATTAAACTATCACATTTAAATTAATTAAAAGAAAGAACACCTTACAAATAAAAATACACACAACAATAATAAAAGGGAACATACAAATAAAACACACATATGCCCCATGGTCACAATAATGGAAATTCCCCCCCATGGGAAATCCTAACACAACTCAACACACAAATCAAACACAGTTGCCATGGTGACCTTGTTGATTTCACATAGAATTCCAATATGGTTAGTCTCCAGTCCCCTGACATTGTTGTGATTTTTAACCTGCAAAATAACAATACCTCCTTCGGCCTCGGCCACATCAGAACATCCAAATGATATAAGCAACATATAAAGATTAAATCCAAATCACAACAATATCAAGAATTTAACATCATCATTTGAATTCCATTTGTAACTATATCATTATCCAATGAATCTCTATACTAGAGCTATTCATAACATCAAATGTCACATGTCTAAAATCAATCATTAATAACCTATCCATGTCAACCAGTATATCATCATCCACATAATAATAGTAATGTCTCAATGATCATCAAGCATAATAACTGAATCCAGATCAATACTAATCCATAGTCTAACATCTAACCATCATGCTAAACAAAACATAATAATGTCCATAATAACCCATGATCTAGCATATACACATCATACTACATCAAAACATAATAATGTCCCAAAATATGATCAGTAGTGTCAAAATCAGTATCGGACTGCACATACCATTGGTGTGGGGTGGTTGATAATTTTTATTCAAAAATGGGTACACATAAGAACATATTGTTACAGGTGCTATTTAAAGATGGAAGGAAGCTTCTAGAAAGAAGATTGATTCTAGAGAAGACCATAGTTAGAAATAAATGAATGAAAAATATAACTTAAGGTAAGAAACGACCATAGAAACTATTAGAAGTGGGTGCAGTGGCGAGGTACTTTGGCGCATAGAAGCGAATAGAAGAGAAGTATGTAGCCAAAATGTAGGAAGGCGCGCTAGAATGTTATAGCTATGGCTCGAAGTGTTAGGAAATAAGTGATAAAGTATGTGGAATAATCCCTCACAGAATCACAACAGTAAAAACTAATATGCAAAAAATATTACAGATCTCAAATAAAAGTGCAGAATAAAATAACACAACACAAAGAGACAAGATTTAATGTGGTTCACTTTATTTGGGCTACATCCACCAAGAATCACTTGCTCAAATTTTATTACAAGCCACCACTCTCTCAATACAATACCCAGATCTGTTTGGAGCTATACTCAACAAACTCTACAAAATTCACACCTAAATTTAAAACACATCTACAATGTTACATTATACCTACCATATGCATAAAACTATATAAGTAGACAACTTCTTAAGCAATTTTACAAAACCATGGGTATCAAAACCATGGACCAAAACTGTCCCATATTCCTATGGATCGAAAATCCCGCCCATATGAGAAAAGCACTTTTCCCGGTATATCGGGCACGTTTTAAGGCCAAAAAAAATACAGGGGCTGCACCCCCGAACCCTAGTGAGACAACTGTGGAAATTGTACAGTACTCTTAGTCTACATTATTCAACACTTTCTCACATGAAAAAAGGCTCCACAACCTAACAATCTCCCACTTGGAGACTAGTTTTCCTCTGAGCAAGCTTCTCAACCCTTCACTAGTTTCCGTGAAGACCAACCAAAGCTGAACATAGCTTCATTTTTTCCCTTGTGACCACCTTGGTCATCATGTCTGTAGGATTCTGAGTGGTATGAATCTTCTCTAGCTTCAACTTCTCTTACTCCAAAGTTGTCATGATGAAATGGTACCTTAACTATATATGTTTCGTCCTAGAGTGGAAAGCAGAGTTCTTATCTAGGTGTATAGCACTCTGACTATCACTATGCAAATTTCCTTTCTCCTTCTTATGCCCCAAATCCTCAAGCAATTTTTGTAACCAAATCATTTCTTTTCTTGCCTCTATGGCAACAACATACTCAGCCTCTGTGGTTGACAAAGCTACCAAGTTCTGTAGTCATGAAATCCAGCTCACTGTTGTCCCACCTACACTGTAAACATAACCTATCATGCTCCTCTTGTTTTCTACATCTCCAGCCATATCTAAATCTACATAACCACAAAAAGTGGTGTCTGATCCACTATAGCATAAATTTTTCCCATGGTCCCTCTCAAATACTGAAGGATCCACTTTACTACCTGTCAGTGATCTCTACCTGGATCACTCATAAATCTAATCACCGCTCCTAATGCATGGGAAATATCAGGCCTGGTGCACACCATGGCATACATAAAACTACCAACCACTGATGATTAAGGTACCTTGGACATCTGGTTTCTCTCCTACTCTGTCTTGGGACACTGCTCCTTTGATAACTTGAACTGGCATGCCAAAGGAGTCCCAACCGGTTTAGCATCTTACATATTAAACCTCTCCAAGACCTTCTTAATGTAATCTTCCTGAGATAAAGTCAACTTCCGTTCCTTCTTATCCCAAGATATCCTCATACCAAGGATTTGTTTGACTGCCCCCAAATACTTCATGGAAAAGGATTCACTTAGCTACTTCTTGAGTACTTTTATTTCCTGGATGTTTTTACCTGCAACCAACATATCATCCACATACAAACACATGATAATATAACTTCCATCCTCAAATTTATTTGTATACATGCAATGGTCATAATGGCATCTAATATAACCTTGCTCCATCATGAAGCTATTAAATTTCTTATACCATTGACGTGGAGCTTGTTTCAAGCCATTCAAGCTCTTCTTTAGTTTGCACACCATCTCCTCTTTACCTTTGACCTCATAGCCCTATGGTTGTTGCATATATAGTTCCTCCTCCAAATCACCATGGAGAAATGTAGTCTTTACATAAAATTGTTCTAAGTGCAATTTTTCTACTGCAACTATTTCTAGAATAGTTCTAATAGAAGTCATTTTTACTACAAGAGAAAAAATATCAACAAAATCTATACCTTTTTTCTATGCAAACCCCTTAACCACCAACCGAGCCTTGTATCTTTTCTTGCCTCCTTCTTCCTCTTTGACTCTGAACACCCACTTGTTATGTAATTCTCTTTTTCCTTTGGGTAGCTTCACCAAATCCCATGTCTGGTTCTCCATGAGAGCTTGATGCTCCTCATCTATGGCTTGCTCCCACTTCTTCCTGGCATCTGCATGCATTGCTTCATCAAATCTCTTTAGATCTCCACTGTCAGTGAGTAATAAATAATAAAGAGAAGGATAAAAACATTTAGGTTATCTTATTACCCTAGAAGACCTCCTCAATATAGGAGTTTGGGGTTCCTGTTGAGGAGGTTCCTTAACTGATTCATGTGTCACTTTCCCATCCGGAAGATCCTCTACTACTCCATATTATTTCTTGAATTCTTCCATATTTTCCTAAAACTATTGCTTATACATGAATTTCTCATTAAAGACCACATCCCTAGATCAAATGATTTTCTTGTCCTTAATACTCCAACATTTATATACAAATTCATCACCACCATAACCAATGAAAGTATTTTTCTAATTTATCATCTAGTTTGGTCCTATCATCCTTTTCTATATAGACAAATACCTCACATCCAAAGACTCTAAGAAATGAATAATCAACTTTCTTACCATACCAAGCCTCTTCAGGTATGCCTCCATTCAAGGCACTTGAGGGTTCTCTATTTATCAAGTACACAGTTGTGCTCATCGCTTCTACTCAAAAAGAAAGAGGCAGTCTTGCATATAACCTCATGCTCCTAGCACGTTCCATTATTGTTTTGTTCATCCTTTCTAACAACCCATTCTTTTGTGGAGTTCTTGGAACTGTATTTTTCCTACAGATTCCATTCTTAGAACAATAATCATCAAATTCATTGTTGTAATACTCCCCTTCATTATATGACCTAAGACATTTTAGCTTAAGACATGTTTCATTCTCTATCAAGGATTTCCATTTAACAAAAGTGTCAAATACATCAGAGTTATTTCTAATACAATAAACCCAAACTTTCCTTGTTACACCATCAATAAAAGTAACATAATAACTTGAACCCCCAAAAGATGATACCTGAGCTGACCCCCATACATCAGAATGCACCAGCTCTAACTTACTATCTTTCTTTGTAGGTCCAACCTTGAGAAACCTTACTCACTTTTTTTTCCCATATATCCAATCCTCACAAAACTATAAACCCGTTTCTGTATATCTAGGAAAATACTTCTTTATGATATCCATGCCCTTATGGCTCATATGACCGGGCCTATAGTGCCAAAATGTTGTATCTACTTCTGAATCCACAAGATTACAAACATTATTGCTATAAGTGGTTAAATACAAGGTTCCAATCTTCTTACCTCTTGCCACCACAAGAGCACCCATAATAACCTTCCAAGATTCTGCTATATATATCACAGTACAACCATCACTTCCCAACTACTCTACAAATATCAAATTTCATCATAATGTAGAAACATGTCTGACATCCTTCAATAGCCAAGTATTCTCATTTTGTATCTTAACCTGAACATAACCTTTTCCAACTATGTTGCAAGGCTCATCATCACCAAGGAAAACATGCCCAAAATATCCTTGAACATAATCAACAAAATAATGCCTATGTGGAGTAGCATGGAAAGAAGCCCCCAAATCTAAAACCCAAGATTCATTAATATTGTGCAAAGAGATAATCAAAGCATCTTGACATACATTACCCATTGCCACATTTTCCTCCTTGTTTTCTTCCTGTTGTTTCTTCTTTTCTCGAAGTTCCCAACAGTCCTTCTTTGCATGCCCATACTTTCCATAGTGCTAGCATACTACCTTGCTTTTGAATTTTGACCTTTCATGATCCTTTGACTTTCCACGACTTCCTCTATTCTTTTGTCTCCCTCTAGTTTCCACTGTCAAAGCATTCCTTAAAGTAGAAGATTCCCCAGATATTTTTCTTCACATTTCCTCTCTTAGAATCACCCCTACAAGATCCTCAAACTTCAACTTTGAGTTAATTGGAACTGAGTTGCTTACCGTCATTACCAAGCTATTCCAACTCTCAGGTAAAGAGCACAAAATTAATAAAGCCCTAACTTCTTCATCAAATTCTATTGTAACCGAAGCTAGTATATTTACAACTATATTAAAATCATTTAAATGATCTGCTACTCAACCATTCTCATACATCTTCATATTAAACATTTTTTTCATTAAAATTATCTTGTTAGAGGCAGAGGGTTTTTCATACAACTTCCCTAATGCATCCATAAATTCTTTTGTAGTCTTTTCCTTTGAAACATTAAATAATAACGAAGATGTAAGACACATCCAAATTGTCCCAAGTGCCCTCCTATCTAGCAAATCTCATTCTACATCCGTCATGCTCAAGGGTTTGTTCACCTTCTCAGACAATGGAATATAAAGATCCTTTTGATAAAGGTAATCTTCCATTTGCATCTTCCAAAGACTGAAATTCTGCCCGTTGAATTTTTCAACCATAGATCTTCCATCATCTGTCATAGCTCCCACTCAAGATAAAACTTTCCCTACGATTCAACACTTCAGCAAACAAAACCAAGCTCTGATACCAATTGTTAGGAAATAAGGGATAAAATATGTAGAATAATCCCTCATAAAATCGCAACAGGAGAAACTAATATGCAGAAAATATTATAGATCTCAAATAAAAGTACAGAATAAAATCACACAACATGTAAAGAGACAATATTTAACATGTTTCATCCAATTTGGGCTACATCCACCAAGAATCACTTGCTCATATTTTATTACAAGCCACCGCTCTCTCACTACAATACCCAGATCTATTT
The DNA here is from genome assembly GCA_019776745.2 of Taxus chinensis. Taxonomy (NCBI): domain Eukaryota; kingdom Viridiplantae; phylum Streptophyta; class Pinopsida; order Cupressales; family Taxaceae; genus Taxus; species Taxus chinensis. Next base: position 731,365,720 of record CM034153.1, on the reverse strand, counting down.
GGAGCTATGCTCACAAACTCTAAGAATTCACACCCGAATTCAAAACACATATGTAATGTTACATTATACCTACCATATGCATAAAACAATATAAGTAGACAACTACTTAAGTAGTTTTACAAAACCAAGGGTATCAAAACCATGGGCCAAAACCGTCTCATAAACCTATGGATCAAAAATCCTGCCCATATGAGAAAAGAACTTTTCCCAGTATATCGGGCACATTTTAAGGCCAAAATAAAATTCTAGGCCTTTGCCCTCGAACCCCTGCTATCGGGGGCTACCACCCCCAGCCTGGCCCCAAACCCCAGCAAGACAACTGTGGAAAGTGTACAGTACTCTTAGTGTACAATCTTCAACATTTTCTCACATGAAAGCAGGCTCCACAACCTAACATGAAGGTGTACCGCGTGGAAATTGTAAAAATTATCGATTAATGAGAGGATTGGTGGTAGGTGAAGGAGTAATAAATGCACTAACTTTTTGAAAATCTATATAAGGATGTGATGTGGCTTCATTTTTTTCTTTGTAGTCACAAGTATTCGAGCGAGCTAAGTACAACCGAGCTAAGTGTGACTGATCTAATCGAAGCATGTTGAGGTGTGGAAAGTTGTGAAACAGAACGTGGAGAGTAGATTTGTGCATGGAAGTGGCTTTCGTCCCCATTGGTGAAGGATTTGAGCACAACATAAGCATTGAGAAGGAGCTGGGGCACATGGTTTCGAGCTAGGGCATGTGGTTCTGAGCTAGGGTTTGAGCTTACTCAACATAGAAGACAAAAGGAAGGATTTTTTTACAATGGCACCAAAGAAATCACCTACAACATGTACGAAGGGGAAGAAAAAGGTGGAATTTGAAGTCGAAGTTTCTCCCAAGAGTAAATTTTCAGAGATGTAGTATCCAAAAGGAGTTATAGTCAGACGGGATTGTGATTCCCACATTTACAGATGCAACGTAAGTGATTACAACCACTGCACCACTGAAAACAAGGGAGAGTTTTATGCTTTGTTGAATAAGAAGACCAACAAGCGCACGATGGAGGACATGCCAATGTATGACGATAATGGGGAGAAGTTACTCAAGAAGGTAGGGGTTTATCAATTGTATGAACTCCCATATTTTGGAAAACAAAAAGCTTTATACCAATGGATTATGAGTAGATTCCATGAAGAATTTTTCTATTTTGCTAGACGAAGGGTACAGATCACAGGAGCCCTGATTACTACATTGATAGGATTAAAGGGAATGTGGATAGATATTGTTAGTGATCTGACTAATAAGGCAATTGTTATAGCCACTAGCAAGGAGTTGGGATACTCCAAGGGTCCACGAGGAATGGACATATACAAATTGAGGAAGCATCATGTAGTGCAGACAGCCATTCATCTACTCACTAAGATGAATGATCAAGAGATATGGTCATAGGTAAATACCATGTGGCTATATATTGCAAAGAAAATTTCAGAAGGATAAGTCTACAATCTAGCAGGCTACATTACAGAGACTATTACTGAGGAAGTGTGCACATGTGAGAAGATAATTTTTTGTGTTATTCTATTATCTTTTGTCTTTTTAGAAATTGGAGTGCCCAATGGGCCAAAGAACAAAATTTGGGGATACCCCATAGAGATGAAGTCCCTCGCGGAGAGGTTTGAGAAATACTTATGTGAAGGAACAATGAGTGGCCCATTCAAGAAAAGAGAAGACCTGTGGTATGACAGAATTCATAGCAGAATTTGAGGAAGAATGGTGCATTCCAAAGGATTTGCCTTCGATAGTGTGCAAGGCAATACAGTTCACAGTGTATCAACATTTCTGCATCATGTGGTTTGCAATGAAGGATGGGACATGGAGCCCATGGTTCAAAATTCCCTATGCCTCCATAGTGCGCTACTTCCATGCCTCAATTCACAAGTTTACTGATGAACACTAGCTAAACTTCAACGCAGACAAGGTAGATTGTGACTACCATACTCTCATAAAAACATATGTTTATTCAGGTCAACCTGCCTACATTGAGAGGATCATTTTAGATGTTATAAATATAAAGCCAGTAATTTGTACTATTGGGGACAGTGGAGCCACACTCATCTATCTTCAACTCAAGCCAAGGATGAATAATAACATGTGGAGAATGAATTTTTTTTACCAAGGTCGCCTAAGGGAAAACATACGGTTGATAATGTGGCATCTCCAAAGCCTGTCATGACCATAGAGATAGATGAGGAAGAAGAACATGAGGATAGTGGATGCTTAGACCATAGAGGTCAGAGATAGGCCACGGACAGAGTTGAAAGTGAGCATGTAGATACTCCCCCCACAAGTGCAAGAAGGAGAAGAGGACTTGGACAAGGATGCAGTCCTTGAAGAGCATCAATTTAAGAGGGTATTCAAAATAACTAGGACCCAAGGTGTAGGAACATCCCAGCTTGTAAAAATATCACCTTGAATCTCCCCTTAGAAGGGGGCACCAAAGAAGAAGAGAAAAAGAAAGCTAAATCTTAGTGAGGAGGTGGAGGAGTCTGAAGAAAGTGTGTCTGGATCCCTGATTTAACCAGAAGATGTAAAGGAGCCTCAGGATGAAGAAATGAGAGATGAAGAAGAATGGGTGAAAGAAGCAGAAGAATTTGTCCAAGAGCAATCGAGCACACCGATTACGACTCAGGTAAGAGAAGGGCCAACTCCAAAACTAGGCATTTAGGTTCCCAAGGTGCTAAGAAGAAAGATAAGTGAAGAGTATACTGTGTCAAATATGGGCTACACTGAGGACATAAGAAAAATCATCTGCACCCAATTTCAATGCACAGTGGACCTTAAGGAATTATATGGATGAGAGCTGATGGATCCAAATATGGCCACTACGTACGTAAGGAAACAACTATCCTGGTCCATGTAGACCTATAAGGATGAACCATATTTTGATGTATGTGAGGAGTCCTATGTCTCTAGAAGAGGAAAGAAGGCACCATGGAGCAGGCACATGACCATAAAGCTCACTCTTATGTCTGATTAGCAGGTCACAATTCCTTAGTCAAGGTATCTACTGAGGTGGCATGGAGAAATATTGATAAGTCCGCCACCATTAGAGTGTTGATGGAGGATAACAAGGAAAAAACTGCAGAGATAGAGTGGTTGAAGGAACAGAAGGAAAAAGAATGTGCAAAGAATGAGGCCTTTATTGGCATGGCTGAGGAAATTAGTGATTACATTCTGAAGGAAAGGCCTCATCTTGAACCCAAGGTACCTGAAAAGTTTCCTTTTGTTATGAATTATGTGTGCACTTTGGTGTATTTGGTGTTAGAGGATGGACCACTTAGAATTCCCACACCAAAAGATGTTGAACAAGAAGCAAAATGAGCAAGGGCCTCTATGATCAGAAAAAAATCAACGTATGAGGCACTGCTCCAAACTTTAAAGGATGAGCTAAAAAAGAAGACCAAGCTCTTAATTTGTGTGCAACACCAAAGTCAGTGATAAGGATTAGGACTCTAGTTGAAGATAATGAAGTCCTGACAGTAATGAAATATGAGACTTTAGGCATGCAGAAATATTGGAACTAGTAAAACAAAAGTGCAAAGCCCTTGTAGTAGCCCAAGATCCACATAAGGAGAGAATAGATGAGTTTGGGAAGCTAATAGTGTAGAATATGGATCTTCTGGAAGGAATGATGTTTGTGATGGCCAATGTTGTCTGGGTACTACAAAATGAGAAGGAAAAGATTACTCAGGACGATTTGGATGCCATCGCCACAGACATTCCAAAAAATACAAGGACCACACTAGATGATTGATAGACATTGGAGGCTAAGATTAAGAATGAATATCCAGAGCTAATCCTCCCGGTTGAAGAAGAGGATGCTGCAAAGTAAAGATTCATTCTTTTTTACAATAATTCTTTAATTCTTTCAATTCTTATTCTTTATTATTTGGGAACATCAGAAAATAATTCCCCATTTTTGGGATGGTAATTTACTTTAGTATGGGGTAATGTTGAGCATAAATAATATTGTTCTAAGGAGAAGACACACAAAGAATATGCACATAGGAATAAGGTGCATTTGAAGGCATAGAATAATAGGAAAGAGAACATGCACCAGAACAGTTGACTCAGGACTTAGCCGTTTTTATGGATAAGGGCTATATTTGGAGATAACATGTGGAGAACACATCAGGATGCATACTTGCACAACATGTAAATGGTATTTTGGGAATGAGTGGCTGATAAGCACCATGCATGGTTGTAGTTAATAATAGGATTACTTCTTCTAGTTAACTATAGGACATCTATTATTAGCGCACTTGCATGTGTGCATGTTATTGTAAAGGCGTTTGGCTATTATCAACATGCAACCCATTTTGAGAAGTGCATAGGTGGTGAAGGGAAAGACCCCCGCCTCTATAAATATGTATTGAACTATGTAGTTTAAAGGGAGACTAGTGTGTGAGTTATTATAGAGTTATGATGTTGGATCTGATGTGTGCATGACTTTTGGGCATACTTTATAATGTAATAAGATTCTATTTTTTACACTATTTAATCAAATGGATGATATCGGCTGGATAATGGTGTTAGACATAACTGAAACTAGCTCATGTATGGTTAGTTTTATTACAATTATTGTTTAATTCATGAGTCTCTAATATCTAGATCTGGATTATGCACTGTGGAATGTTTATGTTTAATTATGGATTGGAATATGTCTTATCTTCATTACACTAACATCCTACATAAGCAACTCTAAAGAGGGGCCTGGTACCTTTGTGCATTTCGGGTGAGAACTCAGCTCAGGTTGGGTGATGTGTCAGTGTGCCTGGGTTTTATATAGTAGATTCTAGGTTACATCGGGGCTTGAATTTCTTAAATATTTCTAAGGCTTCTAAATTTTGATTTAAACACACTACCCATGTCATTCTGGTGTAATCATCTATCAGCAGGATGAAATACACCTCACCTTGTATACTTTAGTTCTGGTAGGACCACAGATATCTGTATGAATCAACTCTAGAGGTTTGATTGTAGAGTATTCTTTTGGCTTGAATGATCTCCTTATTTGTTTACCATGCACGCATGCTTTGCAAAGTGTATCTGTTGGTTTTACAATCTTTGACATATTTTTCACACACACTTAGTGCTTAGTTTTACCAAATTATCAAGGCTCATGTGTCCAAGCCTCATGTGACATAGCCAGTTGTAATTGACCTTACTTGTGAAGCATTTTTCATTATTTCTTTCATTTAGCGCATACATTTTGTTCTTTGTTCTTTTGTATTTTTCAACTTTCTTTCTTGTTTTTCCATTGATAATATCACAACCTTTGTCATGGAAGATCACATTATATCCTTTCTTTCACATTCGACTCACACTTAATAGATTGTGTTTGAGGCCTTCAACATATAGGATACTCTCTATTTTTTTTTACCGTTATCTAGACTCAGAGTTCCTTTTCCAACTATGTTTGTTGATTTGTTATCACCAAATCTAACAGCACCTGATGTATTGTTTGACAATGAAATGAATCTACTTTTTTCACATGTCATATGACCGGAGCATCCACTATCTAAATACCAGATTTTGTATTCATTTTGCACATGAAACGCAGTTTTCACTATTGAGAAAGATTGTTTTCTCTTGTTGTCATCTTTCTTTACAACATACACCCATTTATTTTGTTTGGGAGGTTCTTGTGTACTTTTTGATGCTTCATTTATTTTCTTGTAATAATTGTGATGGACATCATTATATTTTAGTCTAGTGTAAGATGGGCCAAAGTTTCTTCTATAGCCTCTAGATAATTTTCTACACTTAGCAACCTTATGTCCAAAATGATTACATGAATAACAATAATCATATAAAGAATGTGTGTACCTCATATCATAGGTGATTTTGGGAGCAGTAGTTCTTCTCTTGGTGGATTTTTTGAACTCTTTATTTATAATAGAAGATGTGTTTCGATTTGATGCAGACTTGTTTCCTTCATTCTTTGTAGGCTCCTTTTCCTTCCTTTCTTCCTTGAAACCAATCCTAGACTCATCATTTGTATCGTGTTGGCCACTTAGTATACCATTCAAAACATTTGAACTCTTCTCTAGATTTTCATACATAATCAACTTATTTCTCATTTGTTTCATCTCAAATTTTAGTTTCTCTAGCTCTGAGTTCAATTTTGTGCATTCATCCTACTTTGATTTGTAATAACTTCAAATATTTTCTAGCTGATTTTCAATCTCTTTGAGCTCTATAGCCTCTTCTTCTTATCTTAGACTTTTTCTTTCCTCAAAGATTTGGATTTTTTCTTCATAATATTTTAATGTGCACTTCAACTTTTGATTCTTTCTTCTACACAGTCTCAATTCTTCAAGAAAACATATTAGTTCGGCTTCAAGGTTCACTTCAGCTTCTTCTTCATCAGAATCTTCATAGTTGACTGTGTTCTTCCCTCTTGAACTGCATTCCTCATATGTATCTATGGCCATAAACAAACATTCAGACTTGTCTTCATCATTTTCATTTTTAGAGCTTCCTAAGTTGCTTGAATTAGATTCACTAGATTCATCTTTTGAGTAGAACTTCCTTTTATTCTTAAAGAACTTCTTGATATTTTTCTTTCTATATCTATTTTATCTCTTGATGTGTTTATGATTGTCCTCTTAATGTTCAGAATGAGCTTCTTTATTTTTGTTTGGACATTTAGCAGTAAAATGACTTATTTTTCCACATGCGAAGCATTTGAAAGGGATTTTTCATTTATACTTACCTAATCCTCTTTTCAGTCTTCTTACAAACATTTTTTCAATATTTTCATCATCTAAATCATCTTCTAAAATTGATTCTTCTTCATCTTCTTCTTATTGCTTGCACTGGGTTTCTTTCTTGACCTTGAATGCTACTTCTTTCTTAGTAGTCTTGGATTTAATAGTCCTCATCTCATATGCTGAAAGAGTGCTCTGTAATTCATACATTGTGAGAGTCTTCATGTCTTTGGATTCTTCTATAGATGAAACCTTTACATCATACTTGTCAGTCAACAATCTTAGAATCTTTTGAACTATAACAAATTCTTCCATTTTCTCACCTAGACCTCTCATCATATTTATAATTTCATCTATTCTTTGCATGTAAGTTGTTATTCTCTCATCATCCTTCATCTTCAAATTTTCAAATTGAGCTCTATATGTATGCAACTTTTCTAGCTTCAATTTTTCATCTCCTTCATAAATAATCTAGATTTTGGTCCACATTTCCTTTATTGTTGTGAAGTTCATAACTTTTACAAACTCTTTTTTAGTCAGGCCACATAGAATGGTGTTCATTGCTTTTGAGTTGCATTCATATTTTGTTTTGTCTATTGAAGAAGTGATTAGCGTGGCTAGAGGATTGTATCCTTTCTCAACCCATTCCTATATATCAAAGCCAAGTGACTTCAAATATGTCTTCATCCTTATTCTCTAGAAAGCATAGTTTGTTCCATTGAAGAGAGGTGATCTCGACAATGATAAACCACCTTGTGCCTGATTTTATGCCATGCTTGTGAAAATAGGATCTCCTTGAAGATGTTAAGCTTATGCCAGAAGGACCCACTTTGATACCAATTCTTAAAGATCACAAGCACTAAGAGGGGGGTGAATCAGTGCAGATTAAAATTTTCACTTTAATAATGCTAATTCAAAATTTATTAATAAGTGCAGCAATATATCATGAGCATTCAAACAAACATATGCAAGACAGAAGAACGTTGAACACATAATTTATAGTGGTAAACCCCTTTCGGGAGAAAAACCCACTTGAAAACCATGGATTTATTATGAACATAAATTCCAAAGCTTACAACCGGTTTCAGATGAGCACCCACTCAACCTGTGAAGCACCCACTTCATAACTTCAAGCACCTACTCAAAGATTTCCTGAGCACCCACTCAACAAATTTTAGCAAACACCAAACTTGCAAGGAGCACTAACCCCTAATTTAATCTACTACAACTGATATTTTGTAGGCACCAACCACAAGGAGGTTGTAACCCCCTAAAAATTCTAAGCTACAACTTAGAATTAGTTTACACACAAATGTTTATCATCTAGTTACAAAAATTTCTTACACAATGGATTATGATCACTTTTTTGTATATGTCTGTGTTCTTTATGTCACTCTCTTCTACTGATCTAATTTGATCTCTCTTGCTTAATCAATCTTCCACACTGATACTCTTTTCATATGATTCTTCAATACTTCATCTGTTTGTTTTTCTCTTTCCTCTCTCTTTTCTTTTTGTTGTTCTCTCTTAGCTCAATTGCATTGTCTTCTCACTTGAGCAGCCGCTCCTTTAGCTCTAGTGCACTATTTCATTTCTGAGTAACCCTCAAAAATGGCTTCGAGTTATCTCTATATTGACAATCAAACCATTCCAACATTTCCTTTGGTTTTTCGTGTAATCTAGTTCATTAAATGAATACAACTAACTCCAAATTTTTCTCTACTATATTCAGCTTGATTTCACCCTTTTTCTATGCAATTTGCAGAAATTATTTATGAGCCAATACCTAAAATAGTTTTCTCATATTTTTAGAATTTATAACATAATCAAGATGAGCGAGCTACTTTCTTTTTTGATATTCTATTTCGCCTTGAAATTAGGAATTACATAGAGAATGTAACTGTATTTCCACAAATTTAATGAGCATTAAATATTGACAGCTGGAACTGTAGATTTTTTCTTTCTTCGTGGAGCTCAAGTTGTGTACTCAGCCACAATCACCTGACAATCGAATCACAATTGATTTTGGAGAACAAAATCTCACTTGTCCATTTTAACTCATTTTCATTGTCCTCAAGCCCTGTCCAGTCCATCGTGTTCAATCCATGACTTCTCTTAGCTTCTCTGACTATTTCATTTATATCACAGCTTCATCCTAGTTCTGCAGATTTCCTCCTTTCTTGGTGGCTTTTCAATTAGCCACCGCTTTTCTTTTTCTTCTCATATTTTTCAATTTTGCAGGTCTTTCCTCCTTATTTTTTCCTTTCAGTGGTTTTTTTCCCCATGTATGTGGCTTTATCCTTCTTCCTGCGGATTTTATCTTTCTCCACAGCTCTCTCCAGTCCTTCAAGTCTTTTCTCCTTATACGTGGATCTCTCCAGACTTCCCTTTCTTTCATAGCTTTTCCTTCAATCCACCCTTGTTTGCATGGTTCTTCCTTCACATTTGCGGCTTCACCCTTTCTCACCAAAGGCTTTTCCTTTAGCTTATTTTTTCTTTACAGCTTCATCCCTTTAGCCACGACCCTCACTAAGCTTTTTTGGTTTCTTCAAGTCTTCAGCAGCTATCTCCTTATGTTTGCGGCATGCACAAAAAAATCGATTAAGTCCCTTAGAAGTAGAACTTATCTTTGACCATCTTGAAGCCTATGTAAGCTGACACTACTAATCAACCTTCATCTTTCTCGTTTTCTCACTTTAATAATTAACCCTTTTGCCATCAATGCCACTTGACATTAAATAACTTTTCCAAAAATGCATATTGACATCAATGAAAACACTTATGATAATGAAAAAGGTCCAACAATAAACATAACAACTACCTATGTAAGATGTTACGACATGGATTCAAGAGAAGTTCCCATTTTTAGATGTGTCTAGGGATTGATTGTGTAATTGGCATCTCACCCAGGAAATTACTTGAACATGAATGTTGTTGTTATGGATTTCCCAGCCAAGTGGGGAGTTCTAATATCTAGAAAAATGAGCATAAAGTGTGGGAGGTAGTGTGTAGATGGATCTATCTTATGATACCATTCCTTTGGAAGGGAAATCAATCAAGTTACATATGAAATCTAAGTTGATACACTTGATAGAACAACCCATTAATGCTTCATATGAGGTGTCATACATAGGTGTGGATTTGGATAGGTTTGTGGGAAATGTAAACTTTGATGATCAATACCTTGATCTCAGTGCTTGGTTTGAAGACCCTAATTCCTCTTGGTTGATGTATTTTGAAGGGGGGGTTTTCTAACTTTGGCAATGGAGAAGGTATAGTGTTATTTTTCCCTAACAAAGGATCCTTTAAATTTTTATTCAATTTTTTCTCAGAGTGCAAAAATAATATTTCTGAATATGAGGCCCTCATACTTGGTTTGGGGATTTCTTGGATACATGGGATCAAGAATGTTATTGTAAAGGGAGACTTTTAATTGTTTGTAAAGTAATTCAAAAAACTATATACAGCCAAGTGTCAGAGATTAAAACAATATAGAAATGCAGTATGGGATCTGAGTGAGATGTTTCATTCTTTCAACATTCAATACCATAAAAGGAATCAAAATGCAATAGCTAATAGGTTAGCAATGTTATCCTCTCAATATGACAATGAATTTTTGTCTCCATGATGTAAATTTGAAGTTGATATGCTTCTTAGGTCGTCCATACCTAACAACATCCAACATTGGCAAGTGTTTGATGATGATTCCCACATCATAAAATTCTTAAGTTGCAAACATTATTTTTTCAATCAGTTGATTAACCTTGAGCCTATGATAGAGGTATGTGATGAAAAAGAGACCATGTTTGGGAAGGAATTGATTCAATTGAAAACCAACACAATCCCAAGAGGGTTGGTTAGCTTAGAATCCACTTTCGATGGTGCTGACATAGCTATGAAGAATCATATTCACATACCAAGAGATGTAACAAAGTGTAACTTAGGAACTTTCCAAAATCCATGAAAAAAAATTAGGAAGCAACTTCGTTGTAGATGAAAAATAGGCCTTTACCATGTTGTTAAGGAAATATCAAGGTTGTTTGGCATTGTTCTTATTCTAAGTTGAAGGCCTATATGAAGGATCTATTTCATCATGTGATACCCTTGGAGCCTTACACCAATCCTCTTAGAAAAAACAAAGGCCAATTAACCCCCATCCTTGCAACTAAAATGCACAAAGAGCTCAAGAAACTCAAGGATGGAGGTATCATTCAAATTACTAGGTACTCTTCATGGGTTACCAATTTGGTTCCAGTCAGAAAGAAAAATTGGGGATATTAGATTATGTGTTGATTTTAGAAAATTAAACAAGGGAAGCATGAAAGTAAATATCTGAGGGGCCTGCCAAAGGGAAGCATGAAACTTTGGGGAAAGGTGGTGCATCAAAGAATCATTCCAAGAGGAAAGGGAGGAAGCATGCAAAGAAAGGGTGTGTGAATCAGGAAAGCACATAGAGATGCACGAGGAAGAAATAGTACAAGCAAGAGGATGCGTGGGACTCAAGAATTAAATGATATGCTTGTAAGAGGCATGTCAGAGACTTTTCAAAATGCAAGGAAAGTCAATGGGTGCGCATCGGTCGAGATAGAAGTGAATGTGCAAGGAGTGTGCACAAAATGGAAAGGTAAAATGCTTATAGAAGGAAAAGAGGAACACAAGGGAATGAAAAGCATGCACAAAGGAAAGAGAAGGAGAGTGGAGAAGTAAGGAGAGTGTGTGGGAGAACACACAAAAAAATGAAACCAAGAAAACATACTAAGGAAGAAAACCAGTAATGCGTGTAACCTCAAAACTTGATGTCATAGCCACAATGGAACTACATATTTGTAAAAATAACCAGGGGTTATTTTGGACAAAATTTTGCCAACTTTTAGGGACATCTACTTGCTAGATGATGGATATCGGTGGTATTGAAGCATCCATTGGGCATGGAGTCATCCTAAAAACATGAAATTTTAATCTGTAACTTGAAGAATTCACCCCTAAATTCCAAATGAAGCACTACATGTACTCTGCATTATACAACATGGGAATGTGCGAGCATTGTTGGATACTTCCTCCTCTTAAACCTGACCACTTATGTGCATAGATATTTACATTCTAGAAAAAAACAAAAGAGCATGTGCAAAAGCGCACGTGAGAAAGGAAATCTACAATACTAACAAAACATTGTGCACGAGGCACACTTTGAGGAATTAAATCTATTCTAATATGTACAAGATGTGATGAAAAAACTTAATGGAAGTCATTGAGATAAATCCCATTAACTGGAATTGATAATGCATATCCATCAAGATAAGACAACTCAAAAGAGTTAGCACCCTTACAAGCACTGATGATATATAGCCTACTCCAAAGTGCATCAAACTTTGAATGGTGCCCTAGTTTAACTTTGTTAGTATCCCATTTCAAGACCAGACCACCCACTTCAAAAACCTGAGCTCTAGCCTTCTTTTCAAACCATTGTTTGGTTGATTTCTGATGTTGATCAAATCTAATCATGGTAGAATTCTCCGATTCTTCAAGTTCAACCAATTCTTCCACTCAAATTTCTCTTTGATATGTGCCTTCAATTTCCAGCTGTTGCACTAGCTCTAATGAAGGTAATTCTAAAGGCAATGTGTAACATCCTTTCCATAGGACAAGTTTGTAAGTTGAAGTACCAATTGCTTTCTTCGTCGTTATTTTATCTTCCTAAAGGTGCGTGAGACCTTTGTATGCCATTTCCTCTGGTTGATGTCCATTTTCCTCTTCATGATTCTGATCAAGTTCTTATTAGTAGACTCAGCCAGGCCATTACCTTGAGGGTAATAGTTGAAAAAAGTCTTCAAATATATTCCAAGTTTAAGATCCCAATTAGAAATCTTAGTAGCTAGGAATTCCTTTGCATTATCGGAGATAATGGTTTGAGGGATGCCAAATCTTGTCATAATACCTTAAGGAAAGTTAAGGATGACTGACTCAGTTACTTCCTTGAGTGCAACAATTTTTTTCCATCTAGTGAAGTAATCTATAGCTGTCAGAACCCACTTGTGACTATCACTTGAGGGAGGATTGATCATACCAATTAATTAAAGACCCCATTGCGGCAAAAGGTTGATTCCCTTGGATTAGATGGAGGGGAAGCACATACAACTTCTTTTTTCTTCTAAAGAAAGCACATTCTTATACATTTTCTGACCCACTTGTGTGCATCAGCAAACAACATAGGCCAAAAGTATCTTGCTTTAATGATTTTCATTGTTGTAGCTTTGGAAAAGAAATTTCCACCAGAGAACTCATCGTGAAATTATTCCCACACTTTGTTAACCTATGAGCCATCAATACACCTTAACAACACACCATTAAAGTTTCTTTTGAAGATAACACCATCAATCAACACATAGAGAATAGACTACAACCTCATATGTCTTATTTTTAGTTTGTTTAGGCTAGGAGGATATGCACCGGAAGATAGGAATGTTTCCATATCATCAATCCAACTATGCACATGAGGTAAATCTTCATCTTTCTCAGCTTCAGCACGTGGGGTTTCTTTATCCATGAACAAATAATTTTATTCATCATTTTATATATCCTCAATAAGCTTCTTATAAAGCGCATTTCCTCTTACTAAATTTTCGGCTTTGATAGTCACATCATACTCCCATGATTTGTTTCACCCCTCTAGCTCTTTTCTCTCTAATTTCTGCTCACGTAATGAAGCCTCTCACACTAGAGTGTCAAACCTAGAACTTTGACGTGATTAATGGTGAGCATACTCTTGAAATTTTTGTGTACACCCATGATGGAGAAGACCTATTTTTCTTATGTGACTATATTTCAATTCATAATCCTTCATTTTCTGACTAAATAAATCCACCAGATGCTCCAGTCCTTGATCATTTTCTTATGTCAAGATAGTAGTAACACTAATATCAGCTCCATAAGCATAGAGGATAAAATCCTTAGAATATTTAGGATTGATAAGTATTGGGGAACGAGTAATTTCTTTCTTGATCTTGGTATAAACTTTCCTTTCCTTTTGTTTTCTACTTGAAGATTGAATCTTTCTTGATCATGAGAGTAATAGGCATGGCCAATCCTGCAAAGTTAGGAATGAATCTCATAAAATTTTTGATCTTATCAAGGAATGATTGTAGGGCTTTCATGTGAGCTGGAAAAGAGAGACAGCATAGCTGAGATTCATTAAACATCAATGACAATACCATCCTTTGAGACAACATGTCCCAAAATATTTCCTTGAGGAACAACGAATTTTCACTTCTTAGGATTAAGAGGCACCCCAAATTCTCTACATCTCTCAAATACTTTCTCAAGATGATTGATGTGACTAGCACTCTGCTTTGAGAAGATAGTTATGTCATCCAAGTAAACAAGGATGAACTCATTGATGTACCCTTTGAAGGAAATGTCCATTGCTCTTTGAAATGTAACACCTGCATTTGAAAATCCAAAAGGAATTTTCTAATAAGCATATGTTCCTCATTTGGTTGTAAATGTAATATTGAATTGATCATCTTCCTTGACCATGATCTGATTATAACTTAAGTATCCAGCATGGAAAACCTTTTCACTCTGGCCATAAGCTATAAAATATTATCCATAAAAGGAAAATAATAGTGGTCCTTTAATGAAGTATTATCCATATTTCACCCCTGTGCCAAATATTGGATCGACCACGATCCCGCATAAGAGGAAACAAAGTCAAAAGGTGGACAGAAAAGGCTTCAAAATTGGCTAAGTATAAAGGTATAAGCGTAGAATGCCAAGTGTCAGTATGGCACTGATTCAAGGGGTGAATAGAGAAAAGGTTTCTAAACAAGCCAAACTACCACGTGTCCTAGGGGAAAGCGGACCGTCGGGGAAAAAGTTGGTTCTTTACCCCTTGTTATCTCAAAAGGGGTAAAAGTTACGAAATGGCCCGCAACTCCACCCAAGGAAAAAATCAGAATTTGGGCCCAAGTCAAAGCCAACAGTGAGGAATCGGAGGAAAGGGAAAAAGATAAATTATGGACCCCGTAGGCCCAATTTTTGTTCCAATCTGGCTGCCACATATCCCATATCAAAAGGGGACCCATTTTTCAAGTTTTTTCCCTTCCCTCCTGTACGGACCCAATACAAACTTTGAAGGGGCATATCTTTCGACTCAGGGCTCAAAATATTGTAAATCTAATGTCGTTGGAAAGATTTCAGCCTCACCCATGCCATGGAGGTCTGAAACTTTAATTTTGAGGAGGTTAGGTGAAGAAAAATTGAGGAAACATCTTTGGGATTTCAATGCAAGATCTTCTTGCCTCAACAACCAGATCAGATTTGATCTGTTTCACCATTTCCTCTTCCTTCAAGGCACCAAACCAAGGATTGATGCAGGAAAGATGGATTTGGGTAGAGATTTCATCAGAGGCATTAATAGTGGTGGTTGAGCTTCAACCTACTTTTCCCTCTTCTCTCTCTCTTCTTCTTTCAGGTTGAATCTATAAATATAGGGGTAGGATTCATTGTAAATGGTTGGACATTCTTTGTTTTGCAGGCTCCCTTCTCCTCTTAGCAAAGGGATTTGTGGGGTTCAGGCCTTCCATCAAAAATTTCATTACGTTTTTGCCTCTTGGCTACTTTGTAATGGACTGTATCAATCTACAAAGCAATAAAACACGTCTGTGATCGATTTTAGATCCTTTCTTGTCTCTTTTGCTTTCATCTGAGTCTCCCATTATATATATAGCTATATGTGCTTGTTTATTGTATGCATTTTGTTGGTTTGTGTCTATTAGCAAAATAAGTGTTCATCATTCCTTTGGTGCATCACCTCATAGTTTAGCTTATGTTTTAATTTCTGTATTCCTTTTATCCATGTCTCCTTGGTAAAGTTTTAGATTAGGATTAAGAATAGATCCTCTATTAAGTTTCTACGTATGCACCTAAATAGAGGAATAAGGAACCAACCTTCAATATGGAGAGCTTTCCCATTTTTACAAGGTCCCACACCTTGGGGAAAGTTCAATGTTATGCAATCACACCAAATGAGTCTGCCTTAGAAAAGTCAGATTTTTTAGAACTCATTTGGGGGTGTTGTGATTTTGTACTAACAATTTTGGCATGCCTCGATGGGACTAAGAAGTCTCCATCTTATTACATTAAGGATTGATGTACACTTGCTATGATTCTGGATTTTAAGAAGCCTTAAAATTATACATCTGGTGACTCTAAAAGAAACAAATCTACTAGTTTCAGTAGCCCAAGCTTGGGAGATTCATGAGAAAAACCTGGTCTAGAGCAAGGAAAGAAGGTATATTTGAATACTTACATCTATCCCCAGGAAGAGAAAGGAAAGGAAGAAGAGTTCAGAGGTCTCCATCTCCACCAAGCAAAACCTTGTCAACACCTCCACCTATAAGGCCTTTCTTTTAGTCTTTAAGGATTCTTAGGCCAATCAGAATGGCACAACCAAATCCATATGTCAACTTCACCGGCAGTAGTCCACTCGCCTTGAATGCACAAAACCCATTCCTGATTGCAGCATTAAAGAGCATCCCATATTTCACTGGGGAAAATCAAACTTCTCCTAGTGACCATGTCCAAGATATAGCAAATATCTGTACAATCCATGAGATCCATGAGATGGACATTGCAGTCAAGCTGCTCACCTCTTCATTCAAAGGGAAATCTTCACAATGGTTCAGGAGTCTTGAAGCAAGCTCTATCTAGAACTGGAACCAGTTTTGCATGAATCTTCACAATTATTTTGGGGAAAAGGGTGATAACTTGTCTTTGTTAGAGCAACTAACAACAATCAAGAGAGCCCCGAATGAGTAGCTGACAGACTTCAACCTCAGATTCCATTGGACTTGGGATAGGATTCCAATAGCAGTAAAGCCCACTAATGAAGGTGCCTTCTTATAATTTCTTAGGGCTTTAAATTCTGATATTTCTCTAATGATTCAGTCAATGGTGGGCACTACATTACCTGCAACCTATAGCCTCTCCATAGGGGCTGAGAACCATTTGATTCAAGCTGGAAAAATCACTCCTAGGCCATCCATGCCTCTGTACCCTGAGTTAGGAAGCCCAGATACTAGCCAAGCGCCTACATTAGCTCCTATACCCACCCCCAAGAGTCAAATCTCAGTTGAAGCTTCCACTTCATCATCTAATACCTCTAAAGAGATTCAGGAAGTGATGAAGAAACTTCAAAACTTTTGGAATGAGCTAGTGACCATCAAAAGACAACAAGCTCATAGTTTCAGGCCATACCAGCCCCAGGATCAATATCAAGCTAGACCCTGGTATCAACACAATAGGCCACCACCTCAGACTATGAATCAGAGCCAGAACCAAGGACAACCCCAAGCTGCTAGACCTTTCAGGCCGTATGATCCTAACATAGCTTCAACATCAAGAGCATTGGTCCCAGCACAGAACAATATGGCACAGGAATATGATTGGTGCTTTCCATGTGATCAGCCACATAACCAATCAATGTGCTTTAATGGTGCTCTAAATCAAGCCTTGATGGTGTAAACCAGTATGGTTCCATAAGAACTTGGCCAAGAGGAAGGTCATCAACAAGGATCTCAACAAGGTGGCCCCCCAAACGAGACTATGCTTGTCAATTGGTAAGCTGAAGACTTCTGTGGGATGAATCAGTCCCCTTCTCAAGGTGTGGCTTCCAACACATGGTCCAAAAGGAGAAGTATTAGAGAAGGCCAACCAATGAACTCAGGTGACCCTCAACCTTCCATCACTCCACAAGGTCCTGGTGCTCCAAGTATAACCCCCAACATACTGAACCAATCCAGACCACCTTCCAAACCAAGTCAGGCACCGGTTGTAACAACCCATGTGCAAGAAAGAAATGTGTCTTGGGAGGGGGCAGTAAAAAGATAGCTCATTCAATATTATTGAGAAGATGAAAAGGACAAGTGTGAAAATTTCACTATGGGAGCCACTGGCCATTCCATGGTAGAGGGATCTGTTGTAGACTACCATGCAGAATTGGTCAAGTTCAAATCACCCCCCTAACTAGCAAGAGAGAGTGCTTGCTAATGCAATTCAACTAGGGAGAAACCATGGAGAACAACAAGGTAAAAACCTGAGACCTCCTCCCTTCTATGTCTCATTGATTATTGGAGACAAATTGGTGCACAATTGTATGATTGATTCTAGGGCTAGTAGTTCTGTGATGCCCAAACAAATAGCTGATCAGTTGGGTCTCCAATATGAAGTCATCTCTAGAGGAGTTATCCAATTAGATGGGACAATAGTGACAACTGTGGTAATTATCAAGGATCTGAGTCTCACTCTACACGCTTTCCCTAATGTGACTATTTTGCAAAACTTGTCAATCATAGATTTGCCACCACATTTTGCTTTGTGTCTATCCAGAGACTTCACTGCCAAAATTGGAGGCTACCTGTCTATTGATTGGTCACATATGCTCTTTAGGACAAGGTATGGGGTGAAGGCCACAATCAGATCTGAACCTATTGATGATTATCATATTGAATCCTATGTGCCTAGCCCAATCAATGCCAACTGCTCAGCTTTTGATCAAGAAGACCTCCTAAACACTAACTAAAGTAGATACCAAGGTGGGATGTATCCCAGACTTGACCCTAGATGAGTGGGCCAACAAAAGACATGTTTTTGACCCCTATAGGGAGATGGAAGAATCCGAGCTAGGTGTCTACTACCTACATGAAGAGAATCAGCCTCTTCCTAACCTAATTAAGCCAGAATACAAGGATGACAATGAGGTATGGCAATTTTTCTTTGATGGCTCAAGGAGTAGACAAGGATATGGAGGAGGAGCCATGATTGTGTTCCCTAGAGGTATGAGATATTATTCATCCTTTAGATTCTAGTTTTCTTGCTCAAATAACACCACTGAATATAAGGCTTTAGTCCAAGGTATTCATTGGGCAAGGAAGATGGGGATCAAGAACTTGTAAGTTTTTGGTGACAGTGAACTAGTTGTCAATCAAGTTAAAGGACTAAATGTTGTCAAAAATGACCTACTCAAGAACTACAAGAATAGAGTATGGGATCTCATGGAGAATTTTGAGGCCTTCGGTATTGTGTCCATACCTAGGAAGGAGAATGAAGCTACTGACAGACTTGTAGTAGTCGGGGGAATGTTTGATGTGGTTGACAACATCAAAAGAGACAGAGAACAGCTATATATCCATGTGGTTTTGAGGTCAGCGGTGCTAGATAATAATACATGCTGGTAGGTGTTTGAGAATGATCAACAGATCATTAAATTTCTACAAGAAGAAGCTAAATTCTCAGCTATAAACCAGAGAAGACTAGAGTAGTAAAACAAGAATCAAATAGTACAGTTGTATACAAACAAGCTTCCCAAAGGCTTCGTGACACTGGAATCCATTTTCAATCCTAATGATCAGTTTAGAAATGAGAAGGCTAACATGCAGATCAAAGGAGAAGATTCAGATTCAATCCCAGTTGGAGAAGACAAAACACTTCAAATTGGCAAAGTGGCCACCAAGCAAGAAAGGTATGAATTTATACAGCTTTGCCAAGAATTTCTTGATGTGTTTACTTGAATTTATGATGACCTAAGAGGGTTCAATCCAAAACTAGCACAACACACAATCAAATTGGATCTAGCTTCTCAGCCCATTAGGCAGAAGCAAAAACTACTCAACCCACATAGTGAGCCTCTGATGAAGAAGGAGATGAACAAGCTGATAGAGGTGAATATCATATTTCCAATCAAACACTCAAGTTGGGTTGCAAACCTGGTCCCACTCAGAAAGAAAAATGGAGAAATCAGGTTGTGTGTTGACTTCAGAGATTTGAACAGAGCCTCCCTCAAAGATCACTACCCACTCCCTTCAATGAAGTAGATCTTGCAAGTAGTGTCTGGGTCGAAAAGGTTCTCCCTCCTAGATGGCTACTTAGGGTACAACCAGATCATGGTGAAATAAGATGATCAATTCAAAATAGCTTTCACCACCAAATGGGGCACCTATGCATACAAGAAAATTCCATTTGGCTTATCCAATGCTGAAGCCAATTTTCAAAGGGTAATGGATATGGCATTCAAGGGGCTGATCAAAAAAATAGTGTTAATCTATCTGGATGACATTACAGTGTTTTCTAAGAATGCAGCAGACCACCTTTCCCATCTAAGGCAGGTGTTCCAATGATGTAGGAGTTTTGGGGTGACATTGAACCCCCAAAAATGCATATTCTTGGCCCATGAAGGAAAGCTTCTAGGCCATATCATATCAAAGGAAGGATTGGAAATTGACCCAGAAATATTTCAAGCAATAAGAGCATTGCCATTTCCAAGTCACAAGAAGGCTCTTCAAAGCTTCTTAGGAAAAAGTAATTTTGTCCACAAGTTTGTTCCTAACTTTGTTGTCCTTGTTAAGACAATAACATTGATGCTGAAGAAGAGCTTAACATTTAGGTGGATAGCTGAAGAGGCTATCAAAGAAGTCATATCACAAGCCCCAACTCTTTTGAACCCATATTTTTCCAAAGACTTCATACCATATGCCTTTAGTAGTAGCGACACAATTTCTGCAATCTTGGTGTAGCAGAACAAAGAGAGTACATAGCATCCAATTGCTTTCTTAAGTCATAGTTTGGAAGATTATGAGGTGAGGTATTCCTTCATTGAGAAGTAGGCCCTAACAGTGATTAGAGGATTGAGGAAGTTTAAGCATTTGGTTTTAAAAAACAAGATCCAACTATTGGTCTCCCATGCGGGAGTTAAAGAATTCCTTCTCAGCAAGGACTTGAATGAAAAGCGTGTAGGATGGATCACTCATGTCATGGAGTATGACATTGAGATCAAGGTCACCAAGCTAGTCCACGGGAAGGTGTTGTGTGAACAACTAGCCTCGGGTCAAAAAGATGAAATAGACAATGAAAAGGAGGTTGTTCTTGTTCTACAAGAAGATAAAGAAGAGGGGAGAGATCATGTACCTGCTCCTTGTTGGACCCAAGATATGGTGCACTTCCTTTGAACAAGTTCGTGTCCTAATGGGATGAGTAAAACAAAAAGAAGGCATTTCAGGCTACAGGCCATCCCATATGTTCTTATTGATGGTGTCTTGTTCAAGAGGGACATCAATGGCATTATGCTAAGATGCATTAGGACAGATCAGGTGGAGAGAGTGCTACAATAATTCCATGTTGAAGTAGTTGGAGGTCATTTTTCTATAAGAGTAACAACACTCAAAATCATGAAAGTAGGATATTACTTACCCAGAGTGTTTAGTGACAGATACACATGGATCAAAAGCTGCAAGAATTGTGCATTCTTCAAGGGCAAGGAAAAGCTAGTAGCACTTCCACTACACCCAATTTCAGTCAAACAACATTTCATGCAATGGGGATTGGACTTCATTAGATTCATCAATCCAAATTCAAGCCAAGGCCACAAATGGATCCTGAGAGCAATAAATTATTTTACCAAATGGACTGAGGTAGTGGCACTCAAGGAAGCAAATGAGTCTAGTATAGTGGATATCTATGAAGGGATAGTGACCAGATTTGGATTTCCAGCCACCATCATGTCAGACAATGCATTAGCATTCATAGGTTCCAAAATCACAGGATGGGCTATTAAGAATGGGACTTATTTGATTACTTCATCAAAATATTACCCTCAAGGTAATGTCCAGGTTGAATCCACAAACAAAAACCTGCTAAAGATCATTAGAAGAACTCTTGATGAGAATCAGAGGACCTAGCACACAAAGCTCAAAACGTCGTTATGGGCTGATAAAATAACACCCAAGAGATCTACAGGTAGCTCTCCATTCAAGCTTGTCTATGGGAAAGAGGCAATGTTTCCTATATCACTTGAGTTGCCAGCATTGGAGCTCATGAAGAAACTAGAGATGTTTGAATTTGGACCAATGGAGGCCAGGTATGCGGAGCTGATAGAATTAGAAGAAACCAAAGAGCATGCTCTCCGAGCAATAGAGAAGAATCAGGATTCAATCAAGAAATGCTTTGACAAGAAGACAAAAGCAAGGACCTTCCAAGAAGGAGACTTGGTTTTGAAATGGGATGCAAATCGAGCAAAACCAGGAAGGCATTCCAAATTTGATGCCATCTGGAGTGGCCCCTATATGATCAAAAGATGCAAAATTAGCAATGATTTCCAATTGTCTACATTGGAGGGTGAAGAGTTACAAATTCCATTAAATGGGATCTATCTTAAACACTGTTACTAAAAGGGGAGTTCTCACCCTATACATATTAGCTTAGTTTTCTCTTTCCTCTAAGTGCTTATGCGCATTGTCTTGCTGAAGTGTAGATTACTTTTCTCTTAAGTGCTTTGTATGCTCTGCATGTTCCATTTGGACCATGTATGATTTCAAATGTTTTATATAGTGTGGTGTTGTTTTGTGGCTTTTGTGCAGTCCGTTTAGAGAGATAAATGAAGCCCTGGGTTAAAACAATTTTCTACTCTTAGAAACCTTCATTTTGAGATTTCTTATGAAAATTGGGAGTGTAAATAGTCAGGCTCGTGAATCAGAGGCAAAATTAGTATCAGACCGTCTTTCTTGACTCCATGCCCAACAGATATGACAAGGAAATTGGTCTTTTCATCTAGCAGGTAGATACCCCTGTGAGTCACCAAATTGTTATCCATATTTCACCCCCGTGCCAAATATTGGATCGACCACGATCCCACATAAGAGGAAACAGAGTCAAAAGGTGGACAGAAAAGGCTTCAAAATTGGCTAAGTATAAAGGTATAAACGGAGAATGCCAAGTGTTAGTATGGCGCTGATTCAAGGGGTGAATAGAGAAAAGGTTTCTAAACGAGCGCCAAACTGCTGCGTGTCCTAGGGGAAAGTGGACCGTCGGGGAAAAATTTGGTTCTTTACCCCTTGTTATCTCAAAAGGGGTAAAAGTTACAAAATGGCCCGCAAATCTGCCCAAGGAAAAAGTCGGTAGTTGGGCCCGAGTCAAAGCCAAAGCAAGGAATCAAAGGAAAGGGAAAAAGATAAATTGTGGACCCGTAGGCCTGATTTTTGTTCCAATCTAGCTGCCACGTATCCCATATCAAAAGGGGACCCATTTTTCAAGTTGTTTTCCCGCCCTCCTTTATGGACCCGATACAAACTTTGAAGGGGCATATATTTCGACTCAGGGCTTGAAATATTGCAAATCCGATGCCGTTGGAAAGATTTTAGCCTCACCCATGCCATGGAGGTCTGAAACTTTAATTTTGAGGAGGTTAGGTGAAGAAAAATGGAGGAAAATGTCTTTGGGATTTCAATGCAGGATCTTCTTGCCTCAACAACCAGATCAGATTTGATCTGTTTTGTCGTTTCCTCTTCCTTCAAGGCGTCGAACCAAGGATTGATGTAGTAAAGATGGATTTGGGGAGATATTTCATCAGAGGCATTAATAGTGGTGGTTGAGCTTCAACCTGATTTTCCCGCTTCTCTCTCTCTCTTCTTCTTTCAGGTTGAATCTATAAATACGGGGGCGGGATTCATTGTAAAGGGTTGGACATTCTTTGTTTTGCAGGCTCCCTTCTCCTCTTAGTAAAGGGATTTTTGGGGTTCAGGCCTTCCATCAAAAATTACATTACATTTCTACCTCTTGGCTACTTTGTAATGGACTGTATCAATCTACAGAGCAATAAAACATTTCTGTGATCAATTTTAGATCCTTTCTTGTCTCTTTTGCTTTCATCTGATCTCCCATTATATATTTGGCTATCTGTGCTTGTTTATTGTATGCATTTTGTTGGTTTGTGTCTATTAGCAAAATAAGTGTTCATCATTCCTTCGGTGCATCACCTCGTAGTTTAGCTTTGTTTTAATTTCTGTATTCCTTCTATCCCTATCTCCTTGGTAAATTTTAGATTAGGATTAAGAACAGATCCTCTACAAGTTTCTACGTATGCACCTAAATAGAGGAATAAGGAACCAGCCTTCAATCTGGAGAGCTTTCCCATTTTGCAAGGTACCCACACCTTGGGGAAAGTTCAATGTTATGCAATCACACCAAATGAGTCTACCTTAGAAAAGCATATTTTTTTAGAGCTCATTTGGGGGTGTTGTGATTTCGCACTAACATAAGCGTTATTCAAGTCCTTAAAATAAACAGAAAGTCTGATTTCACCATTCTTCTTCCTCACCAGAACAAGATTTTCAACTCAATTAGAGTACTTGATAGGAAATATTATTTTTTCCTCAATCAGTTTAGATAGCTCCTTTCTCATGAGGGGCTCTATTTTAGGATTGACATGCCTTTGATTTTTCCTGATGGGCTTGACGTTAGGATCATGGTTAATGGAGTGCTAAGCAACACTTGGATAAAAACCTTTTAGGTCCTCATAATTCCATGAAAATATATCACTAAACTTATGACATAATAAGATGAAGCCATGTTTCTCATCTTCCACGCATACCTTTCCAAGTAACAACTCTCTATCATAAGCAATATTGATTTTCTGGTAGCCTTCTTGTTTTGTTGTCATGTTCTTTTCTTCACATTTGAACTCATCATCAGGAAATATATACTCTAAGGTGACCAATCCTTTTAGCAATTTATTTTTCTTTAGCTAAATAACTTGATCACTATAGATGTTATGCAAATCATATTACATTTTTAAAGAAAACTCGGCTTCATTTTGAATGAATTACACAATTTATGCATCACTTTTAAACACTTTCTAGCTGGTTTCATTATTTGGAATTGAAGACTTGACCACCAACTTAATGTTTTATGCATTTCCTTGTCCAAAATCCTCAGCATTTGAGAACTTTGAACCAAAGGATTCCAATGATCCACTTCTTTGTTCAACCTCCTTAGCAACACCTACAAATTGAGAGCATAAAAAACTCTCCAAGAGGTCTCAAACTCTGTGTTTATAATATTTCAAAATCTCATCCCTTGTCGTGCACCTTTTTTCATTTAGTGGATAACCAATTATGTGTCCCCAAAGATATACAATGCATTAATCTGTCTTATTTAAGAAATAATAATACCATGCAACAACGCCTTATACTCTGCTACGTTGTTGGAGCATGTAAACTGTAGCGTATGTGTGAAGAAGAACTTCTCATCCTTAAGAGAAATGATAACAGCATGTGTGCCTGTGCCACTTCTGCTTTTGGAACCATTAAAGAACATCTTACATGGTCTAGAAGCATAATCCTTTTCTTTCTGCTTGAGTGATGTGGGAAAATTGGATTCTTCTTCAAGAATGTGGTATGTTCCAATTCTAATTTCAACAGCAATATCATATGGATAAAATTAATAATGTTCTTTATCGAATTCATCTAATAAAAGATTAGGTGTGGAAGGAGGAATATGATGTTCTGTTGAAACTGACTCTTATTCTTGTTTTTCTTGGATTAAGAAATTTAATTGGAGAGGAGTGGGATTGTATGGTGGGAAAAAATGTGTCTATACAATATGCACTCTCATCATCCATTCAACTATGGTATTGAGGCAACAAGTAAGAGAGACACCAAGACCAACACACAGTGGATAGAATTCAAATGGGGTACAGGGACCACTAAAATTACATACACATAGGGTAGTAACCCTTACACTAGGACAACCCAAGGTTTCCAAGGCCCTAGGTTGAGAAAAGGAAGGAACCCTATTGAGGTATCGACACTATGGGGGTGATTAATAATAAAATGAAAATGTAAATTCTATGCTAACTGAAGTAAATCATATAACATAAAATAAAGAAATGAATAGAATATGCTAACCTATCATGTGCATAAAATACTAAACTAACATAAAGTAAAAACTAATGATATGAGACTACTCTATAAAAAATGACAAGTTGAGTTAAAGAACTTACCTGTTGGGGAGTGGTCATTGATGCATCTATTTCTCAAAGGATAATACACCAAGAGAGGGTAGCTTTTAGGTGGAGAAGGGGAAACAATCCTATCCTAACTCACTATAAGTGACCTAAGAGTGAAAGAAAACCAATCTAACAAGAAAAATATAAAATCCAAGAGTCAAGATGCAAGAAATACAAGAGTTTAGCGATCATATGCAAGTTGATGCAAAACATAATAGCTACTAGAAATTCCCGTGTGTATTTTTGTTATGTCCTATGTGTGTAAATTTTCATTTGGTATTTATATCGAAGCCATCACCTGCGGGAAAAGGCGTCGACCAGGAATTTGAAAATAAGTCGACGTAGTCACTTGCGGTTGATGACATCGGCTAGGGAGGGGAAATGATAAAAAGGTGTGTGTAATATGTCTTAGAGAACAAAAGAAAATCAAGAATAATATGGTCATGGTGGAAGCAAGGTATCAGGAGGATGCAAAGAAAAATAAGAAGATAAGAGTAGAAGAAGTGTATAAATAGGACCAAAATCCATTCTCTCT
The DNA here is from genome assembly GCA_019776745.2 of Taxus chinensis. Lineage (NCBI taxonomy): Eukaryota > Viridiplantae > Streptophyta > Pinopsida > Cupressales > Taxaceae > Taxus > Taxus chinensis. Next base: position 731,339,604 of record CM034153.1, on the reverse strand, counting down.
CGTGTATCATCCCTAACCTAATGGTTACGTGAATAACCATACCCCTATCCCAAAACAAGCCCCTTCAGACAATTGTTCCTACAAATAGATGTATTAACGACCTTTAACCTAGAAGAGAAATTGTTAGTGACATGTATGAAACTATAAATCTTGAAATATTAGGAGTATACATGGATCATATGACTCAACATGATAAGAAAATATAGGCTTAGCTTGTATGGTAAATCTTGTACCATACCTATTTCTTATGAGCATATGAGACCAGTATGAAGACAAGTAACCACCCACCTTGGTTGTGAAGTCTCTTAATAGGCAAATGGAAAACAAAGGAGACAAGTATATGACTTACACATCTTGAGTGATAGTTAGACTTGGGTAGGCATAAAGGGTTAACTCAACATCCTTGATGAATCCTAGGATGCCGATAGTTGAGCCATAAAGCTATAAGACTTCTTTATAAACACGGTTGTACTTAATATGTAGGATATCAACAATTTTCTTAGGTATGAAAGAAGTAATATCCCCTGAATAAATCATACAATTGTGAACAATATGTTTACCTATTATCAAGGACATGTACAGGGTGGGGTTTGCATAACTTTGCTTACTTGTTTCTCCTCTACTTGGTATAGATTGACAGCATCCTAAGTTTTTTGAATAATTGGATCAACTTGAAGGATCTGCGTAAGAGCTTCATGCAGGAGGTTGCACTATGATGGAATGGCCAAAGCATCCCACATTATGCCATTTACATTTTTCTTCTTTATCTAGTTAAAAAAATTGAATAGAAGGCTTATGGACTTGTGCATTTGAGGTACAACATTTTCCTTTCTTGATTGTTCCAAGGATGAGATAGGTAACTTGGGTTGCACAACATCTTAATTTTCCAAAGGAGGTGCACGAGTAACTTCATGTGCAGCATCACGTGGAACCTCATGCGCAACAATAGAAAACCAAGAACTGTTGGGAAGAGTTACACCATCCTTCTTGTGAGGATCATTCTAATTAGCCACATACGAAAGTTGCATGAGAGTTTCCAACATTCTCTTCTTGTACCTTGTATTTTCAGTAACTTGAGCACGCGGTCTATTAGAACTATCCACGACTTGATTCATTGTACAGAAGTCATCAACTCCAAATAATATAAGGTTGGTTTCATGATTGATCACCTGAGATTCTTCATTATCAAGTTCATGTGCGCCCATGGATGGTTCATGATTTGAAGCATCTAGATCATGAAGATTTGTGTGTACAAGGCATTTTCATAGTTTTATTGAATGTGTGAAAAATTACAAGGAAAAAACCATTATGATTCTTGAACCATATTGTTTTGTATTGGAACCAATGGTTTTCTTGAACTAGGCATAGGAAGGGGTTATCCAGGAGCAATTTTCAGAAGAGGAAGATGTGGATTTTGACCCTGTCATCTATCATTTTGTTGATTTTTCCCATAATTTTGATTTGTATATTTATTTCTATAGGGATGATGGCTTTGACTAAATCCTTGATTATAGTTATTTCTAGAGGATTGTGTATGTTGTTTTTATAAGGATATGACTTTATTTGATAGATTTATAATCAAGGCTTTCATTTCACCATCTTCTTTCTACTTTTGGGGAGAGTAGTATGTAGAGGAAATGGGTTGAGAACTTTTCTCAGGAATGAGAGAAATATAAGGTTGATAAGTTTGAGGTATCTTAGAGAACAAAGGCATAGGCAATATAGGGGTTATCTTACCAACTTGGGAGTGAAATTTTGTCCCATTTCTTCTGAAATATGAAGTTGAAGTCATTCGTCAGCTCATTGGGAGCTCTATTGATAGTTGTTAGTTATTTTAACAAGGAGATGTCTAATTTCTCCTTAAACAGATTACAAATGACAGTGTCAAGCTCATCCCAGTTGTGAATAGAGGAAGGTCTTAAGATTTTGTATCATTGAAGTGTGTTTCCTTTGAGTGAAGAATTTAAGAGTCTAACTGCAACATCATCTTTAGTGACTAGGTGAACTGAGCAAACATTTGCAATGTATTGAATGTGATTAGCAGGGATAGTATGATTCTCACCAGTGGAAAAGTGAATGCTTTTGAGTACATCCACTAGTATATCCTCTTATGCATTGATATCCAAGGGAATTCCACCATTGAAGCTAACAAAGGGAGGATTTCTTTGATGTGCCATGATTTTGATAGGTCTCAAGACTCTAAATGAGCACGTGAAAGGTATATCAGGTGGAGGAGTGGAAATTAATTTGCACACAGGAGATGGAGATTTGTGAGTGACCATGCTTCTTCTTCTCAAAGACAATTGCAGATATTCAAACACTTCACCAACTGTTGTGTGTTGTTAATTTTGAATCCTTCTCATGAAAGATGCACTCTAACTACTGAAAACAATACATATGAATATTGGGGAGGCGTCATATGTGTTGAAACAAGCCTTCAAAATATGTAAATCATTAAGTCACACACCAAAAATTAGAAATATGAAATGCGAGATTTCAATACTCATCCCACTAGGAGTTCCAAAATTGTTGGATCTCAAAATTGTACCCATCCCAAACCAAGATGATACAGGGATTGAGGCAACATGGAACTGTCTCCAAGTTGTGGGAACTCACACCTGAGACAAAACTTCGAATAAGGTTGACTTCCTTTGTTTATTTCTACTACTAAAACTGCTCTGAATAAGGGAAATGCAGCTATCTAACTCTACTCTATGATTCCAAGGGACCAAGGCAAGAAGGAGATGGATAAAAATGAAATCTTAAACTAATGGGAGTTGATATCACCAGAAAGAAGGGTAAAAGCACTCTTAGATGAGTGAAATTGAGGGAAAATGTGCAAAGGAAAGGAAAACGTATGTGCCACAATCCAAAACAACATTCAAGCTCTCATTTCCATGGAGAAAAATACAAAAAAAAACCTGTAAGAGATATAGAACACAAACAGCATATCACCACTGCAAAAGAAGGAAAGTAAATACAATAAAACATGAGCTAGGGTAGAAAATAAACGCAAAATAGAACTTTTATTGCTTCAAATGAATGTACAGTCCATTATAATGAGGAAGGAAGAAAATAACATACAATGGCCCAGATATGAGGCATGCAACTCAAAATGAAAAAAATACACTACTATGAATAATTCCTTTGCATTCCAAGAGGGTCCAACCTTTACAAATGAGCATTATTATACAATATATAGAAGAAAGGGATAGAATGGGAGGGAAAAGAGAGAGAAAACTCATATTTCCAATCATAAGCACCAACAAGATGCAATAAATGCCTGCAAATTAACATGTAACTTGGTCAAATCTGCCCCTCTATGTCATTTTGCTTGTGGAAGAAAGGAAGAGGCCAATTACCATGAAATTTAGGTGGTTGAGTTGATTAGAAGTGTACATTAATGACCTAAATCACATTTTCCCATTTTCACCTACCACATCCCCCAAAAAAATGATTTTGAATAACCTAGAGTGTAGCCCACATCAGTAGCTTTCCAATTAGACCAATTGTGCATCATTTCGATCTCTATGGAAGGAGTTATGGTGATTTAAAGTTTTACAATGCAAAGGAACATGCTAGAAACATGGCACAATCTGATTGGTCACGAGAGTTGGCCAGTTGACTGTAAGGCATATTTTCCATGTGTCATGCATCCATTTGCTATAAGGATCAGCGCACAACTGGAACTTTTCTATTTGTCCAGTGAGGTGCACTTTATCTTCCAAGTCCCAGATTAGACATGTGGTGCCCTAAGATTAGTGTGGAGGTTATATCCTTGGTCGCATGCATTAGAGAAAGGGGAAGAAGAGAAACCATGTAGAAGGAGTCTTTCAGCGCACGTGAGAGGGTGCGCAAGGGGAATGGGAGAAGGGATGTATATCTGTATAGATATGCAAATGCACAAAAGAAGATCCAAGATCCTACCAAAGGGAAGCATGGAAGTTCGGGGAAAGGTGGCATGTGAAGGAAGAATTCCAAGAGGAGAGGGAGAAAGTGTTCAAAGAAAAGGTGCATGAAATTGGAATACACAAGGAGATACATGAGGGAGCAAGAGTGCATGCAAGATTATGCACGGGACTTGGGAAGGAAATTACATGATGTTAGAAACTTTGTAAAATGTAAGGAATGTCAGCTAGTGCATGTAGAAGGGTACACACAAGCTAGGATTGAAGTGAATGTGCAAGGAGTGCACACAAGAGGGAAAAGGAAAAGGTTTGCAGAAGGAAAATAGGAATGTGAGGGTGCACAAAGTATGCATATAGGAAAGAGAAAGAGAGGGGAGAAGCAAGGAGAGAGTGTGGGAGCATGCGCAAAGAACTGCAACCAAGGAAATGCACCAAGGAAGAAAACCAACATCGTGCGTAGCCTAAAAACTTGATGTCAAATCAAAAATGGAACTGCAAGTTGTCAAAATAATTAAGGGGGTTATTTTGGAAAACACTTACATCTTGAGCTCAAGGATTATTTCCTATGTGCCACATACCATGGTTAAAGACATCCTGGCACAAATGGAAGTTTCAAGAAAAAGGTTCAAGTGGGTTAACAAATTCTAGAAGTATGACATGGACATCCAAACCACCAAATTGGTAAGAGGCCTTGGTTTGGAAAGTTTAATGGCAGAATTAAATCTGCAAGTTATTGAAGTAAACAATGTTGTTGATTTAGGTGATCCCTATGAAGAGTTATGTGAATCCATTTGGTATAAGGACATTGTTTACTACTTGAAGAATTTGAATTGTCCTTTTGGCCTTGACAAGAGTAAAAAAAATACATTGAATTTGGTGTCTCAAAAATACATCTTGATTGATTTTGGTTTAGCTTGGAAGAATCTAGAAGGATTCTTATTAAGATGTATAACTGAAGATGAAGCACCTAAGTTGATTAATGAATTCCATCGAGGAGTTTGTGGTAGTCATTATGTTGCTAAGGTAACTGCCCATAAAATTTTGAGGGAAACTTATTAGTGGTTTTACCTTTTTTAAATATTTTGCCCAAGTTGTGAGGAGATGTGAAGGTTGTTAATGTTTCTCAAGTAGGATGAAAGCTTCAAGATCCTTTCCATTATAGCCCATTTTAGTTGAGGCTCCTTTTAGATAATGGGGGATGGATTTTATTAGTGAAATAATAGAGGAATATAGTGTTAGCCACAAGTGGATTTTGGTGGCAACAAATTGCTTCACTAAGTGGGTTGTAGCAATTCCATCCAAAAAGGCTACTCACCAAGTTGTCATTAACTTTCTTTGAAACAACATCATCTGTAGATTTGGTGTCCTAGCCAAGTTAATTACTAATAATGCCATGAGTTTCAAATATAAACCTTTAGTGGCATTATGTAAAGAGTATGGAACAAGTTTGAATTATGCCTACAACTATAACCCCCAAGGAAATGGGCAATCTGAATCAAGTAACAAGAACTTGCTCAAGATACTTAAGAGAACCTTGGACGTTAACTAGAAGAAATGGGGTGAACAATTGAAATTTGTAGTAAGGGTTGACAAAATCACACCCAAGGGGTCAATTGGAAAGAGCTTGTTTGAGATATTTTATGACACCTAAACAATTCTTCCTCTTCATTTGAAGTTAGTAGTGTATCAATTCATGCAACAACTTGGAAGGAAGAAGGAATTGATCCTTATGTAGGAAGGATCAATCAAATTTTTGAACTTGATGAAGTTAGGAGAGAGTCTCACCAAAGGAAAAAAAAAAATCAAATAAATTTTGAAGAAGATATTTGATAAGAAGGTATCTTCAAAAAGTTTCTAGATTGGGGACTTGGTGTTATTATGGGACAATGGGCATAAAGATAATGGCAAACATGGAAATTTTTAAATCTCTTTGGGTAAGCCCTTACTCCATAGATGTCACAATTGGGAGCATACCTTTTTCTTGAGAGATTTAGATGGTGAAATACTTGAGATGCCTATTAATGGGAAGCATCTTAAACACTTCTTGGATTAAGTGTATACCCAATCATTCCCATTGTACAGTGTATAGTCTTTCCTTTGTTTTTTGTTCCCTTGTTTTTTTTTTGTGTTTTCCTTTGTCCCTTTTTTTGTTCTTGTAATTTTATTCTAACTCATGTGATCAAACAATGCAAAAAACCAAGTGTTTTCCCATTTGACTCATTTTCCCAATATATAGGCACATGGTCTGCTTCCATGAGTTTTTCTATGGTTCTTTAAATACCCGTTGGGGTTTTTCATCCTTGGGATAGAGCCAATGTTAGTGCCCATTTTGATGCCCATGTTTCTTGGCACAATATTTGCAAGACCCTTCAAAGTGTGTTGAATTAACTTTTCCAATTTCCTCATTGTTAAATCTATTTTACAAAGTTACTTGGAGCCTCTCTCATCCTAATTTCCTTAACTCTATCATGACCTAACCCTGCAACATGCTTCCCAACTTACATCCTAATGTTTCCTTTAGTTTTTTAATGTTTTGGCTTAGTTGTAGTGTTCCGCGGAAGTGCAAAAATCCGTTGAAACAAGGGAGTGAAGAAATGAAGTGTTCTTCTGACTTGGTGAAGAAGGAAATATTCTGTGGCTTTCAAGAAGTAGTGCTCTATGGATTGAAGAAAATACTAGTCTTGGGTGAATTTTTGAATTGGTCTGGAGCTGGTCTTGTACTTAATCTGGAGATGGAAAGAACTAAAGTTAGTGTTCCGCAGGTTCTCCTAACTCGTGGAACAAAGGAGAATGGGTTTGGGACTTAGGCAAAAATCCAATGGAGATAGACCTTCGCGGGATGGAAAAGTGATGTTATGTAGACTTGGAGAAATTTGGTGTCCCACAGAATTGTTCAGTTCCATAGAACAAAGGGTTGTGGTCCACCAAGAAAAATCCACGATGCAAGGGGAGAAATTTTGAAGAGCCATGATGCAAAGGGTAAAAAGTTTAAGCAAGACCAATTCTAGAAGCCATGGAACACTATCGCAATCTTTCGCATGTTTCCCCAAAGTGGTGTCCCACAAGAATTCAAAAGCTATGGAACAAAGGAAAGCAGTTGAAAAATAATAAATGTCATGGCACAAAGAATTATACCTTCACATCATGGCACTATTTAAGCTAAGTATGAGAAGTTTGAAAACCCGCGGAATAAGGAAATTTGGTGTTTTGCAGACATTGTACACTTAGTGTTCCACAGATCAAATAGAGTCGTGGAACAAAGGAAAAACGCATATCAAATGGGAAGATGTGGAACAAACATTATTCATGTGAATTCTGCATAACAAATAAAGACTCCGTAGAGAAATAAAAAAAGTTGCAGAGACTTGAAGAAGCCAAACCAAAGCTATAGAACAAGGAAGACACTCTAAAAGTTGTGGAGCAAAGGCAAAATATCTAAGAATCCATGGAACAAAGCAATTTCACATAGAAGTTTCAGGTTTTTAGTTTTTCTCATGACTTTCAACTCAACAATCCATTTCACCTCAAATCAAGTGCATTGGGAACGTCTTAAAGAAGGCTTTCCAAAGAGATCAATTTTCTAGGAAATGTTGAATCATCTTGAGATATTTTAACATCAAAAGTTTTGGTAGTTACACATCGTTTTCAAGAATCAAAATTTTTGGATATGTTTTTATTTGATCCTCCTTCACCCCATGAGATTTTAGAAATTAAATATTCCCTTCTTGACCCCACCAAATGAAGAATGATTGATTTGTGCATCGTGGACTAGACATTTGGCATTTTTTCCCTCTTTCATCTCACTGATTGCATGCTCCTTCATTGATTTTCCCTCAACTCACATGGATCACCATCTCAACCCTTGGTTTGGAATCTATAATGGATATTCTTACAAAGATGAAATATTATTATATAAATATAAGGCTTTTCCTCGTAAAACAGACTGAAAAATTCATTTTTACACAAAACATATTGAAAATTGGAGGGTTTAAGATCCGAGTAAGGTTCTTGATTGTGTAGCAGCTTTGCAAAGGTCTAGATACTTGTAATTTTCATCTGAAGGTTCATGTTAAGGTGGTTGTTGATGTACACCCATTAACAAGCTTTGAGATTCATCTTCTATATGTTTCCCTTGACCTCTCTACAAATGTACATGCAAGATCAATCCTTCCATGAATAATTTTGATCTTTCCCATTGTAAGTAGATATTGAAATTAATAAATGATGACTTTCCCTTGTAATTGTGTGTTTATTATACCAAATAGCTTCATAAAACCATTCTTCATTTGATTTTTTGATTTGGTATTGAAGGTTTGTTGTATTATAGTGTTACCTTGTGCCATTTGTTCAGTTATAAACCTCCTTTCTGTATTTTTTGTAAATGCATATTTGTCTGCCCTATGGTGTCTTTTGGGTAATACAAATTTGGTGTGGTGAGTGCATGATGCTTCATTCTTAGGTGTCTGTGATGAGGTCTTAAGGGTTAATTTGTATTGTTTTCCATTTTTTGGTGTCCATGAGGGCAAGTAACCTTTGGAGAGTGACCATATTTTGATTTCAGGTGTGAATGCATGAAGAATCATCAAGACGACATGTTTAATGCATCTAATTCCTCTCATTATCCTTTTCCCCCCATTTCCATCCACCTTCACTTTCATTTACAGTATCCTTTTTCCCTACCCCTGCAGATTTTATCCCCCTTTGCATATCCAACATGATATCTTCTTGTAAATCACATTTACCTTATATATCTTCAGTGTATTTTCCATGAATTGTGAACATTAGCATCCCAAGTGTCATCCCATTACAAGTTGTCAATATATTTTTACATAATGATGTTTGTGATCACATCCAAATCTATCTTTAGTGGCTTGTGTCTGATGTATCAGATGTTTACAATACTTGTGTGACCATTCTTTCAAATAATTATTTCATTTTGTGGTTGCATTTGATCTCAAATCGAGGTTCCAACAAGTTTGACGGCCTGAAACATAATATCTCTCTCTCTATTTCAAGACACTACATAGGTTCCCTCACCTTAGTTCAGGAAGAGCCATGAAGTAGCAAGTGAACAACCAAACCCTCAGTCAAGTGCCTCCATGTCATCCATGTAAGGCCTGATCATGAGAAGAAGATAGATCTATCACTGTCTACAAATAAAAAACTAATAGTTCTATCATTCTCTCTTGCTCTCTCATCATGCATATATGCATTCTAATCTTGTTTTGGGGGTGTTAGATTGGGAAACAACAACTTAATTAAATTTGTGAGAGCTTTATAACAATGTTAAAAGAATAGAAAAATTCCTAAAATTGCAGTATGTGGAGCGAATTTGTGGAAAACACTAAAAGTGTCATAACTTCCTCAAAATGAATCAAAACTTTGTGAATTTTGGATTATAGCTTCCCTAAAATGTTTCACAGCTCTAGGAAAGTCATTTCTAAGATATTGATGAATCTTCAAAATTAGGGGTTCAACCCAATTTTGGCCCAAATTGATGTTCAAATATCACTTGATAAAATATTCACATATAATAAATGAATAATTTAAAAATATGCATACTATGAATTAACACAATATATTGTTGGGTCAAGATGCTCTAATATTCAATATATTCATAAGAATGCCCTTAAGGTAATGCAATACCATAACTACTCCTTAAGGAAGGAATAACTCCATGATCTCCCAATATGGGAATTCCACTTTGAGGGAGAGGATGATAATATCCTTATACCAAGTAGAATAATTGACACATACATGAAATTATCATAATGATATGCATCTCCTTTAGATAGGCCTACATTACTCTTAATGAATGGGTAACACCTAATCCCATAGTAGACCGACTCATTACCCAATATAACCAATTCCTATGTGACCCCATATATTATAAACATATAACTAAATATGGGTATGTTTTCCATGTGTCGACATCTCCATCAACCCATATACATTATAAGATCATATCCCAATGTACATTACAACACTCATGTGTCTCTTGTTTGTGGCTCTTTGCCTTGGCAATGACTAACATATGTGACATTTCTTGTGTACTTAGTTGATGTGATGTGTATATAATTATATGATTTTTTTCATTTGTACTTGTTATTTATATGCTTGTTTGCCTTTGTACTTGTTTTCTAGTATGTTTTGTTTGTTATCCCTTCATGTCATGGTTTTTACCATGCAACCTTTTGCAAGAAAAATATCTCTATGATGACCACCCACTACAAGCCCTCAATATGATCCAACATTGACTATATTCTACATTTGACATGGACACACATCGCTTCTTTTGATCGAATAAATCTATTTTCACATATCAATCTCCTCAAAAGAGGAGGCATTCATTGCATTTGTCATAGAGAATCTATGTGATTCAAGCATCAGATAGAATACAAAACTCATAATAGAATGGAATAGAACACAAATATACTTGGAATAAGAATAAATATAGAATAAATTCCAATTTTACATAGGTAAAAAACCTTCCAACAAGGGATAGAATTGGCAGTCGTTGTTATCCAGGATGGAAAATTTCATCTTGGATACTTTTGTAGTGATAATATTCAACATTTGTTGGAACATATAAATAGTTCTAGGTTTCTGATATAGATCGTTGGCATAGTTTAGAAAAAAAAATATTAATATTTTGGTATTGAATGTGGGGGGCATGAGTATCCTTCATTCCCTTTTGAATTTGCGCATTTTGAGATCTTTTACACGATACATTATGGGGGTGTAGGCTTCCTCCTTATTTTATATTTCAACATTGCATACTTGATACACATAGGACATCACATTGTGGGGGCATAATACACTTAATTCCCTTTTGAATTTGTGTTATTTTACACACGTAGGCCTAGATCCACATGTAACAGTGTGGTCCATGTGGAGAAGACTTTAGGGTGATTAGAAATCCCTATGACACCCTTCTTCTCACTCTTTCAGGGAGGATTTTAGGGTGACTAGAAAGACTTGTGAGACCCCTCCTTGTCTAGATGGCTCTTGAGGTGAGCAGAAATCCCTCAGAAAACCTTCTCTTGGTAGTTTTTCAAGCAATACCCAATCCCTTTGTGGCTCTGTCATCTCCATTAGAAAATATGGGATTGATTACCCCCAATCCTTGAACAACTTAGTTCGAGTAATCTCTCTAAGCAAAAAATCAAGGAGATTCTCCTTTGGAAAAACAAATAGGTGTACTCCTTCATTTCTTTGTGAAGTTACAAGTTTCAATTTGAATTTATACATTTACAATTACATTTTCAAATTTGAGTTAACATTCAAATCTTCCTATGGACATTGACTACACTATGTGTTGTAAGTTTCATTATGGAGATCATGTCAACACTCAAGTGGATCAAACACCTTGAGCAAAGACGAAGTGTGTTTACACACCCAAGTATCTTTTCTTGTAAGCATGCAATTTCATTTCATACTTAAAGGGAGGAGTAGGGAGGGGAAAATGTAAACACCTAAATTTTGCAATTATCATTTGATGATGACAATATTGGTTTTACCCATAAATCATGGCTTGTGTGTACATGTCGAGCTTAATTGCACATCCTTATCCCTAAACACATGACTTTATTCCTTATTATTACTACTAAGTTGCTCATAAAACTACTTGCATAATTCCAAAGAACTATATTCCTCCTAGACATCATTCCCAAAACTTTTTATAATCTTGACACCTATCTATATGAGACCATTCATCGAGGACCAAACCCTCCAACAATTTGGTCCAAAACTAATGACTTTGTCTCCAACCACACAATGGTCATTTTATCAATTTGATATTTTTTTTTGGGTCAATACTTTCCTCATGGGTCGAACTTCATGCATAATTATACCTACGAACCCCTATATAAACAATTTTAATGCACTCATTTACTCACCTGACACTTTCAGGAGCACCTATTGGAAATATCATTTCCAAAGCATTCCAAGCTCTCCTAAATCGCTAAAAACACAACAACACACTCTAGGACCATCGCCTACATAGGTTTGAAGCACACTCAACTAGGTTATAGATTCATGCTTCCTAAGCTAGAGACCGTCCAAGTCAAGTCAAGCTAAACACACCAAGCCATTGTTGAATTGTCAAGAGATCAAAATTTCAAAGCTAGTTGCATACATATAGATATGACATGCTAGGTGGAGAACTACATGTAGTTGAATGCATCTTCAAAGTATTTCTAATGTAGTTGGAGTATGAAATACACTTCAATCGAACCACTAACCTTTTTGCAAGGTCTCATATATGTGGTTATGGTTTGAATATATTTCACATCATACAAAGGGTTTTTTATACGTGCGACACCTAGGATTTCAAAACGAAGCACATCATAATCACTATATAGAAGTGTTCACCAGGTACAAGATTATCTAGCAGTTCCATACATCCCCAATGGTTTTGTCTCTACTCAATTTGCACACCCATGTTCAAAGACGAAGCACTTGTAGATCATTCCTAACTTATATGGTTATACACCATTACCATTAAGCCTCTTGAGTCTGTAATCAGCTAAGTGTACCCTCTTTCTTGTGCTTTCATCTTCTTAGCAATTGTTTCTAATATTATATCTTGTAAATTGCTAATAATAATATATTTGGATTTATGCATTAATGTTAATTAATTAATTTGAATATATTTCTTGTTTCTAACCCTTAATCTTATAAGTAAATAAGAACCACATTAATCTAACACTTATTTATTTGTTTAGGGTTGAATCAACTTGTGCACAACACCAACAACACAAAGTGCAACACAAACTACTTTAACAATTTTTGGTTAATACAAGATAGCCTGTGAACCCACATGCTCCTACATCATCATGCCTCTAGAGGCTTGTGTCATCTTGCTAGGGAGACCACACTTGTGTGACCAATATGGTACATATCAAGACAAACTGTAGCATTAGGCTATTTGCATAAAGTATCGCTTCTTTAATCTTAGAGTCAACTCCAAAGACCTAAGTCACGTTGATATCTACTAAACAATGCCACAAACATGTCTCACACATGTAGAAGTTCATGTTACTTTTGGTCCACCTAGAGACACTTGTGCGAGAGAGAAATAAGGTATTAGTAGTGTGCAACATGCACTCATAGTCATAATAACTTGGTAATTTATTGAAGAAACACAACAAGATATTTATAGATCTTGAAGGTATTCCAACACACCATGTAATAAAACACCACATAGATTTTTTCCTTGAATCCTCTCTTCCAAACAACCCTTTGTACCATAGATCAATTTGGGAGAACGATGTAGTTAAAAACCAAATACAAGAGCTCCTTGATTGGGCCAAGATCAAGGCCAACCCTTCACCATGTGAGATTTTGGTAATCTTTGCTCCCAAGAAAGATAAGATTTGACACTCTTAATTGACTATTGTGTACTCGAAAAAATCATAGTGAAGAATCAATATCCACTCCCATGCATTGATGACCTCTTGGGCAAGCTCTAATCGAACATCCATTTTGAAGATGTCCAGAAAATAACTTTCAAAACATGGGAAGGATTGTATGAATGGTTGATTATGCCATTCGAATTGACCATTGTGCTAGCAACACTCATGCATTTGATGCATGATCTACTCAAGCTCTTCTTTAACTCCTCTGTCACCATCTACTTGGATGACACTCTCGTCTACAACAAGACTTGGGAGGAACATACGGAGCAAATTTGGCACACCTTATGAATTTTTTGTAAAGAAAAGTTACAAGCCAACTTAACAAAGCATACATTTGGCGCCTTGTAGATATAGTACCTATGATACATCATTAATTACACAAGGATTCATGTAGATCTAGAGAAGATCAAAGTGATCCAAGATTGACCAATTCCATACAAGATCACATAATTGAGGAGTTTCATTGAACTCACAAACTTTTATTGCATGTTCATCCTTGGTTTCTAACACATATCATGGCCTCTCAACCAGATAACATGCATAAAAGAAAGTTTGATCAAAATCTTATACAACAACATGTTTTCGATGTTTTGAAACAATGCCTCAACATCCCCCTAGTTCTCACAATACACAACATTATAGACTCCTTCAAAATCCACACTACTGCATCTCACGATGCACTTGGCTGATTTTCATACAACATGGACATATGATAGCATACCACTCGGAAAGTTTAACAACATAGTTCAAAGGCACACCACCTATGAAAAATAACTATACACTATTAAGAAAGTAGTCAAGTAATGATGCCACGACATCTTGGGTAAGGAGATAGTTATTCTTTCTTATCATAAGCCACTTTAGTTTTTATAAACACAAAGTAAGATGGAAAGTGTGTCCCATAAGTGAACAACTTACAACATTTCCATCTCATGATAAAGCACAAGAAGGGAAAGGATAATAAGTCTATTGAGTGCCTTAGCTGACCTTTGATTCATGTGTTTGTAACAGTTTTGTACATGTGTGGCCATAAATTGTTAGAATGGGTACTTGAACCTCTTTACCTAGTTGATAAGGACTTCACAAGGTACTACTCTTTCACAAGATGAATAGGGTCAAGAGTTCTACTTAGGTATCGAGCTTCTCTATAAGTTTGGCCATCTTTATGTTCTTGATAGGTACCTCACCAAAAAAAACGTGATTTTTATATTTTTGAGTTGCCTTGTTCACTTAATGTGAGTTTTATAAGTTCTTAACAAGTATCTCTAGATTCACACACAATGAAAACTCTAATTACATCTAATCTTCCAAATATAAGATAATTGGACATTCAATTATTCTAAATATTTTCCAATTACCCTATATTATAAATAATCCCACTTATTTTCACAATTAAATATAAGTGACCGTAATTGCTACTTTCCGCATCTACACAAATAAGTACTCTTTTATTACGCCGAAGGCGTTCCCCCTATGGTAAGGGACCTCCAGACGTTTCTGCGACTGTCTTAAAATTGACGGTTTGACGGCTGTTTGGACGTTTCACTTTTCCAGCTATTTTAACGTTTTTTTTGGGCGCCATAACGGTCGATCCGATCCACCATGGCATCCGCATAATTTTCCAAGCTTGAAAATATCCCTTCAAACAGTTATCAACTGCCTTTAGAGGAAAATCAGGAACAGGCGTAATCGTTATTTTTCAGAGAAATTGGAGAATAATTTTGATCAGGTATTTGCCATCATTTTATCAAGACTGTTTACTCAAGTGCACGAAATTTTGTTTCACATCTAGCAACTGCTTTTCAATCAGCAGTGATTTTTCTTTACGTTTTCCTATATACCTCAATTTAGAAAGATCCAAACAGCCTCTGGCTATGGGTTTCCTTTTTCCTACCAGAAATTGAATAATTTTTTCCATGTACAGTAGATTTGCGGTTAGCTATTCAGGAGTTTCCCGTAGCATCTGAACGCTCTCCTAAAAATTTCCTATAATTTGAGTAGTCTTCAAACGCTGCCTTTTTGTGTTTTAAAAATATGAAAGACAAATAACGTACTCATACATTTGCACTGGAATATAATCAAAGAAATAATCCAGCATGTTTTTTTGACTAAGACGATTAGTGACTTTAGCACAAACACTGCATTCAGTATTTTTCTTTGTACCCCTCTATTCTTGGGTTCATTGGGAATAAACTTTTTTATGCAAAAGTGAAAAACAAGGCCACCGCTTCTCTTCATGGAACAACATGGACCCTGAAAAACAACCTATCGTTCTTGCGTCTTTAACCCAAATCAAGGAGATGCTTATCGCACAAGTTAATCCATTCATGCAAGTCGCCCAAGTACGTGGCGGGCAATACAACTACTCAGGACACACCATAAGCTTCCCGCAAAACATTACTTCAATAACAAAGACCCTACCCCGCCGCCTTGGAGATTTGGACATAGTTCTCATACAAAGGGAAGGATCTAATTTAAAAAATTATGATTTCTACGTCAGTAGATCTCGTGTTTCTGCAGCCTTGCAATATAAAATCCAACACGACCCCTATTACAAAGATGTCTTAATCGACGATGACGCCCTTTCCTCACTACCATCTGAATCGTCAAATGTTTCCTCCTCTCTCAACACAGCCACAATGGAACTTCCCCAAATGCAAACTTGCTCTATAACTCATGGTAGTGGTGTTCCCACCCACTTTGATGAAACATATGAACACTCATCGTCTTTCGTGCCAACACCTCACAATACAGGAATAGAAGAAGAGGAAATCAAACAGTTCTTGCTCAACCACGATGGTAACACTCCATTTACCATGCCATGGCCAAAGCTTGGGCTTTCACCAATAAATGAATTTAATACGGAAGGCCTATTCTCAATGGCTTTCCCCACAAGAAACATGCCACATGCTGCAAAAAATGCCACTTGTTATGTGCAGCCGTCCATTCGTATCATTAAATGTTGGGAAAAAGATTCTGAGACGTGTCATTGAAAGTGACGCCGATGCACAACAAACAACCGCTTTCTTGGATGCATATAAAGTTCGTCCAACAACCATGGAACACCTACCACTTATTCAAGTTGATCGAGATTGGAGCTACAACAAGCACTGTAAAGGTGATAAATGGAAAAAATGACTAATACAAGCAATTGTACGGGTCCACCCGAGATTTGTGGATGTCCCTGCTCAAGAATCAACGTCATATGACCTTTTCTGTTGGTCAGAACTCCTATTATACAAGCCTTTCAGAAATATCACATTTGAATTTGGCTCAACCCCACATGACATCAATGTCACTTGGGACATGTACAAGCACAACTACAGACCGTGGCATGTTCTACGCACTACCGCAGATACAAGACTTGCAACAGATGTTAGTTCTGACTCAGAGCCCGAATGCAATATTCAACAAGAACCATTACAAGAATGGCAGGTCTTTGCACAACTTCGCCCCGGAAACAACACGGGTCTAGACAGTCTTGAAATGTTGGGGAAACGAGATTTTGACATACACAATAATTGGACCATACACAACGTTCCCCATGATTTGCAAATAACTGGTTCATCATTCATCGAGAGAGAGAAGGCAGACACAATTAACAACAACATACATGCCACACCACCATCTTCCACACTTCCTTTGTCTCCAGAACAACAAATAGCTCTTGATACCATACTACACCATTCAGCAAACAAATCCCTTCTACCTCCACTAAGATTGATAATTCAAGGAACGGCTGGCACAGGAAAATCATTTCTAATAAATAAAATCTGGAATTCATTCACAGCATCAACCATATCTCCCTCTCCTCTACTTGTGCTCACCCCTACCGGTGTTTCAGCATTCAACATCTCTGCATCCACAATCCATGCAGCCATGCGTATTCCAATCAAAGAACTAAAACCCCTTGAAGGTAGTGCACTATCATCTTTTCAAGAATCGATGAAACATATAGAATATGTTCTTATTGATGAAATGAGTTTCATTGGGCCAAAGTTGCTAAGAAAAATTGACAATAGGCTCCGCGAAGCTTTCCCACACTCAAGAACGTCTGAATTTGGGAGCATATCAGTCATCCTCCTCGGTGACCTCGGGCAATTACCATCGGTTTTGGATAGTCCTCTTTACACAAGTAATTCTTACGGAGCAACCCTTTGGAAGGGATTTCAATCTTCCATTACATTGCGAACAATATTTCGGCAACAAGGAACAACCAATGCATAGGTTTCATTCCGGAATTTACTGCTCCACATGCGAGATTTGACCCCTCTAATTGAGGATTGGGAACTCTTGATGTCTCGCACAAAAACACACCTAACTCAGCAGGAGCTCAACATTTTTAAGGATGCACCAAATTTGTTTGCAAAAAATGATCAAGTGGCATGCCACAACCTACAGATGTTGAAGGCATTGAAAGTTTCGATCACCCAATCCATTGCTGAAAGTAACAGGCGGACTAGACTAGGAAATCCTGATGATGATCAATTGCAACACAACGTTCTATTATCCAAACAACAAAAAATCATGCTTATTGCAAATCTATGGGTTGATGCAGGCCTCGTGAATGGTGCCACAGGAACAATCACAGACATTGTCTACGACGCATCAATGCAACCACCAGCATTACCTTTAGTTGTTGTTGTAAAATTTGATAGATACAACGGCCCATGTTGGGATCCCTCCAACCCTTTACATATTCTCATACCCCCTATTTCCAGAGGGAATCGAAGACAGTTTCTGATTAAAATGGCCTGGGGATTAACTATCCACAAGTCGCAGGGACTTACTTTGCACAGAGCAACCGTCGACATTGGAACCACTGAAAGGCAGGGTCTGACATTCACAGCTTTCTCCAGAGTACCCTCGCTTGCAAATCTGCGCATTTCACCCGCTTTTTCATTCGAGAGATACTCAAATATGGCGCACGTACCAGCACTCGAAGCAAGAAGAAAGGAGGAAGCAAGACTACTATCACTCAACCCATCGTAAATACTAGCTTCTGTTTTCATAGCACCTCAAATACTACTATACTCAACATTTCTTCTATCGAAAGCGGCAAGGTCGTTCAAGGGATATCAAATGTAATCAAGTTTATTGAAACTAAAATTGCCCACTAAATGCTACCACTCATGATATAAATACTGCAAACGTATACATGTCTCATTATGTGTACGTATACCTACATTTATTTTTTGTTTGCAAATATGGTATGCAACTTTAAAAGTACAAACCAATAACATAATTAAATGTACACATACAACATTACAATGCAATGTTTCAACTAAAGTCCTACACTACAACTATCAATCACACACATTATCAATTGTATAATAAATGTTTCTCCAACAAAACACCAACTAAACAACCAATGCACAACTAACAACATCAACTATAAAATTGATTAACTATCGAAAACGATATCACAAGTAATCATGTACGAATTTATAACAAGTTTGAAATGTAGAAACAACCTTCAGATTAAGTGGATCAATAATAACTGTACCTCTAAATCAAATAACATATACCATTCGGCGTTCACATCTCATGAAACACATGCGATTGCTAGTAATAAAACATATTAAATATCTATTTCCTTTTGTCCCCCGTTTTTTTTAATTTTATGTTTTTTTCAAAAACTGAAATACCTATGTATTTCCAAGCCCTCTTCCTTTTTTGAAAAATTGAACAAGGTTTCTCTTCTGCTACCTAGACCCAAAAATAAAAATAAAAATGGAGCGGCCATGTATGATAATGTTTCCAGAATGAGATCCCATCCCCTCTGCACGCACTTATTTATTTCAATTTCTTTGATACCCAGATTTATTTTATTGGGTGTTTCCATTGCAGTTGTGAACCGAGAAAGATAATTGACTTTGGCGCTCCCCAATGTGAATGAAATACACCAGACAATTTTCTGTGTTTCAAGATAAGTACTATGAAGAGGCCTTCTGTAATTCCACTAGGGATGCATAGGCTCCTTTTCGCTTTAAGAGCAAATCATGATGTTTTCCTTGTTCTTCAATTTTTCCATTCTTCACCACTGCTATGAGATCTGCATATTTAATTGTTGAAAGACGGTGTGCAATGACAATAGTCGATCTGTTTACCATTACATGATCCAATGCAGCTTGAACTGTGCGCTCTGATTCAGCATCGAGGGCACTTGTAGCTTCATCCAAGAGAAGTATCCTGGGATTTTTGAGTATTGCTCTTGCTATTGCAATGCGTTGCTTTTGACCCCCAGATAATTGCACCCCTCCTTCTCCCACAGTTGTGTTGTATCCTTGAGGAAGGCCTGAGATGAAATTGTGAGCATTGGAAGCCTGGGTGGCTGCTGTGATTTGCTCATCAGTAACTGTGCCCTCCTTTCCATATGTAATATTTGCTCTGATTGTATCATTGAATAATACAGGCTCTTGGCTCACCAAACCCATCTGCTGTCTCAACCATTTAACTTGAAGTTTTCGAATGTCAATTCCATCAAGGAGTATATGGCCTGAATCGGGATCATAGAATCGCTCCAACAGTGCAATGACTGTCGATTTGCCACTTCCACTTTCTCCCACAAGACCAACAGTCTGTCCAAATCAAAACAAAAGACAAAACCCTCAGCATGCCTTGATGCATTTTTCAGGTATTCTAATTTTTAACATCAAAATGCATCCATCATTATTTCTAATTGCAATCTGATGTTTTTCTTAGCAGTGAAATTTAACATGGTTACCTTTCCAGAATGAATAAATAAACATAAACCCTGAAAAATTGGCATATTCTGGCGAGCTGGATATTTAAAGGTGACATGATAAAATTCAATGTCACCTTTCACATTATCTAAGGTAGTCCCAGAGACATCGTTCGCATCAATCTTGGATATACGGTCGACAATTTTGAACACAGAATTGACAGAGGACTTGACTTTTGCAAAGTCAGGGGCAAGGCTTGTTGATAGAGTAACTCCCATGGCAGCCATTGAGAGAGCAGAAAACACCTGCCAAAAACATTTAGCTTCAAGATGGATACAAAACTAGAATATGTTAAACATTTTCAAAATGTCAAAATAGGTTTCCTAGAGAATGCATTTAGCTCCTTATTTTGAATTTTCATCAGATCAAAGCATTCAATAATTTTACAGATCATTATATCCCCAAGAAATCTAGTCCTTCCACAAGTGCATCCTAACAGTGGGGATTTCATTCATTAAAATTGTGAAAAAGAAACTTCCTACTGAGGAGCCCTTACCTTGAAAACGTTATCAAAAGTTGTCTTTCCATCTTTGACCAAGAGAGCCCCGGCCCAAAAGCTGAGAGAGTATTGAGAAAACATCACAAAACTTGAGAATCCTAAACCAAGTCCGGTTATAATTCCATGTTTAACTCCACTTTTCAAGGGAGTAGAGCATTTTTCATTGTACAGATTGATAACCTTATCCTCTGCAGAGAAGGAGGCAACAGTTCGAATGCTTCCAACAGCATCATTTGCAATTTGAGTTGCTTCCTCATACGCCAACTGGAGCATGACCACTTGAAATCATTAGCTTGAAAAAAAAAGAGTTTAAACATACATGCATTTCTACCAATACATCTCACTCAATATATTCTCTCATCTGAGCATCAGAAAGATAATGCACATTTCTTGGATAACACTACATATTTGTTTTTCTTTGGTATAACAATCTTGTTTTCCCATCAGGATATGTAATAATTATTTAATCCAAACATTCTCATCCTGTCAAGGAAATTGCCTTCATTTGCTTCTCAACATAAGCAGGATACAAAAGAGATTGGCTAAACAATAGAATAATGGTATCATGTATTAGATTTTGGATAAAAAAAGTTACTTTTTTGTTTATTTATATGAGTACACGTATTCAAATGTGTGTGTCATAGGACGGGGAAGTTTATGTGTCTTACCAATTTCATAGGAGTTATAAAGAGATTTTCTAACGAGGTTATAAACTTATCATGAATGAGTAATGAGGAATCTTGTTATGGGAGTCACAAAGAATAGCGAGGGAGTTACCTTGCATCGTAGGTGTTATGAGAGTTACAAATAACATCATAGGTGTTATGAGAGTTGCAAAAGATAATGCTGAATTTGTTGAGCATACTAAATGAGGGACATACAAAGCATTTTAGAAGTTGTAGTGTGTTCCAAATAATTTTTTCATAATCAAGAATTTAAAAGAATGTATTGCGTAAAAAACAAGTTATTTAAAAGGCTTTCAGCCTTAGGGGGAGCAGAATGTCTTGGACATTTCAGAATGGTTGTATGCGAATAGTTTGTGAAATACTAGTTCTTGGCCAAGTGTAGTGCCCATGTTTCCCTTGGAATCTATTTGGCTTGACTTAGTGCTCATTGTTGGAGAAAACAGAGAGGGAGGAGGCTGAAACCAAACAAAATAAACACTAAAACAAGAAAACAGAGCTATTGTTCTGTGCATAGTTGAATACACAAAATATTTATATTTAAAACAAGGAGATTACAAAACTTAAACAAAAACTTGCATACAAACAACTACTGCTGTAGATTCATTCTTCTATTTCTCTAGAATTCTCTAATGGCTCTGCTCTAGACTCTTTTGTTGTTGTTTTCTCTTTCTTTCTATATTCTCTGTACTACTTCTATGACTTTTCTGCTCCAGACTTCTGCTGGTTCGATTTGGGCAGAGTTTTCTTTCTATTTTTTTCTTCTTCTCCTCTCACAGAACTGTTATGTTTTTTGCTTCAGCTGTATATTTTTTTTAAATCAGGCAAATACTTTTCCCTCCATTTTTCTTCACCCAAAAAACTCAACTACCAAAGGAACAATGAACATTAATTTTGCAAACCAAATATGGGTGCCAGAGTTTATTTGGGATCATGCAAATCAAAATAAATATTGGGGGTTGCACAGGTCAAACAGTTAATGTTGGTGGTTGTGATTAGTTTTCCAACACTCCCCCTTAATCACAACTACCACGTCAAGCATTGTCAAATGCAAAATAGAAGTCCAATGCTTGTTGTTGATGGTCCGGAGATTTCTGTGCGAGTCCAAAGAAATTCTGGAGTTGAATATGTGAGTCCATAGTTTTCTCCCCAAGTCCAGAGAAATTCTGTGTGAGTTTGGAGAAATTCCGGAGCTGTAAAACTTTGTACTAGTAAAGTAAATATAGAATCGAGAATAAGTCAAAGTGGATCTGGAGTTTTGCTTTGCTAGGGTTTTTCGCTTGCATGTCATACCGTGGCCTTTTCGGGCGCTATGGGATTGTACCTTTCTCGGTAAGTTCTAAGGTTTCCCACCTTTTGGGCACCCCTATATAATGCCGCCTTCCACCTTGAGCCTGGCTATTGTTGCTGAGGCTGGAGCTAGTGGAGATACAAGCAATGGCGCCGCCGCATAAACACCCCCGGAAATTCATTTTGGAGGTCTTTTGCGAGGTAATGTTTCTCCTCCTCATGTTGTATTACCTGTTTTTGAGTTTAATGTTGCGTGCTAGTGGTTAGAACAGTTCTGCCTTATTGGGTATTTTATGGGTCGCATCCCCTCTGAAAGCATGCGAAAGTCATGGGTTAACTCAGCCTAGGCCACTCACGGCATCCGGCTCGAAAGTGTGCAAAACATGACTAAAGGGTTTTTCCTCTTCCGTTTCTTTGACCCCTCGCATGCCCCAGCTATCCTGAACCGCTCAGCCACATGGTATGTGCGTAACTCCCTTTTGGTTCTTTCTCCATGGACCAAAGACTTCATGGTGTCCGAGTATGCTTCCCTCAAAGTCCCTATCTGAGTGGAGTTTCCTGGCCTGCCACTACCATGTGTTCATTTCTTGCACGAAATTGCTTCCTCTATCGAGCGAGTTGTTTGCATGGAATCGCGGTGTTTCCTCAGCGCTCACCCTTAGAAACGTGTATGTGTTGAAGTTGACCTCTCCCAAGAATTGAAGGAATTCGTGGAGATCCAAATGGGAGACTCGCGCTACTCTCAGCATGTGCTATACATCAACTTTCCTAACACTTGTTTTCGTTGTCAGGCCTTTGATCATAAGATCAAGGACTGCCCCCTTTACGTTCCGTGCAATCGCCCAACGCCTAAGGTGGCCTCTGAATCTATCAAAGCCCCGCAAGAGGAAGGATGGCTAAACGTTGGAGGGTGGAAGAACAAGAATAAAACGGCTCAAGCAAAGGTACCCAATAACAATGGCTCGAAAGAGCCAACTGTTAAGAAACAAACCTCTGGCCAGCGTCACTCCATGGAGCCGGTTTCCGAAGACACTTCAATCCCTTTGCCTAAATTTTCCAGCACACCCAAGGCAACTGCGATTCTCATGGACCCAAAAAATTCCATCTGCATTCCCTTGTCACCTCCAAGCTCGCAGTTGTTGTTAACGACCGGTTTACAGGGCCCACCCAAAAGGGCCTAAAGTCCCTCTCGCCACCCCATGGCTAGTCGCGAGCATAGCCCGACACACAACATGGATGCTGTAGAGGAGTATAATATAGAGTATGTCGAGCGATGGAAAGTTGAGTTGCAGGATTTTTTAAAGCACAATAATGCTCAATTCTTGCAAAAAAAACTCAACTACCGAAGGACCAATCAACATTAATTTTGCACATCAAATCTAGGTGCCAGTGTTTATTTGGAATCATGCAAATCAAAAACAAATATTGAGGGTTGCACAGGTCAAACAGTTAATGCTAGTGGTTGTGATTAGTTTTCTATTGTTGTGCTCACACTAGCCTAGTTTATCTAAATATTATCTATCTAGCCTAGTTTAGTATTAGTTCACACTACAACTATGAGTTGAGCTTATCTTGGGAGTTTGTTAATTTGTTGGAGATAATCCCCTCTTGTACGTGAATTTGTTTGATCCGCATACTTGGGGGATTCTCCTATTTTGAGGGGTTCACAACAATCACTTAGTTGTTGTGCAACCACCTGTTAAGCCTATTTAGAGGCACTCACTTGTGTTTGATAGTGTGGGTTGTGATATCCGGGATTGTACTTTCTGAGCTGAATTATATGGAGACACTATTATGATCTATTATTGTGTGCTAGCTGTTATGCTGGTTTAATGTGTTTGCAGTGCATTATATATTGATGTGCATGTGTTTTTCATGATTGTGGTAATGTGTTGCATGTTGGAGAGATCTCGGTGAGAGAGTGTTTTGCACTCCTATATGATATCAAAGTAGAGATTAACGACCATTGCTCAGGCTTGCCTGTGATGCAACCATTATTATCTCTGCATTGAAGAAAATTTGGATTGGATTTGCAGGGTTATGTTGGTGAATTTGCAATTAAAAATTATTACATTTAAAAAAATATTTGCAAAATTTGCAAAATTATGTGATCTACTGCGTCTCTTGGGCTCTTTGGCTTTGGTTGTATCTCAACCCTGTGATTAGGACTTGACCTGTTATTTTGACCTATTCGTCCTTGCCCTGTACAATTCGATCTCCTTCCTCCTTGCTCAAACAACTAACACATTTTTTATATCCCACTTCATCCCCTTCTGCTCACCTGCCTGGCTTCTTTGAGAAGCAAACTACTTCATTTGGTTCTCACATGCTTCGTTCTATGGGATTTTGTGGCGGAGGTATTGACATACATTCATAGGGTATTGCTTCTCCTATTTAGATTGTTAAATGGCATTCTTGCCATGACATTGGTTGTAAAGAAGGTAATTCATTGGGATAACTTATTAATAGAGCTCTTGTTTTTGTTTGCTCGACTCTTCTAGAGGATTATGAGCTACACATGAGATTTACACCTTCACTCAGGCCTAAGAAACCGGAGACTTTAGTTGTCAGCCATGATCAACCTGACACGTTTTCTAATGTACCCTTGCATGCTCAAGTTGTGCAATTTGCACTAAATCATATGTAAACATCTTCTTTAGCCATTCGTGTTCATTTGGGATGGATCTCTGATCACTTGTGGCAAAAACATTAGCATTCATTGAGAGGTCTCTACAGGGATGGCACCTCCACCATTTAGCTTCTTGATCTGCTCATAGCTTCCCCTGCATTGTAATGCTCTTTATTATTTGAGCTATTTTCTCTGGCAGTTGTATTAGGAGCATCTCTCATACTTTTAGATGGCGTCCTTTAGAGATTAACAATATTATGGATATTTATGCATTACTTGGTGATATTGTTTCTATGGAATCTTTTTGTAGTCGCACCGAGTCTACAAAGCCATGGAGTATTTGTTCATGCGGTTCTCCTTTTTGAGCACTTTTCTCTCCTTCAATTGTTGACTTTCCCATCGCCAATAGGGCCATCTTCTTCAGAGGTATATTTTGTCTATATTTTCAACATTTTTTAGGCATCTTGACAGTATCTTTTGTAGTAGAGCTATTTTGGTGAATCCCAGTGTCAATTTTACAATGTTCGAGTAGTTGCATTGGATAACTTGTATAGAGTTTTTTGCATCACTCCACCCATTCAGTAGTATGGGAGGGTGTGGTCTAGATCCTACTTTCGGGTCTTGTGTCCTTTGCCTTTGTTATTGTTCTTGGTTCGTGGCACACCGGTTTTTGCCAATAGATCGAATTAAGTTTGGTATTATTTGCACTATCAACATCACTTCTGATAGTCTCTTTCAGTTAGTATTTGAGCTTAGCCTCCTTTTGAAGTGTAGCTATTATGTTGTAGTACAATGTTAGTTGTTTGAATTTTGTGATCGAGTAGTGGATCCATACCACAATGCAGATTAAACATTTTCTTTGGCAAAGTGTATGATTTTTGAGGCATGCTTCTTGGGACGCCTTGTGGCAGGATATTGTTCTCTCCACTTTGTTGTTTTTTACTGGTTTTTGGGTACCTTGGGGCAACTGTTTTCATCCATGGTAACTCTTTTTTCGCAGTTTGTTGTAAATGGGTATCTTATTAGGCCTAGTTGTTGGAACCCATACTTGGATCAGTCTCCTAGGTTTTATATTCTCACTCCCAATTTTATGCTTAAGGGGGGGGTGTTGGAGTTCTAGCCTAGTTTAGTATTAGTTCACACCACAACTATGAGTTAATCTTATCTTGGGAGTTTGTTAATTTGTTGGAGATAATCCCCTCTTGTACGGAAATTTGTTTGATCCACATACTTGGGGGGTTCTCCTATTTTTTAGGGGGGTCACAACAATCATTCAGCTGTTGTGCAACCACCTCTTAGGCCTATTTAGAGCCACTCCCACTTTTGTTTGATATTGTGTGTTGTGATATCCAGGATTGTGAATTCTGAGCTGAATAATATGGAGACTTTATTATGATCTATTATTGTGTGCATGATTGTTATGCTGGTTCAATGTGTTTGTAGTGAATTGTATATTGATGTGCGTGTGTTTTTCATGGCTCTGGTAATGTTTTTGCATGCTGGAGAGATCTCGGTGAGAGAGTGCTTTTCACTCCTATATTTTCCAACACTCATATAATCTCAGGAAAGTTAATTTACTATCTTATGTACTACCAATGTTGTTTGGATGGTAATAAAGTTTTATTTGGTTCTTTTCCAGATTTGGTGGTGGTTTTATTGGTTTTTCAAATACTATGGATCTTTATTCAGAAATTTCATATTCAGTCTTAAACATTAAAAACACTTTTTCAGATTTCAGTTCATATTTCAGATCTTTTGATTCGGTTGTATCTTATTCTCAGTGAAAATACAGATGACCAAAGTCTAAGGACATAACAACATTACAACAGATTTCAGTTTCTTTCATTTTCTGAAATTCAGGCTTTTTATAAATTCAAGTAGTAGTTTTCTATATAACAGCTTATTTCCAGCCAATTTACGGACATTGTTCTTATCAAATTCATCATGTTTTACATATGGCTCTCTTTTAGGATTTTTATTCTTAGTATGTTCTTTCTCAACCTGTGCTCAAAATGAATGCAAAATAGTTCAGTGAAATGAAAATATCTAAGCAATTATTTTTGGACTGTACAAGCAAGTTAAACTAGCAATAAATCAAAATCAGAAGTGAAACCAATCAACAAGTTTTAAGCTCAGGATACCTAACCTTTGCATCAGCAGTGAAACCGTTCATGAATTTTGTTTGCACGTAACCTTGAAGACCTAGAAAAGGTACTATAGCTAGTATCAAAAGTGTGAGCTGCCAGTTGGCTGTAAAAGATATGACAATGGCAGCAATGATGGTTGAGATATTTTGAACGACTAGTGACAATGCATCTCCCACCATACTACACACAGTTGCAGCATCTGTTGATAATCTTGCACTTATTGCACCACTGAAAAAGAAACTTGGGTTTTAGAATGATCTTTGATATCTATTATTTACACATACTAAATGTATGAGTGTTTTCCTTCTTTCAGCAAAATAGTAAGAGGTTTCTTCATCGCTCACCTTGAGTTTTCACTGTCATCAAACCATCCAATCTCCTGGTAAATTACTTTGGCAAATGTCAATGATCGAATACGTTGCACTAGCTTGCCACCAGCGATGGCAAAGCAATACATCTGTATAGGTTCGATAAGGAGGCACCCAAGGCCTAAAATTGCAAACATAAGTGCCCAGAATCTGGCATATTTTCGAAGCTCATGATCGGGTTCATAGAAGATCTTGACAACACTTGAAAGAAAGAAACCAAAGACAGGAAATGTCACCCCATTAATAGCTGCTGAAATGGACCCGAGTATGAGCATGGGAACCTCTGGCTTATTTAGTGATGCTAGATGTAAAACAGGAACATCTTTCTCAGGGTCAGACTGACCGACTTCCACATCTCTCTGAGCATTGGTCTTAAAATAACAAATCAGGTCCTTCCATTTTTTGTTTTCCTTTGATTGACTGCTTTCCTCAATGTTTCTGGTTTCCTGGATGGCTACCCCACTAGGAAAGGCATATGCAATTGAAATTGATGGTGATTGACAACTTCCAGCTGGTGACCAACTGCTTGTAGACAATCTATGAGGTGACCTTTGAAGGCTAACCCTACCAATAGCATTGGAATTATCGTGATTGATCATGGCATCTTGTTCTTTTGATTGATGCACTTCTTGCAGACGTATAAGGTGGGAGTATGCACCAGAAGGGTTTTTGATAAGTTGAGAATGTGAACCTGATTATCACATTTTCCGATGATATCAATATAATGGCGCAAGGAAGAACTGTTTTATTGAGTTCTTAGCCCATACAAGTTAAAATCAGTTGAAATGCAAATGAAGTCATTTAACTAAGATCCTAGCTGAATTCAAGTTGAAAATTAAGAAGAATGTTTACAGCTTATTAAACTTTTACTCTTGAGAAAGGGGAAAAAGGAATTGTGTAAAATGACCTTTTTCCACAATGGAACCACACTGGACAACAGCAATCACGTCAGCATTTCTGATAGTTGTTAGATGATGTGCAACAATCACTGTTGTTCTATTTACCATAATCCTGTCGAGAGCTTCTTGAACCACTCTTTCAGACTTAGCATCCAATGCACTTGTAGCTTCGTCAAGAAGAAGAATTCGGGGATCTTTCAGAATAGCCCGTGCAATTGCAATCCTTTGTTTTTGGCCTCCGGATAGTTGTGTACCATGCTCTCCCACCATCGTATCAAAACCCTGAAAAATACCTAGTATAAATGTCAGCATGTGGAAATTTAATTCGGATGAGAGACATCCACAATCAGCATGAACTCTGCATGGGAAATGTTAACAAACATCAAACATCATGCATAAAAACCTGAGGCAACTTATTTATAAATTTTGCTGCATTGGCAAGTTCAGCAGCAGCCTTCAGTTCCTCTAGCGTAGCTCCATCCTTACCATACAAAAGATTTTCTTTAATAGTGGTAGCAAAAAGGACAGGTTCCTGGCTTACGAGTCCAATTTTCTGCCTTATCCATTTAAGCTGGAATTTCTTGATGTTAACACCATCTATAAGCACTACACCAGCTTGTGGATCATAGAATCTCTCTATAAGACTGATAACTGTGGACTTTCCACTGCCACTCTCTCCAACTAAAGCTGCAGTGGTACCCCTGGGTATTTCTAGTGAAAACCCTGAAAATATTTCAACATCTGGTCTAGCGGGATACCTGAACTGTACATCTTTAAGTTCAATATCACCTTGAATATCCTCAAGCACCAATCCAGTTGTGTCATAGACGTCAATCTCTGGCTTTCTGTCAATAGTCTCAACTATTTTGTATGCTGCAGCTAGTCCGGCTCCAATTGCTTTCAAAGACGGTGACGTCTGGCCCAGAGACCTGAAATTCAGCAGAATTTTGATTCACTTTTCATTCATAGACATGAGTTTATCTAACAAATTTAGTATAAATCCATTTAGCTGGATTTCTTATCTGATAGAAAAACACTAATTGGGTGGTGCGGACTCAACTTACATGCCTCCCATGAGAACTGCAAATATGACATTGATCACATCGCCTCCGTTATACTCTTCATCTAGAATTAACCGTGATCCATACCAAAAAGCAAATGCGTAGTCGCAGAACAAGATAAATTGAACAAACCCAAGGCCAAAACCAGAGGCCAATCCTTGTTGAGCAAAAGCCTTGTAAGCAATATTAAGTGACTTGTCATAGTCTTCTATGGATTTCTTCTCCCCAGTAAAAGACACAACCTGAATTTTAAATAAGATTAATCTGCATAAGAACCCCTCTTAAATTATGTACTTTTCATGTTCTTCTCATATTTCTTGTACCCTGAAGAAGACATTGTGACACCGACCAGAATTTTTAACTACAGGCGTCTAATATGAAGACATAAACAACTCTGTTGTTGATCAAGCACTCACCGTCCTAATTGAACCAATTGACTGCTCCACAATATTGGCTGCTTCTGCATAAGCTTGCTGGCCTCGGCTAGACATTTTTGAGATTATCATAGCCATAGAGCTACCAGTTACAACGAGAAGAGGAATAATAGATAAAATTACCAGGGTAAGTTTCCATCCTTTGATGAAAGCTACATTAATTCCTGCTAAGAATATGGTCATGCACTGTATGAACTCTACAACCTGAATAAATAAAAAACCCAAATGTAATACACTTGTGAATTATTCTTGTAACTATACACAATAGAATTGCTTATTTATTTCAGATAAATGATGATCTTACAGCTTTTGAATTAATTGTACAAAATCATATATCCAAATTTTAAAACATAGCAGCTAATCATACAAGTTTTTATATTAGACAAAATCTAGAAGCCCACGTATAGAACTCTCTTTCATTATTCTCAAAGATATCAACTTGGTTTTGAAGATGCATTTACCGCACTGAATTTGCATAAATGCAAACAGATTTATAAGGAAGTCAATATCATCAGTGATAAGACTTATCCAGAGCTAGTGAATATGGATTACGATTTTCTATGGAGCTGTTTGTACGCCCACAAGATTGTTGCTGTATTTAAACTAGAAAGATGTTGACCTTTTGAGATAAGACATTTGTCATTTTTCATTGGATTTGTTGATCTATGCAAGTAATCTGGGACATTGTCAGTGGCCAGATATGAATGTTCCTAAAAACAAGAGGCAGCTGCTCCAGCTTATAACGTTAGGAAGCCAATTCAGTGGATTGATTACATGTTCAACCAAAAAAATTGTTTATGTGTTTATATTCTAGAAATCTTCCACTTTAGGGGACAGACAAATTGATGTCATCTCAGCATATCTTTAGCTGTAACTTTTGTTGGATATCAGCCGGATTGGATTCATTTTCTGAGATGAATGTAATTGCTTAATACCAACTATGGACTGACCTTTTCTCCCATCGCTTCCTGAATTAATACAATGTCACCCGACATTCTTCCAATAATCTCCCCTGTTGATGTTTCAGTGTCAAAGAATCCAACATCTTGCCTCAGAATAGTTTTTAAGTAGAGACTCCTGATACGTGCAGCTTGTCTTTCTGCTGTGCACATCCAACAAGATGCTCCTGCCAACCAGGATGAAAATTAAGTGAAATCATGACGTATCAACGTTGCTTATAGTTGCAGGCAAGAGAGTGTGGTGCTTGCAATATACATGAAAAATGCAATTCTGTCCTAATACTTTTAACTACAAAGGTGTGTGTGGTTATACTACTACACAGAGAACAACTTCTTAGATAAACGAAGAATACAACCCAGAATCATGATAATGAAACACCCAATGCACGAGTTTAATATGAGAGGATAATATCTTACCAAGGAAAGATGCAACTCCTGCCCCACAAGCAAGATAAACAAATTTCAAAGCTATCTGAAACAACCGAAACAAAAACAAAGTGTTAAGTTCAACATTAAAGTAGATTTACTAGCAACAAAACTTTTATTCCGCTTTCCACATAGAGACATCAGTCAAATTATAAGGCAATTGAACTTGCTTCTAATGTCTTCCCTTCACAAGGATGAATTCTCACAAGCAACCAAATTATATGACTTTTCAGTTATGCTCCCACATCGTAATAACTTTATACATTATAACCTCCCTTTAGCATAAACTTAATGGAAAATCACTTTAAGAGTCATTTTGCAGTCCTTCTCTAATTAGGATAAGAGTTGGAGTGACTCTTCACTGCATCCTTTTTTTCCTTGGTGAATCTAGCAACCGGGCCTAGCCAACGAAGTCACAAATCAGGGACCCTATTCCTGGATACTAAGGCCAAAGGCCAAAGTATTAATCTGGCATTAATGCATGGGATTACAATCAATCCCATATAAGACAAGATTAAACAGGGCCAACATGAGCCCCAATAACAAGCCTTCCTGTGAATAATCTAGCAGAATCTGAGACTTCAAGTACCTTGTGGTATAACGGTGATATCCCATGTGCCATGTAATGTCTTCACCCTCGGCTTTGGGACCATCCCTAGCACACATGGACATACCGCAAAGTTCTAGCTCCCCTTGATCAATACTGCACATCTCCAATAGTGTCCGATGTGTCATTACTATTCTGCGTAAGTGAGCATCGAAGTTTCTAGAAAACGAAAAATTGATGGGTCAGAATAGTTACGAAGTGAATGACTATCATTCATGTCACAGTCAAAATGTTCCTTTGTCTGCTACACTTGTAATTTAATATATTCTTTCATTTTTTTAATAGGCAAACAAAGATAGAATATGAAGTACATTACAGTTAGACAACTTGTAGCACATCCATCCTCTCGGATCTTGTACTGAACTATTCTAGCACAATTTTTTATTGTTCTCTCCTTGTATATTCTTCATCTTTATGATTTCATATATGCTTCCGCCACAATACATTTAATGTGTTAAGCGTCACTGCCC
The DNA here is from genome assembly GCA_019776745.2 of Taxus chinensis. Classification (NCBI taxonomy): domain Eukaryota; kingdom Viridiplantae; phylum Streptophyta; class Pinopsida; order Cupressales; family Taxaceae; genus Taxus; species Taxus chinensis. Next base: position 731,307,059 of record CM034153.1, on the reverse strand, counting down.
ACAGGGTTCTTCCTAGACCCCGGTTCAATGGTATCAGAGCATACACACTTTATACCATCTCTTAGTGGTATTGAAGTTTCCATTTGAATCCATATCTAGTTGTACGCCACTCATACAATGACTGATTACAAGAACTTAGGGATCGAAACTTGTAACCCTTCATCATACCTTCACGTCCTTAGATGGTAAACATATCAACTTCATAAATGCTCGACAAAATGATAGAGGATGATCTACGGAGAAAATGAGCAGATTTGGCAGAACACCATGCATGTGAACGAGAGGGATTTGTAGATTACTTCGCTTATCTGCTCAAGCATGTTCACTTTTCTTCTGATATATCTCCTTCACAGAGACCTTTTGACCATCAAACATCGTACAAAGTACAAGTCAATCTAGATATCCCTATGCTTGAAGGTAAAATAGATGGAGATGCATTAGACTAACTCACGTAATCTTATCTGTTCTTATACTACATGTGTCAATCAATTTTCTGACACAAGAAAAGATAATCTTTTTGTCTTTTGAGAGTTTCCTTTGTCTAAAAAGGAACGGTGGGATAATTATTGCACTTCCTCATTAGGATCTTGATTTAGACTCGTTTGTAGATACCTACGAATAGTTTTGTAGAAGACCCTAAAAGAGACTTATTACCCTATTTGTAAACTATGAGTGACTCATTAGATAAATTTCTCTCACACTTATGTCAAGGCCATCATGATCACTCTGTGCAAGAGTACACTAACATATTTCATATTCTAAGTTTCCAAACTTGAATGTCAAGAGAAACAAAGCAATGATCTTATTTTGAAGTATACGCCAAGCTTAAGACCGTACATCTAGATCATGAGATGGATATTCTTCCATTTCTCTTTCTCGGAGAGGTAACCTACATGATTTTCCTACATGTTTAAAGCAAAATGCCAAGTAGAATTTTTTAAGGAAAGATGATTCCAAATTCTCAAGAAGAAGGCGCAGTCCAAGAATTCCAAGTCTGGGATCCATACAGAAAAATCGTAAGCAAGGAAAAGGACCTTCAAGGTCATCCTCCAAAAGTACACACCACCTAATAATCAAAATAAGCAATACTAAGACTAGTCCAATAATGGTGCATACTGCATGTGTAATTCACAATCCCATTACGTAGTAACTCCACTGAAGAATGTCCATGACCAGAAAAAGCTTTTACTTGCATAACTCAGAGCTGGAGACGTACAAACCCTGACCCAACAGCATTAGATAAGGGTAAGCAGATCATGGACTTTGAATCTTAGCATTATGGTAGGCACAAGTTACAACAGTACACAGCATCTTCCAATCCAGACTCCAGAATTAGAAGCAAGCATAAAGATTGTTCCATTCTCAAATGTGGTTCAATGGACAGCCTGTACTACTTCATTTTTGACAATGGTAAGTCAAAATAACTCCAAACTCACCATAACTCAATTCTCGCATAAATGAACCTGCCATTTATGCAATACCCACAACTATACACCATCTGGATGGTCCAGCTCAGATTCTGAGACATGCACATCACTCATTGACAGTCGTCACTAGGTGTACAAAATCAAGCCTTTTCAAGATGCAGTCCTGTCTAAGATGAAGCATGCCATTAGAGATATCATGATGCTTTGCTTGGGCAACCATATATTTTTCATCAACATGCAATGTAGGAAGTGAGATCCTAGGAATGGTATCATAGATGTTGGTGACATAGATACCATGCATAGCAAAAGTAGTTCCTAAGCTTTTGCTAATCAAGCACCAAGCGAAGTGCAAGAAGCTAATTAGATTCCAGTTGAGAAATTTGTGCTCTTCATAGTGAGACCTGAATATAAGAACGATCCTTTCAGGCTCAATCGTCATACCATGGTTTCTTTATCAAAAGAGGAGACACTTGCAAAGTGTGAACTGGATGTACCAGAGCAATAATATCTTTGCAGTCGCCCATAAAGAAGTGTCCTACAGCATTGCATGGTGAAGCATACCTACTGATATGATATCCAAGACTATCTCTACCTAATGCCTCTCTAGACCAGCAGATCATTCCTATGAAGAATAGAAGAGATCAAAAGCGAAATATCCATGAACTTGCGGATAAACAACACATCAAGCCCCAACTCTTCACCTTGCTGGCAACCTCATCATGTGCTCCTGCACCAAAGGAAGGATGGTCACATGGAGGTTGTGCATCAATTAAAAAGTGTCTCAAAAAGATCCATGTAGAAAAAATTGCCACCCTCTTCCTATGATAGAGGACTCTTTTGGATGAGCTCTGCAATGGCACCAAAATTTTCACCAAAACATATCTTAAGTTGAGATATCCTTAGATTCTTGTTGAACCTTCAAGCGCATTTGGAAGACAACCTTCAATGCCAAAGGTCTATTTGAGTGATTGTCTTTTGACCTATTGGCACTAATGTACCACACGCATGACATTCATGTGGATGACGAATGACAACATCTTGCAGCCATTCAGCAAACTTCATTTATTGTTTTCTACCTTGACAGACATTCATGATATTCAGCAAAACAAAGGAGGAACACCTGCTCCATATTCGACAAGTGCTTCACCACTTTGCGGCAATGGACAAGTTGTATTCCAACATGGAGAAAGTGGTCATTTTGCCACATGGAGAGATTCAGTATCTAAGACATATCATTGTGGACGCACATGAAGTTCAAGTGGACCCAACCAAGATCCGCACCATTCAAGAAGGGCCTATACACTAAGGACACTCTTCACAAAGCTTCACGTAGCTTCTTGTGGATTGGCAAATATTTTATAGGAGATTTGTACTTGGATTTTCTTGCACATCACTTGGTCTTTGAACTACATGTTATTAGAGGCGGCATCAAAGCAATTTTTCGCCTAATTAGCCACACAATAAAAAGTATTTGAAGGATTTGAAATGCAAAATTTATTCTGTGAATCAGTTCTCACATTACCTTATCTTCGAAAACCCATTTGAGACAGAGACGGATGCGCCTGAATATGCACTCGTAGGAGTCCTCGCTCAATTTGCTCCCCTAGTTGCTTATCACAGTGAAGACGATCACTGCCATGGCAACTATCAGGAAAGGTATCCCACATATGACCAAGAACATTATGCCATTGTCCATGCATGTAAGCAATGGAAAGCACTATATATTGGGGAAAAGGAGACCATCATAAATCCACTGATCACAAGCCAATAAATTTCTGCAGACACAGCAAATTCTAGCAAGAATGACGCTAGCAATGGTCTTCATATCTTCAGCATTTCCATTTGAATGTCAAGCATAAGGAAAGTGCCAATCTAGTAGCAGATTGTTTTGAGTCGACCTCCAGTTCATGCTCTCCTCACTGAACATGACGCATGTGGACATGAGACTAACATTTGGTCAGGATTGTATACATTTGATTTAGAATTTGCAGAAATCTATCAAGCTTTACTTAGTGGTAAGCCAAATCCATATTTTTACCACACCAAGAAGAGCAGCAATAACTAAAATGGGAGGTGAATTTCAGCAAGGTTGTAGGATGCTTTGAAGTTGAAAAGACCCTCGCGGTATTGCAGAGGTACTTCTTTTGGCTACCTCTCAAATTAGATGTTTCTGAATACATCAAATCATGCACCCCCTGTTCCATTGCCAAATTGGTCAACAAGAAGAAAGTTAATGTACACACCTTTTCCAGTTCCAATGAGTGGGATTCTGTTTCCATGGCTTTTCTCTCAGGATACCCTACTACCAAGCAAGGCAATGAATGTGTATATATAATAGTTGATAGGTTCTCAAAGATGGTGATTCTCACACCTTGTAAGAAATGCATCTCAGCTATAGAAACAACTCAGTTGTATTTGCAACATGTCTAGAAGCGTTTTCAATTGCCAACTACCATTATCTTTGATAGGGATACAAGATTCTTGAGCAATTTCTGGAAAGCGCTTTGGTTTATGAGGGACACAAAGTTGAACAAGTCTACCACCTTCCATCCACAAAATGGACAAATGAAAGCCTGTTCATAAACTGCCCCCTACAACTCCTTTGGTTCAAGAGGAAGTTGACACAGCCGCCAAATTTATTGAGCACATTCAGCAACAAGTGCAGACCATTCCGCTCAGGGCTAATGCTAATTACAAGCAACACATGATCATCATCAAATATTGCATTTCTTTTAGGTTGGTGATTGAATATGGTTTCATTTGCATAAAGAAAGACTGGCATGAGCTTACCACAACTTTCATCCACTCTAGCACGTGTCCTATACCATCACCAAGCAAGTAGGAGATAACACTTTCGAGCTCAATCTTTCTTCTTACCTTGGTTTGCATCTAGTCTTCTATGTAGAAATCTTGCGCCATTATTTTCCTTCTTTACTAGATACTTAAGATGTAGAGATACTCTAGCAGACCAAGATCAATTCTGATTGCAACACTCAGGAGGATTCGGATTAAATTATTGACGGGTAGGGTCCAATGGAGAAGACAACAAGGGATTCCTCTTTCAGATCATCAAAGCAGATCAAGTTCCTTACCAAGGAAGATGGTTTACTGAAGTGCAAGTTGCCAAAAAACTACGAGCAATGGGGACCATCGCTTTTCAAGGAGGGGCGACTGATCTAGAAGCATCTAAGGCCTTAAGTAACTTGCTGTATAACGGCGGTGGGGTCTTCACCATCAATGTCAAGATCATCCCAAGAGCACATGGTCATACCACAAAGTCCTGATTCCCTTTTGTTGAAATTGCATAGCTCCAACAATGTCAATGTTGTTTCACATAGATGCGCATCGACGTTTCTAGAGAATGAAACAAATGACAGGTTAGAACAATTATGAAGTGAATGGTTATCATTCATGTAACCGTTCAACCGTTCCTTTGTCCTTTACACTTGACTTAAGCAGGCGGTGAGTCCTGTCAGCAGTTACACTTGCTGCAATCTCTGAATTTCCCTGCTGGGACTTGAACCTAGGCAGTTATTATAACAACCAAACACCTTAACCAGCGACCCCTACCATTAACAAATTGCATTACATCTTGTTTAGAACAAGTTTTGGAGGAATTCAATTTAATTGTGTAGTTCCAAGGAGCAAAAGTACACCAAAAATAGAATGTTGTTACGGTCGATAATACAATGTAAGGGTGGAACTCCATAATTGCCGAATTCCAAAACTTCAAATTACATAATGATGCACTGCGGAAACATCAATTATATAAAAATGAAAGATCTAGGGAGCTCCACAATGAATGGCTCATAAGGCCCAATACTTGCTGAAGGTATTGCAAATGGTGTAGCAAGCTAAGTGGGCTTGATAATGATTTAGGGGAAACTCCATGGTTAAACCAACGTAGCACTGGAATGGGTAATCTCCCGGGAGGGCCTTGTGCTTCGCTTCTGTGAACATCACCTAGATGCAATGTGTGCCAAGTGGACCATTCATGCTCATGAGAGATGGATTATTGTGGACCACTACTCATGAAATCTGGGTCAACGTAGAGTGACTCGAAACTGCGCAGCTGAATTCTAAAAACCCATATCAGATGATGCACTTCAGAAACACCAGTTGTAAAAAAATATAAAAATGTCAAACTAGTTACTAAGAAGATCTGATGAGCTATGGCCCCTGCAGCCTACTGTGACCGTAGATTAATAAACATTAACAATTGAGCCAATCCATGCTAAGGAATTTGTTTTCTCCATAAGAAAGCAGATCTGATGAGCTATGGCCCCTGCAGCCTAGTATGACTGTAGGTTAATAAGCATTAACAATTGAGCCAATCCATGCTAAGGAATTTGTTTTCTCCATAAGAACCTGCCATGGATTTTATGGCTGCTGTGCCCATTACTTTAAGTTCTGCATTAGTCTCAACAATCCCTTTCAATTATGGTTTGAAGAAGTAGAAAGACAGAATGACATGTAAATATACAATCCTAACATCCATAAATCAACAAACAAAACCCAATAAACAAAGAAAAAACAGTTTTTTTAATCTGTGCCCTGTACTAAATTCCCACCTTGGACACTCCATGCACCACTTTGTTTTTCTCTGCTTCATCGTCCCCAGTTGTATTTATAAGGTTCCCTATTAGGAGAGTCATAAGCGGAGTACATAAGCCAGTCAAAACAGAACCAATAGAACCAATACACATCAACATTATGTCCAGAGAGTCTGCTGTGAGAAACAATTTGTGAAATGCCACAACCTGAATGCTCTCTTCTTTCTTTTCACCCTCTGCCTGGTCATTATTTTCATCGTTTCCCTTTTCTGTAGCCATGTTGGAGTTAATTTCAGAAATCTTCTCAACATTCAAGGATAACGCTCCATTGGCATGATTACCATCGTTCCATTCGTTGCCTTTCTTGGGCATATTGGATTTTTGGGTATGGAATTCCTACCTTAAAAGGAAAACTCTGGCACGCCAATGGGAAAATCCTGTTATTTAGCACCCTGTCTTATTAACAAAGAAAAGAAGAAAGAGCGCACATTTTGAAGAGAAGATATAAGTAAATTGCATTGGCTACTGCAGATTAATTTGGTCTAATGAACGTTAAAAGCCATTACGATAATCACCATTGGTCCAACATACAGAAAATATATTGAAGCTCAAGTGGCATTTATCAACTGCAAGATTATTTTTAAGCTAACAGCTTGTAATGGAGATTTGGATATGGGGTTACTGATATGGAGGAACAAATTTGAAATGGATGCAAACGCGTTCCCGAAATAAAATTAGTGAAATTTCACTGTACATTTTTTGTTTTGAAATTTTGTGGTGGAAGCATTGATCTCTTTTTTCTTTCTTTCTGTTTGGAAGGATTTTTGAGGATGACTGACTGACAAACAAGATCTTGACCGATATGACATAAGTTGAAAGGGAAATTTTAATTTTATTAGAAACGTCACTGTATCATATGATGCAACGTTCATTGACGAAGACTCGATTCAAATGAAAACATCGAACAACTTTGTTAGCCTTAACTATATACACGACAAACGTGTACAACACAAATTATGTATAAATAAATAATCATATCGCATTACTAAAAATATTCGAAAGAGTTCTCCCATCATTTCAACCGTCTCTAATGAGAATCAATCGTTATGGAGCTCCCTAAAAGTAAGTTTTGTCTATATTATGGCGTTTCTTCCTTTTCTTTTCTTTTTTGATGTTATTTCCGCGATGCAATTGTTTGTTGCCCGGCATTAAGGGGTAAGGATGTCCCATGTGATTGTCCATGCATTAGAGAGCATTCTTCAAACAATAGGGTCACAAGTAGTCAAAACGCCACTTCGGTGGTATCATATGTTTGGGGTAACTCTTGAACGGTCAAGGATCAAACTCAAAGGATGGATAAGTTGGCACATGTGTTGTCCTTAAGCATCCCTTGCTCAAAATCAAAATCTTGAGCCTTATTCCCACCTTAGGGGCGTCACAAACATATGACTAATTAATTTAACACTAGTCACTAACCCTAACATATGCCCCTAAAGTTGCATTGTTTTTCTCATTACTCCAGGACAAATAAACCGTATATTGTAGGTACACTAGAGCCTTTCTAGGGTAATAAAGAAATTAGATATTGCAGACACACAATAGTTACAATGTTCATATCAAAATGAGGAAACAAAATATCATAAGCAAGGGAACGCAATCATAATTTTTTTGGAGATGCATGACATGTGTCAAAAAGTTCCCTTGATGCTCTCAATTGATGATTCCAATCAAATCCATATTTGTGGGTGAGGTTAATGACATCATAGAAGCATGTTTTCAAGTTTAGATTTTGCTAACATTTATGCGACATCGATTTATTCAAGATGCACCTCCAAACCCTAGTTGTTTGTCCTTAGTCGATTTAGAAATAGTTATTATGAATTGTTATATGTGTTTGGTGTATTTACACATATATAGCTATTATGAATTGTTTGTCTTTGGTCGATTCAAAAATATATTTTTGGAAGGAGGGTAAATTGAGGGTTTTGAAAGGACATGCAACCTGTACATTTGAGGATTTTAATTGAGAGGATCCACAACCTTGATACAATGAAGGGAACCACCACTAGGAACCTAATTGAAGCAACCTTGAAACCAGAGTGAAGATGCAGCATCCGCAACGAGTGAAGCAGCAACCTAAGTGAAGTAGCGACTGAGTAAAGCAATGACCGTAGCAACATCGACTGTAGTGAGTGAAGCAACATCCTGAATGAAGTAGCAACTGCGACGAGTGAAGCGATAACCTGAGTGAAGCCAGAATCGACAGTAGCGAGTGAAGGAACCAACATATTGCGACTGTAGCGAGTAGAGATGCCACATCTAGCGGCAAAACCACCTCAGAGAGGATCGTGCCTCAGGGGAATTTCAACACGGGTGGGCAAGCACACAACCATGTGACTTGACTGCACCACTCTCACCCCATCGACGTCGATTCAAAAATAATTATTATGACTTGTTATATGTATTTAGTGTATTGACACATATAACATTGTCTAATTAAATTTAATTCATTTATTTATATTACAAATGGGTACAAAATTCCATGATTCAACTAACTTTTGACATTTTAAGGCTAATTTTCATCGAAAAGTCTTTCAACATGCTCTTTTCACCTTACCTTTATAACCAAGAAGACTCTAACTTATGTTATGAACCTTATGTTGTTTCGGGGATGCAATAGCCATGATGAAATTGAATCCAAAAACATCATTTGGATCCTCTCCCAATGTTTAGGTTCAATTGATGTTATAGGTCTTAACATCTATTGTTGAATAATTTGTAAATTCTTCCAATAAAACGTCATATAGAACAATGGTCAAATTAGAGATTGCAATTGTATTGATTAGGGGGCTTTCATCAAGTTATTCAACCGAATCCAATATTCACATGGGTTGAACATTATCTCTAGCTAAACTAAATGCCATGTAATTAGGGCATCTTTCTTAGGAACAATCGTAGGTTCAACCAATAAGAATTCTTATAAGATAAAAAAATCTACCTTTATTTGCTAGATTTTTTTCTTGTCTCCATGATCTCATTGTTTTAAAAAACTCCACATCTTCTTCATAATTATGTCATGGAGGAGATGATATAGGTAATGGGATTTCGACGATTAAAGGAAAAGATAAACATCCTAGGAAAAAGTGGTTGTGATGATGCCACATCATGTGGCAACAAAAGGGACTTTTTCATGATCCAAGGGTTCCTTCCACAAGTATGTTTCCTTTTAGAGAGTGGTCTTCACACATGCTCAAGAAAGGGAAATTTACTTCTCAAATTGCATGTGTTGGAACCAACCGGTTCCTTGAAAAACTAAGAAAGTTTTTTTCTTTTTTTAATCTTAGTTTGTGTTTATAAGATGATATGCATAATTCGAGGTGATTTGCAATGCAAATATCAACATATTGACCATGTATGTAAGCTAAGAGTGATCCCTAGGGATCGTCACTTTAATTTTGTAAAAAGGACCATACTAGACCCAACACATATACAAAGACTCAGTCTATAACACGATCTGAGGCAATAATCAAAAGTTGTAAGTATAGGGGTTGTTTTAGGGGTTGTAGTAGACTAGCCTAAATGTAACTAAACCAAGGGATATTTTAGAAGTTTAATTAAATACAATAATATAATAATTTCTAAAAAGATAGGAAATTGATTGAAATTTAGAGTGGGAGAATGTTCAAACTGAGAGTAAAATTCATACCTTGAATTATGTAATTGATTACTGACATAGGGTAACACATGAGCATTCGGACTTACTGGTAATCCTTGTTGGACATTGTGTCTGTGTAGTTGTCATTGATGTCAAGTCACATTGATGTCAAAGGGGGTAGTGAGTGAATGATGATGTCATGAGTATTTATTATGTTAGCATGAAGTGTTCTTGTGTCATGAAGTGTTTAAGTTGTTATGGTGTCTTGGTACAGGTGCACGATCTAGGGCATGGTTCAAACAAGTATGGTCTTGTGTATGTGATCCTAAGGTTAGTATGCTTTCCAACATGGTATAACATGGTTAGTGAGTTATGTCAGAGGTGTCAATGTGTTCATAAGGTGAAGAACATGTCTAGTCCAATGAAGAAGGTGTTGATACAAGCCTAATTAAGCCTAATCCTAGACCTAGTGTATAGTGGATGGCATGGTAGCATGGAATATGAGGCAGAGTAATTCATTACAAGCATGTGGAAGGAATTTTGACATGGTGTATCATATGTGGAAGGTCTATAAAGTCATATCTCAAAGGTATAATGCAAGTTCAAGGTTCTTTTGAAGTAGACTATTGAAGACAAGGCAAGTTCGCATGGGTAAACCATGGTGGATAGTGAGTTGCAGAGGTGACCAAACATGGTTGAGCATTGTATATTATCTAGGAGGTCATTACAAAAGTGCATGCCAAGTTTTAGGTCAAGAATCAAAGAGGAAAGCAAGATTAGTCATTTTTAGCCATATTGAGCTCTTAGCACAATCATTTCTAGCTTGAAGGTCAACTTTGGATGCTCATTGGAGAAAGTGTGTTTTGTATGGGATGTTGAGCCTTTAGGGGATGTTGTTACATGGAACCAATAAGGTATAGCAAGAAGAATGAGGTCTTTTGGTCATCAAAATTTTATGAACCATCATTAACACCATAATTTCTCTATTATGACTTCAAAACCCTAGGTTGAAAGAGACTTGAGAGAAAATGATTTTACAAGCCCAAAATCGATTTCTTTTGCTAATGTGATGATTTGATCATGTAGAGGACTCCAGCTTTCTGTTAATGTATTTTATAGGTCTTGGTTGTGTGTGGGCCCCACTTAAAAATGCTTATTTCTAGAGTTTTTTCAGTTTGTGAAAAAGTTTTCCATTGAACCTAATGACTAATTTATTATTTATGGAAGCACGAGAGTTTTACTAAATTTCTATGATAGTTTCAGATCATGTTTGAGGTCCTAGGATGCAAAGTGTGGCCTATCTTTGAAGACTAGTTTTTGGGGATGAAACGACAGTTTCTGAGCAGTCTTGTTGCAGATATCTTTTGAGACATCTAATATCTAATTTGTGGTAGTATGAGCACATGATGATGTATCCGACATCAATATCTTTCCATTGATATATAATACTTGAATAGTTGAGGTCATATGATGTGGTATTGAGCCTTTGTAGACACTAAATCATGCACTTCAAGTATCTAGTTCTGATCACATACTATTATTCATATGATTCATAAAGTAAGAAAAGTACTAATTGACCCATGTATTTTTCCACCTTTGTTTGCTTTCTATTTCCACTTTTGATCTTACAATTTGGATTTCCCAGCCTTTCTTTTTATACTTCCACATTTCTCACTCTAGACACCAACGCCCAACCAGGACGCCAACGCCAGGCGCCCTTAACCTCTTTGTACTTTACTCACATATTTTGGGTCCTTCCTAGCCATTTGGGCATCTTATCTAATTGGTAATAGGTCTTTTTGGGGTTGATTACGAAATTCAAGAAAGGGAATCATATAAATATAAAGTTATCTAACCACAATAAAGGACCAAACATTAAGCATTAGCTATCACCACCTAAGGTTGCATCCTAATGCTATTCAAGAGCATTCTAGCATCCATTCAAGGGCAAGGGACTGATCATTCTGCATAAACTTCATAGGAGGGGAGTCCATTCTATTCCATACACACATCTATTTACATCTTTTACATCTAGCTACTTGCTCGCTATTCAAGTGCGACACGCACAAGAGCCACCTAGGGCATGATTCCGCACACACACACACACACACACAAAGAACTAAATTGGGTATGAAAACAGTCTAACCCCTCATTTCACATCGTTATTTTTTAGGATTTGATGTCTCTTTGAGGGTTTTGCAGGTCATTATTTCATTGCAGGTTTCTAACGACCTTAGCGATCATTGTGCGACATCATAGCGATCAAAGGTAAAGGACAACAAATAACTTGCAACCTGAGAAAGATGGCTTTATGAGAATTTTCGCAGTCATAGGCACCCACTACGAGTCTGTGGTGCCCGCAGGTGCCCTTTCCGGGTGCCTTTGTCCAGCTTACTCCTCCAGATTTGCATTTTTCTGAGCTTCAATGTGACTGTTTGTGCTTCGGATTTTTCATTTTTTAGCTTTGTGCACCTTTGGTATCTTTGCAAAATAGCTAAGTCATTCTATCCCTTCCTTGCAACTAAGGTTTCACATTTTTCTAGCTTAATTTGCATGGGTCATTTGATGTACTTAATTGTTATTTATTTACTACTACAATAACAATCAAATTAAGCATTTTCATAGCTTTTATTCATATTTTTCTAAATCATTTTGGTGAACCTGAACTCGATCTGAATAATCTTAGGGTCCTCATACCTTTATTTCTTTTATCTTCCTAGGATCGTCTCATCATGGATATCTCTATTCATGATTTCATTCTCATCAACCCTGAATTAAGAGCTAAAATCATTATTCTCTTGGTTAGTACTCGAATTCCTTCTGATATTCATCCAAATATAGTATATAACACATTTGTAGATGCATTTTCTCATCATATTGTTTTCGCATCTACCCCTACTAACAATCTTATTGTTTTTGACAATGATCTGCCTCTATACATAATGGTTCGTATCAATAATGTGGGTGTCAAACAAACCATCATCGATAATGGATCTGAGCTTAATCTATGCACTTTATCATTCATTGAGGCCATTAGCCTTTCTGTTACTTATGTTAGTCCTTCCTCCATTTCTCTTCATGCTTATGATGGTTTTGTTTGACCATGCATAGGCAACATCACTTTGCCTATCACTGTCGGACCGAAAAATCTTCCTACGGTTTTCTTTGTTATGGACTTCCTAGTTCAATATAATTTCCTAGTTGGCAGGCCATGGCTTCATGCCATGCAAGTTGTACCCTCTACAATGTATCGATGTGTTAATGTTGATCAGAGAATACTTGTTAGAGAACACATAAGGAGTCCGCACAGGAGAGAAGGCCAGGATCAAGGGCGCGGAAGGATAGGAAGGACCCATGCACAGAAGGCAAGTTCAACATTTAGGACTTAGCCGATTTTGAGCATGATGACCTATTTTTAGAAGATGGCATGCGGAACACACCAACAATGTAGAGACGTGTGCGCCATGCATTGTCTATTTTTGGAGGATCATATCAAAGCATTTTGCATGGAGACAAGCTAAGAATAGGATTGACACTTCAGTTAACTATAAGAGGCCTATAGATAGCACACTTGCATGTATGGCTATGCCTGTGAATGACGCGTGGCTATTAATAGCATGCGGCCTATTTCTGGAATAGATAAGCAGTGAAGGGAAAGTCCCCACCCTATATATAAGAGTGTGATGGATGTATGAATATATAGAGATATACACATATGACTGAATTACTGTAGTAGATCCATACGCGCATTGGTATCATTTGACATTATTGTAAGGAGCTTCTGTGTTATTAATAGATGGAAGATATTGGCTGAATCTAAGTGTCATTCTTGTGTGTAATCGAGTAGTGTATGTTATTGATTTAATCATGATTACTGTTTAACGCTTGTTCTGTCATAGATCTGAATGTAGCATACAATGTAGAATGATATATTAGTTATGAATCTATGTGTTTCTTCCTTCATCACGCTAACATCCTGTTACAGCAACCCTAAAGAGGTACCTGGTACCTTTGCGCACTTCGGGTGAGCGCTCAGTCTAGGCTGAGTGATGTGCCAATGCGTCTAGGGAGTTATCTGGTAAATTCTAGGCTGCATCATTGGTTCCGTTTCCGGGACCTCTTTTTTAGTTATTTTCAGGATGGTTCGCGATGAAGACATACCAGTTAACTCTAGCAAGTATTGAGGAATGGATACACAATCTGGAGGAAGAATATGCATGGCGGTTCAACAGTGGATCTGAGTTTAACACACTCACTTGGGTAGAACAAAATCTATATGACAACTTATATGAGAGATTTTTCGCCATCTTTCCAGTAGAATTATATGAGTGGCTTACTACTTATGCATCTCAGTGAAATTGGAGGTATCACACACTTGTCTGGACGCAGGAAGAATTTTAGGCCCTTTATGATGCTGATTTGATCTGGACTCTCGCTATGGATACGTGGTTTCATGGTGTTCTAAACAGTTATATTCTGGAATATTCAATTTCGATGTACTCTTTCCCGGAGGTAGCTGAATTCCAATTTTTGTGGTATCCAAGAGGAGTATATTTGTGAGGTATCCCACTGGCGATCAAGATCTTGATGGTAACTTTGAACCTGGAGAGTAAACCGATGGCTAACTAAACTTCACCACGCGTGAGGGTAGGAACAGGTTTGGTGAAAGATGGCAGACCTAGCGGCAGAGAGGTAGAGAGAGGAAAGGTGGCTTAAGTTTAATGAGGTGCACGAGAGGGAGATAGAGAAGTAGAGTTACATTGCAGAAAGTATGGCGTTGAGGAGAGAGATGGCTCGTGAAGGATTTACAGCTCACGTAGAAGACGTGGAGCCAGAGCATCAGGAACTCCCCCATCTTGGAAAACATGATAGAGATCCCCCCTCGGCCTCACACAGAAGTGCACCAACAGAGACTACCTGGACCGTGGGCACGCATCTTAATCCACCTGGTGACCTAGCCCTTGCGCTTGGTTTTCTAGTATCTAGTACGACAAGTAACCAGAAAGCTAATTTGGGAAGCAGGAGAGTAGGAGTAAGTCAGGGAGCAAGTACATCAATGGCAAGACAGATGAATTCAATGATATTTGGAGGAACATCCTTAGGTGCATCATCCCCATAGAATGTGAGCATGCAGAATGTTGGATTCACCTCTGGAAGTGGAACTACCTCACAGACGGTAGGGGTTCAGTATAGTACTACTGTCAGAGCACAGGGGAGTACATCTACATGTCATATTCCCACTATAGGTGGAGGATCAGGAGGTATAGGTGGTTCTAGTTCTGGTGGATCTGGTGGTTCTTGAGGTAGAGGGAACACAGGAGGTTCTGGATCAAGTGGTCAAGGTCCGCAACAACCACAAAATATTTATATGGAGATGTCTCTTCGTCTCCTAGAGTATAGAGGTATAGAGGATGCTGCCAAACATGTGCATATGTGTGAAATCTTGTGGCACACTAAGGGGATCATGACTGCTGAGCGTAAGGCAAGTCAATTTGCTACTACATTACAGGGACGTGCACACAGCTGGTATAGGAAGTTTGACCCTGATCAAACTTGCGTGGATTATGCAGCATTGAAAGATGCTTTCTTGAAAGAGTTCCATATCCCCGAGTTTGAGCAGAAGAGTATTAGTGCGCTCAAGGATATCAAGCAAGGCACTACTGAGAGTGTACGTGAGTATGATGCTCGTTTTAAGACACTTCTATCTAAGCTATCTTATGATATTCACACTAGCCAACATGCGCAATGGTTCGTTGGAGGATTGATTACACCATTTAGAAGGGCGATGTCACATAAGACATACACTAATCTGTGTGAAGCACTGGAGGCAGCTTTGCATGCTGAGGTAGTTGGGAGCATTGACACTGGCATTAGTCCATTCTTAGAGGCACAGATTGTAGCTATGGCAAAGCAGTTAGAGAAGCTATCAAAAATTCAGCCCATGAAATGCGCTCAGGAATTTGGTGTATAGATTGTGAAGTGGAAGGTCACACCAAGGATAGTTTCCCTCGCAGATCTGTATGCTCATTACTATTGGATTACGAGATATGTCATTTGAATCATGATGCTAGTCATTGTCCTTTGTTACAATGTGTGATAAGGAAGAATGTATCTTGCTTTTGCAAGATTTGTAGGTCCATGACCCATGATACTGAGGATTGTCGTTTGATTGGTCAGATCCAGGATGCTATAGACATTGGGGTACGATGAAAATTGTAACAAATAATTCTAAGGGTAAGAATGAGCACCATGATTGGGATCATAATCCAACATGCTATGACAGGAATGACGGGCATTTTGAAGGAGGTCATGGAAGGGGACATGGATATCGTGGTGGATATGGAGGACAAGGCCATGGTGGAGGAAGAGGTGAGTTCCCTCATGGAAAATGTTATACATGCAGATATCTTGACCACTATAGGTGCGAATATCCTCAGAATATTACATGTTCTTGCTGCGGGAAGAACCATAGCTATGAAGAGTGCCCAGACTTATATGAGCATCTGAGTAAGCAGCATAAGCAAGAAAACAAAGGCACCAGGATGGTTAGAATCCAACGTGCGGTAAAAGATCAGTGGATGCCCAAGATAGCAGAAGGACCTGAGGCATTAATAGTGAAGATTACTACACGCGCTGAAGCGGCACGCGCAAGAAAAGCATTACACCAGAAGCATACGATCACCAAGGAGGAGGTTTTGCATGCAAGGTACCTAGATGCCGCTCATCAGAAGGAGGTTTACCAGGATACCATGGAAGTGATAAGGAATCTTCAAGGTGAGATACAATACTTAAAGGAGTAGAAGAAAGCATCAGAGACAGTCCAAACTGATATCGATGATCTGCGAGAAGTGTGTAGAATGTTGCGCCAAGAGAACATTATCCCACTATTAGGAAGTTGGTTAAAGGGGAACACTCCACGCGCAAGTTTTGAAACCGGACGACGGATCCTGCATGCAAATCTTCCACCTGATAGCATTGACTATGACAAGGAAATTACTCTGAATGTCGTTGTGGATGGGTGGCTGTTGAGAAACATATTGATTGATACAGGTGCGGAAGTAAATGTGCTTACATTAGATGCATGGGTACAAATGGGGAGGCCTCCATTACAGCCATCATCTAATGTGTTGTTTATGGTAAACCGGACTAAGGCTACTCCCATAGGAGTTTTGAAGGATGCATCTATAACCATACAAGGGGCCAAGTTCACTGGGGATTTTGAGGTATTAGCACTTACAGAAGCAAACAATTTTCCAGCCTTGCTTGGATGCCCTTGGTGTTATGCGAATAATGTTGACTTTAGATTCAATAAGGGTTATATCAGCTTTGAGAATGAGGAAAGGGTTGTGATACCATTGACAGATGGGAAGTCTACACCATATGTTGAGCCTCTAAGTGAGGAGGACTTAAACCAAATTTATGTACGCGTTGTTCAGGACCCAAAGGTCAATGAGCCATCAAAAGAAGGCATCCTACAGTGGGAGGATTCAAATTCCATTAGTGATACTACAAGTATTACTTGTGACAATTGGGCTCATGGTATATATGAATTGGTAGGGTGCGAAGTAAAAAGTGTTGTTGCATGCAAGAATAGACTTTGTTCGGTCCGACGGATAGGTAACACAATGCCTTGGTATACAAGGGCAGAAGATCTTCTTGCATTTTTGAAAGCCATGGAAACACAATGGACATATTAAATTAAGAGAAGAGCTATGTTAGTATATACCTTGTGCGGGACAACAATGCGCTAGTGGGTAGTCCACAGAGATAATATTATAGAATGGGAAAATATTGGAATCGCCCTATCTATTAGGTTTGTAAGGAACAATGCACCTACACAGATCTGCACTTATCATGGTGATCAACTTGTTCAGCATCACATTTAGCAGTGTGAGAGACTCTAGACAACAGGACAAGAAGCATTACCACTTTCACTCTAGGTGCATAGATTGTACTCTATGCTATAAGGATGCGCACGCACCTGGTATGTATATGCAGAACTACATCGAGAGACTGGAAACTGGAAAAATTTGACTGCAGGGATGATCTAGAGATTTGACTACTTTTCTTCTCAACCTCTAATAGAAGAGGCATTAAAATTTATCAAGCACTTAACCATGGGAGATAGTGCAAAAGCAAAAGAGCATAATCAAGAATTATTTGGTGAGATAGAGTCCAAAGCGCATTTTGAGAAGGAAGAAGAAATGGACTTCATATTACTTGAATGTGCTTTCCTTGAGAAAGAGAAGGGAAAGATGGTTTACATCATGGATGATAAGGAAATTGAAACCTGGATATTGAACATTCACAAGGGGTGCGCGAGGTCTTGGACAGTGCAGAAAAGGATACGTGTGCCTATCACAAACCCATGAAGACAAAGAAGGTGAATATAGGTTCGGAGGCTGAGCCTAAGGAGGCCATAATTGGAGACTACTGGTCAGACTCAGAGGTAGAAAAGATCATTGAGTTACTCAGGGATTATCAGGACTTATTCCCACGAGGATATCATGAACTTAAAGGCATGCATAAATCACTTGGGGAAATGAAGATAAAGCTTAAAGACATTGCACGCCCAGTTAGAAAGAGGCCTTACAGAATGAATCCTAATTTGCACGAAAAGGTAACAGAAGAAATTGATAAAATGTTGAAATTTAGAATTATCAAACCCCTCGATGAGTCAGAATGGGTTAGCCAAATGGTGATTAGTATCAAGAAGGATGGATGAATTAGAATATGTGTAGACTACATGGAGTTGAATGTTGCATACATCACCGATCCATTCCCAATGACCATTCACTGAGGAAATACTAGAAGGCATTGCAGGGCGCGAGATATACTCCTTTACAGATGGGTTTCTGAGTATCATCAGGTTAGGATTGCTCAGGAGGATCAAGAAAAGACAACATTTACTACTGAATGGGGCAGTTTTGCCTATATTGTGATGCCTTTTGGATTGAAAAATGCGCCTACTGTATTCTCGCGCATAATTGTTCAGGCATTCAAAGATTTTATTCACAACTTCTTACAGTTTACCTAGATGATTGGACAATATATGGGCTTGTGAAAGATCATTGTAACAATTTGTACTTGATGTTTGAACGGTGCAGACAGTTGAGTATCTCTTTGAACATCAAGAAGTGCAGATTTGCCATACCATTTGGAATATTATTAGGACATATAATTTGCAAGGAAGGTTTGCTCGTTGATCCAGCTAAGGTTGTAGTCATTTTAGGCCTGAAAGCACCTACCAGTCAAAGCGAGGTGCGCGGATTTTTAGGTCATACAGGATATTTTAGAAAATTCATCAAAGGGTATGCCAAAATTATTGCACCCTTGGAAGAGTTACTGAAGGTGAAAGGTACATTTTATAGGGGAGAACCACAACAACGCACATTTGAGATATTAAAAGAGAGACTTACTACCACACCCATTCTACGCTTTCCCTCATGGGATAAACCATTTCATGTGCATGTGGACGCCTATGGCATGGCCATTGGCATTATGTCAGCTTATCCTGGAGAAGGTATTGTCGATCATCCAATTTTTTTTGCTAGTAGGAAGCTGACTCCTGCTGAACAGAATTATACAACTACAGAGCATGAAGCTTTGTCTATGATCTATGCATTGCACAATTTTTGACAGTACTTGTTAGCAACACCATTTTTGTTTTATACAGATCACATGGCATTGAATTACTTCGTAAACAATCCCGTCTTACAAGGGTGCATATGCAGATGAGTGCTCTTATTTCAAGAGTTTGATTTCATATTTGTGGTGAAGCCAAGGAAAATCAATTCTAGGCCAGACCATCTATCTAGAATCAAATCAGGAGAGGAAGCACAAACAATTTAAGAAACCATGCCAGATGCATAGTTATATAGGTTAAAACACACACCATCAGAATTAGAAGACATTGTTGTCTTTCTGCGGACTGGTATAGCACCAAAAGGAATGAAGGCATTAGATGAGTTTATGGTTGCACACCATAAAACTACACCCTACCATCCTTAGGCAAATGGAATTGTTGAGGCTTTCAATAAGATTTTGAGCCAGACTTTGACGAAAAATTTTTATGTTGGAAGAAAGGATTGGGATTACAAAGTGTCAGTTGTTCTTTGGGCATATAGAACAAATTATAAGCAATTGAACAAAGCCACACCATTTCAACTGGTGTTTGGCATAGAAGTCGTTCTCCCTATAGAATTTATGCTACCTTCTTTACACATTACGCGTGCTAGAGGTATAGCTAATGAATAGGCTTTAGAAGAGCGTATCGAGCAGATGATTCAACTGGATGAGCGACGAGCCATAGAAAAATGGAGTCAGAAGCAAGAAAAGGCGAAGCAGAAGGCATGACATGACAAAAACATAAGGAATAAGAAGTTTGAGATTGGAAAAATGATACTTCTTTATGACTGTAAGTTATTGCATCATCCAAGCAAGCTCAAAGTACATTGGTTGGGGCCATATGTCATCACTCACATACTTGAAATAGGTGCTTTCCAGTTAGAAGCACTTGATGAAACATGGCTACCCGATTACTTTAATGGGAGTAGGCTGAATCCCTACTATAAATAAAACTTCTTGGTGTTTGTAATAAGGTAGTATTGCCATTTAGATTAGGTTTCCCTTATGTATTTCCTTAATGTATTGTTGGGGTTAGCACACCGGTTATACAGACAATATATCATATCTAAGCATACATGCAAATAAAAGCGGATATTCTACCAGAAGAATTATACAAAAACAAGAGACATAAATCAACACCAGATTTAACGTGGTTCACCCAGTGTGGGCTACGTCCACCAAGAAACAAGCCAATCTATTATCCAAAGCTTTGACAAGATATACAATGAAGATTTACAATCTTCTACACCTCTCAGATGTTCAGTACTTTCTTCCTTCAAGCTTTTTGATTCTTCACCAAGAATTCTCTCTCACATAATTATCTTGTAATTATGATCAATCCTCTCATTCTAAACCCTAGCTTTATGCTTTAAATAGTCATTTAAGACTTTAGGGCACTTAGCCATGCAATTACATTCATTAAATCTATTCCAATGCTAAAAATAGAAATAAATCCCGAGAGTTAATTAAAAGCTCGTCGCACAGGTAACCGATGCCGGTTCTGCCCAACCGTCACCGGTTCCAACTTGCCCTGACCGATGCCGGTCACACTCTAACCGATGTCGGTTACTGTCAACTTCCAACAAGTTCTATTTGCATGCTAAAACATGAGTAATTTAGCTCCATACTCAACAATCTCCCACTTGGAGATTAATTACTACACACTATACCTGTACAACACCATTCTTGGATCCTCCTAAGCTTTGTTTCTTCCTCTTCAAGTTTCAAACTCGAAGACCAACAGAAGTGGAGTGTAGCTCCAACTTCTCCTTTGCTAATGGCTTCGTTAGCATATCCGCAGGGTTCTTACTCGTATGAATCTTTTCCAGATTCAACTGTCCATCCTCCAATACCTGTCGTATGAAGTGATACCTCAACTGAATGTGTTTCGTTCTCGAATGAAATGTTGAGTTCTTTGCCAAATGAATTGCACTCTGACTGTCACTGAACAGTTTACAATTACCTTGCTCCTTTCCCAACTCTTCCATGAACCTACTCATCCATATCATCTCCTTGCTAGCCTCTGTAGCTGCAACATACTCTGCCTCTGTAGTAGACAAAGCCACAACCTTCTACAATCTTGAAATCCAGCTAACTGTCATTCCACCTACTGTGAAAATATATCCAGTAGTGCTCCTCCTACCATCCAGATCTCCAGCCATATCCGAATCAACATAGCCACGTAATGAAATATCCGAACCTCCATAGCATAACTGCATGCTAGATGTCCCTTTCAAATACCTGAGTATCCATTGGACTGATTTCCAATGCTCTTTACCTGGATTAGCCATATATCTACTCACAACTCCCACTACCTGTGCAATGTCTGGTCTTGTACAAACCATAGCATACATGAGACTTCCAACTGCTGAAGCATATGGAACTCGTGTCATGTATTTAACCTCCTCTTGTGATGAAGGACACTGATCTTTACTCAATTTGAAGTGTCCAGCCATAGGTGTGCTAACAGGTTTTGCATTCTGCATGTTGAACCTTTCTAACACCTTGTAGATATAATCCTCCTGAGACAAATACAATTTCTTGTTTTTCCTGTCTCTATGTATTTGCATGCCAAGGATTCTTTTTGCAGCTCCCAAATCCTTCATTGCAAACGTGTGAGCTAGCTTTCTCTTAAGCTCACCAATGTCCTGCATACTAGATCCTGCAATAAGCATATCATCCACATACAGTAACAAAATAATATAGCTCCCATTTTCAAGCTTCTTGAAATAAACACAATGGTCAGATTCACATCTCAAGTAACCATGCTCATGCATAAAACTATCAAACCTCATGTACCATTGCCTTAGAGCTTGCTTGAGCCCATATAGGCTCTTTTTCAACCTACACACTAATTTCTCCTTACCCTTGACTTCATACCCAAGCAGCTGCTACATATAAATCTCTTCATCCAAATCACCATGAAGGAAAGTCATCTTCACATCTAGTTGCTCTAAATGTAAATCTTCTACTGCAACTAAACTCAATACAGTACAAATAGAAGTCATCTTAACAACAGGAGAAAATATTTCACCAAAGTCAATACCTGCCTTTTGTGTAAATCCCTTTACTACAAGCCTTGCCTTGTACCTTTTCTGTCCACCCTCTTCTTCCTTAATTCTGTAAACCCACTTGTTCTGCAATGTTCTCTTTCCTACTGGAAATTTAACCAAATCCCAAGTCTGGTTCTGTTCCAAAGAGTTCATCTCCTCATCCATGCCATGCTCCCACTGAACGTGAGTTTTATCCTGCATTGCTTCTTCAAAGCTTTCTGGTTCACCACTATCAGTCAATAATAGATAAAATAGAGAAGGTGAAAATCTTTCTGGAAGTTTACTTACCCTTTGTGACCTTCTCACAGGAGTTTGGGGTACCAAAGGCTCAATCTGGACCTCCTGGACATTAGTATCAACTTCTGACAGTGACCAATGCTGATCACCTCTAACCGACGTCGGTTCAGCTAACCGATGCCGGTTCTGATCCTCTGTAACCATCGGCGGTTCATCTGACCGATGTCGGTTAGGGCCTAACCAACCACGGTTACTGTGTATTTCTGAAGGTGTTTCTTTAAAACCTGAGAGTTCATTTTCATCAATAAACTTCTCAATTTTCTCATCCTTGGGTACCAAAATTTGATCCCTGTACATTCTCTTTTCATTCCATTCAACATCACGACTCCTAACAATTTTAGAATTCTCTAAATCCCAAAAATGAAAACCAAAATCACCAGATCCATAACCAATGAAAGTGCACCTCTTGGATTTTACATCCAACTTTTTTCTATTTTCTCTATCAACATGCACAAAAGCTTCTGAACCAAAAACTTTAAGAAAAGAAAGATCTACCTCTTTTCCGGTCCATGCTTCCTCTGGTATTCCTCCATCTAGTGAACTTGAAGGGCCATAGTTAATCAAATAAACTGTTGTATCAACTGCTTCTGCCCAAAACTGCAAGGGCAATCCAGAATGTATCCTCATACTTCTAGCACGTTCCATGATTGTCTTGTTCATTCTCTCTGCAACACCATTCTCCTGTGGTGTTCTTGGAACCATTCTTTCTCTACGTATCCCATTCACTGAACAATAATCATTGAAAGTCCTTGCTACAGTATTCACCACCATTGTCAGATCTAAGGCACTTTAACTTAGAATTTGATTCATTCTCAACAAGGGCTTTCCATCTTTTAAAAGTTTCAAAAACATCATATTTATGTTTAATACAATAAACCCATACCTTTCTTGTAGCATCATCAATGAAAGTAACATAATACTGGGATCCACCATGAGAAGCTACCTGAGCTGGTCCCCACACATCTGAGTGTACAAGCTCTAATTTATGCTCCTTCTTAGTTGCCCCAACTTTGAGAAATCTCACTCTCTTTTTGCTTTCCAAAGATACAATGCTCACAGAAATCAAGATCTAAATCTTTCAAATCTGATAACTTACCCTTAGCCTTTAAGATCTGCATTCCTTTTTGACTCATATGACCCAACCGATTATGCCACATGCATGCATCTGAATCTGAAGTAGATAATGCAGAAAAGGAATCAGTAATACAGGTAGATAAATATAACGTTCCTACCTTCTTACCTCTTGCCACAACAAAAGCACCCTTGGTGACTTTCCAAGAGTCTCCTGTAAAAGTAACCATGCAACCAGATTCACCTAGTTGCCCTGCAGAAATAAGATTCCTCCTGAGGCTTGGCACATGCCTCACATCTTTCAATACCCATGTATTTCCATTCTGCAATTTTAGATGAACTTCCCCTTTACCAGTAATACTGCAAGGTTCATCATCACCCAAATAAACATGCCCAAAATTTCCCTGGACATAATTTCTAAAATAACCCTTATTAGGGGTTGCATGGAAAGAAGCTCCTGAATCTAAAACCCATGATTCAATTCTACTATCTAAAGAAAGAATAAGAGCATCTTGCATTACCTCTGATGCAGCAAGATTCACCTCTTTACCTTTGTCTGGTTGTTGGTTCTCTTTATTCTTTGACCAACAATCTTTCTTTGCATGTCCTTTCTTTCCACATTTCCAACAAGTAATTCCCTTACTTCTGGATTTAGATCTGTTATCCCTTGACTTTGATTTCCCATTACTCTTACTCTTGGATCTCTCCTTCTGTTTGCCCCTGCTTTCTACATTCAAAGCATTTCCAGATGATGTTTCCTCTGTACTTTTCCTACGAATTTCTTCATTCAAGATTATACTAACCACATCATCAAACTTCAAAATATTATTAGCAGATGTTGTATTACTAACAGCCATTACCAAGTTGTCCCAACTATCAGGAAAAGAACATAAGAATAAAAGTGCTTTTACTTCATCATCAAACGGTATTGAAACCGATTTTAACTGATTTACAATAGATCGGAAATCATTCAAATGACTAGAGGTAGATTCACCTTCATGCATCTTAGAACTAAAAAGTTTCTTCATCGAATAAACTTTATTTGAAGCACTAGGTTTTTCATATAAATTAGCAAGAGATTTCATTAAGTCTACCGTAGAAGCCACTTCTATAATATTGGAAGCCACGGATGCTGTCAGGCTCAATCTTATAGATCCCAAAGCCTTTCTGTCAAGAATCTTCCATTCTTCATCAGTCATCTTCGTAGGTCTAGACTTCTCATCCAACGGTAAGTACAAATCTCTCTGATACAGATAATCCTCAATCTGCATCTTCCATAATTGATAATTTCAGCCGTCAAACTTCTCTACCTTGTATTTATTATCTTCTTTCATTGTTGTAGCTCCCACTCAATCAAAAAACCCTCTGTGAGTAAATATGTCAACACACAAAACCCTCAAACAAAGCTCTGATACCAGTTGTTGGGGTTAGCACACCGGTTGTACAGACAATATATCAGATCTAAGCATACATGCAAATAAAAGTGGATATTCTACCAGAAGAATTATACAAAAACAAGAGACATAAATCAACACCAGATTTAACTTGGTTCACCCAGTGTGGGCTACGTCCACCAAGAAACAAGCCAATCTATTATCCAAAGCTTTGACAAGATATACAATGAAGATTTACAATCTTCTACACCTCTCAGATGTTCAGTACTTTCTTCCTTCAAGCTTTTTGATTCTTCACCAAGAATTCTCTCTCACATAATTATCTTGTAATTATGATCAATCCTCTCATTCTAAACCCTAGCTTTATGCTTTAAATAGTTGTTTAAGACTTTAGGGCACTTAGCCATGCAATTACATTCATTAAATCTATTCCAATGCTAAAAATAGAAATAAATCCCAAGAGTTAATTAAAAGCTCGTCGCACAGGTAACCGATGTCGGTTCTGCCCAACCGTCACCGGTTCCAACTTTCCCTGACCGATGCCGGTCACACTCTAACCGATGTCGGTTACTGTCAACTTCCAGCAAGTTCTATTTGCATGCTAAAACATGAGTAATTTAGCTCCATACTCAACATGTATTTCCTTCATTTTCGCTATGCTTTGTCAATTTAGTTGTTGTTCTTGTGTAAAGCGCGCTTGCGCGCATGAAGCTCATTACTATGTGAAGAATGTTTATGCACAGAGGACTGCACATGCCTTTAGTGTGGGGTGGTTATAGTTATCTAAGTAAAAAACCGTGGGAATTAAAAGGTGAAAGGAATAATCTGCTACAGGTGTACTTTAAGTCAAAAGAAGATTGCTTCTCACAAGTGACCAAGGATGGGGATGAATGAAAGGACACTATAATGCGAGGCAAGTGGAGGCCATGATAACTACAAGAAGAAGGTACAGTGACAAGGTACTCGGGTGCAAGGGTGCGCGTTGAAGAGAATTTTGTGACTAGAGGGTAGGAAGGCACGCTAGAAGGTTATAGCTGGGTATGAAGATGTACCACATACAAAGAACAAATTTGGTCGGTAAATGAGAGGATTGGTAGGTGAAGGAGCAATAAATGCATCAAAATTTGAAAAATTGAAAAAAAATTATATAAGGATGGGATGCAGATTCATTTTTACTGTTGTGACTAAGAGAATTTGAGGAAAGAGCCAATTACAAAGAGTCGAGTGATCGGGTTAAGGTGTCGAAGGGTGTGAAACCAAGCGTGATAAATAGATTTGTGTGAAAAGAAGCTTGTGTCCCCAGTGGTGAAGGGTTTGATAGAAGCAAGGAGGCAAGAGAGGAGTTAGGGCACAAAGTTTCCACCTAGGGCACGATTGAATTGAGCTAGGGTTTGATTCAAAAATTTGTAGAGTTAAAGAGGATACGTTTGTAAAGGGAAAAAAATGGCACCCAAGAAGGCATCTGCAACAACAGTAAAAGGAAAGAAGAAGGTGGTTGTTGAGGAAGAAGAGATGGCACCTGAAAGCCATTTTTCAGAAATGTAATATCCAGAAGGATTCATCGTTGGCCAAGAGTGGGATTCACCCATCAGAAAAGAGAAAAGTGAGTGAATACAATCACAGGACTACGGAGAACAAGAAGGAGCTTGATTCCTTTCTCACTGCTAGGATGAACAAGCGTATGGCAGATGAAATGCTAGTTTTTGATGATGCAGGTGAGAAGCTTCTAAAGAGAATTGGGGTCTACCAATTATATGAGCTCCCATATTTCGGGAAGTATGAGCCCTTGTATCAGTGGCTCATGAGCAGAGTGCATGAGGAATTCTTCTACTTTGCAGGATGCAAAGTTAGAATCTCATTTGCGCTTATCTCATCAGTTATATGTTTGAAGGCCACAGGAGAGGACATAAAGAATGATCTCACAGATAAAGCCACGATCTTGAAGACCAGACAAGAGTTGGGATCCCTGAAGGGTCTGCACAGTATGGATATAGAAAAATTGAAGAACTATCTGGTTATGTAAGCAGCATCACACCTTGTTACAAATTTGAATGATCAGGAGCGGTGGTCGTAGGTAAATACTATGTGGTTACATGTTGCATGTAAGATTTCATAAGGATCAATCTACATTATTGCAGGATATATTGCAGAACAAATAGTCGAGGAAGCTCACACAGGAGGGAATATCAGCTTTGGGGCTGTTCTACTATCACTAGTATTCATGGAAATTGGAGTACCAGACGGGCCGAAGGAAAAAGTATGGGAATACCCCATGGAGAATAAGTTAGCAGCTGAAAGGTTCAGTTAGTAAGTATGATAGGCTCCACGCAATGTTTGGAGAAGAGTGGCACATCCCAAAGGACCTACCATCAGTAGTAGGGATACAAGTCTAGTTTATTATATATCAACATTTCTGTATCATGCGCTTCCCAATGAAAGATGGATTTTGTAGCCCTTGGTGTAAATTACCTTATGCATTCACTGCAAGGTATTTCTAAGCATCTATTCATAGATTTACAAACACGTGTCAACTGGTATTCAATGCAGATAAGGTAGACTGTGACTACCACACGTTGAGAAAGAAGTATGTTTATCCTGGAAGAAGTGTCTTCACCAAGAGGATCATTTCGGAGGTGTTGAATACTAAGCCAATAAGTCTGGTTATAGTAGATGTAGGGGCAATGTTGGTGTATCTTTAGCTGAATCCAAAGATGGAGAATAACAAATATGTGGAAAGTGAGTTCACACTTCTAACACCACCAAAGGGAAAGCATTCAATGGAGAACATCCCAACGACTAAGCCCACAGAGCCAATTGAATTGGAGGATGAGGAGGAGGAGCACGAAGATAGTGGTGGTTTGGTGCATAGAGGTAGGAGACATCCTATAAATAAGGGTGAAGAAGAGCGCGCCATTACACTGCCTTAGCCACAAGAGGGGGATGATGAGGACTTGAATTCAGTCCAAAGGGAGCACAAATTTAAAAAGGTATTTAGGAGAACAAGGACCCAAGGTGCTACTCCAACCATGATGCGCAGATCACCCAGACTCTCTCCACAGAAGGAGGAAACCTTGCAAAGGAGGAAACTGAAGTTAGATAAGGAGGCAGAAAAGTGAGAGGAAAGTGCACCTAATTCTCCTACACATCTAGAGAACATAAAAAAATAGGCTGAGGAATCAAAGGGAAGAGAAGAGGATGAAAAGAGACCAGAGGAGACAACTACAGAGAATGTTCAGGACATGGAGACACAAGTGCCAAATTTGGAAGCTAAAGTTCCTAAGTAGCAACGGTCTAGAAGAACAAGTGGGGAGCACATTCCACCATCCATGGGGTATGCGGAGAACGCAGGTAAAATTTTATGTGCCTGCTTCCAGAGAACGATATCATAGAAGGATTTATTCAGCTTGGAGCTAATGGATGAGGATATGGTGACTGCGCGCACTTGAAAGCAACTGTCATGGTCAATGCATACCCACATGGATGAGCCTGACTTTGATGTACGCGAAGACTCATGCATTTTGAGATGGCTAAAGAAGGCACCCCAAGCTAGACACATGATATTAAATCCTACTGTCACGTCAGATGAGTAGGTAAGCAACGCATTAGTGAAGGTTTCTACTGAAGTGGCTAGAAGAAACATAGACAAAGCTGCAACAATTAGAGTGCTACGTGAGGAGCTGAAGAAAAAGGATGCAGAAATAGCACACATAACACAAGAGAGGGACTTCACGCAGAAGAAGAACGAAGTATTTATCAGCATCACAGAGGAGATTGGGGATAATGTCATCAGAGCAAGGTACACTTGGAGGCCAAGGTACCACAGAAGTTTCCTTCATCAATACACTATGTGGGAAAGTTGGTGGACTTGGTACTTGAAGACGAACCTCTATGCATGACAATGCCAAGAAAGTTAGAGCAAGATGCAGAATGACAAAAAGTGTCAGTGATGCGAAAGATTACATCTTATGAAGGTCTGCTACAAGCGTTACAAGAAGTATTGAAAAAAACAGACCAGGCTTTAAATATCTGCGCAGCCCCAGAGGTGCTTATCAGCATAAAGACCCTAGAAGAAAACAATGATGTCCAAAAAGCAATGAAGGATGAGACATTGGGTTGCGCAAAAATATTGTCAGTAGTTAAGCAGAAGCAAGAGGCCCTGACAGCAGCACAAGAGCCGTACAAGACTCGAATGGAAGAGCTTGGGAAGCTAATTGCACAGAACATGGATCTTTTAAAAGGAAGAATGACATCAATGTCCAACATTGTGTTGGTTCTGTAGAATGAAAAGGGAGAGATTGTGAGGGATGAATTGGAATCCATTGCTGTGGACATCCTAGAAAAAGTAGAACAAGCACTCACTGAATGGCAAGTTTTGGAGGCCAAAATAAAAGAGTATCTAGAATTGATACTGCAAAGTGATACAGAGGAGGTTGTCTCATAAAAAAAATCTTTATTTGTAAACATTCTTTCATTATTATTATTTCTGTTATTTTGTTCTTTACTTCAATTTTTGGAGGAATACACATTGTTGGGATGACAATGAGATTAGTGTGGGGTAATGTTGATCAAAGAATACTTGTTAGAGAACACACAAAGAGTCCGCACTAGAGAGAAGGCCAGGATCAAGGGCGCGGAAGGATAGGAAGGACTCGCGTACAGAAGGCAAGTTCAACATGCAGGACTTAGCCGATTTTGAGCATGACAACCTATTTTTAGAAGATGGTGTGCGGAACACACCAACGATGCAGAGACATATGCACCATGCATTTTCTATTTTTGGAGGATCGGATCAAATCATTTTGTATGGAGACGAGCTAAGAATAGGATTGACACTTTAGTTAACTTTAAGAGGCCTATAGATGACACACTTTCATGTATGGCTATGCTTGTGAACGGCGCGTGGCTATTAATAGCATGTAGCCTATTTCTAGAATAGATAAGCATTTAAGGGCAAGTCCCCACCCTATATATAAGAGTGTGATGGATGTATGAATATATAGAGATATACACATATGACTGAATTACTGTAACAAATCCATACGCGCATTGGTATCATTTTTCATTATTGGAAGGAGCTTCTGTGTTATTAATAGATGGAAGATATTGGCTGAATCTAAGTGTCATTCCTATGTGTAATCGAATAGTGTATGTTATTGATTCAATCATGATTACTATTTAACGCTTGTTCTATCATAGATATGAATGTAGCATACAATGTAGAATGATAGATTAGTTATGAATCTATGTGTTTCTTCTTTCATCACGCTAACATCCTACTATAATGACCCTAAAGAGGGACATGGTACCTTTGCGTGCTTCGGGTGAGCAATCAGTCTAGGCTGAGTGATGGTGCCAGTGCGTCTAGGGAGTTATCTGGTAAATTCTAGGCTGCAATAGTTAAGTTCTTACATGAGGGTGTCGAATATACAATCCCCGGTTATCGTGAACCATTTAAATATTGTAACTGCGATCCCACCACTACACTTCCCATTCCAACATCTTTTACCACCGATGAACTACAACGCATGGATACCCGGACTCATTTACCACCACTTGAAGGTGTTATTTGCACGTTAGATGTTGTCTCATCTACGCCTACACCTCCACTTGCTTCTACTATTTCCATGATTCTTTATCGGGGGGTTGTCCAAACATTGGATGTTATGCAATCCCCTTCACATTCTCATGAGAAACCTCTATTAGCACACCCTCCATTTACATGTACACTTTTCATGAATGAGTCTTATTGGGAGCACATCCCATTCGATATTGCTTACTCTAATACTATATGGATACATGAGGGGTTAACTCAATTACGATTTACAAATGATGGCATCCTTCCTACACCTCATGATCATCATCTCTACCATGGGTTTGGTTGTTGTTGGAGATCAAATTTGAACCCATCCCGAATCATAGACAACCCGATATTTTGAGGCAACATGGGACTGTCTCCAAATTGTGGGACTTGTACTATGAGATAGACCTCCAGAGAAGGCCGATTCCTCTGCCTATTCCTAATGTTAAAAATACTCCTAATGCAGAAATTAAATCCTAAACTAAACATGCTAAGGGACCAATATTAGAAGGAGACGCATGGAAAGGGAAATCCTAAGCTAAAATTCTTGTGATATCACCAGAAAAAGGGTTGATATCTCCACAAGGGGAAGGAAAGAGAGAAAACATAAAAGAAAGGACAGACAAAATGTGCCACAATTCAAGAACCATGCAAACTCAATCGCCCACACATTTACAACACAACAAAAATGGAAACTATAAGCAAAGAAATATGCACAACATAACAGAAATGAGTAGAAAGGCAAGGCTGTAAGATAAAACTAGCTAGGGTAGACATGTACAAAAAAACAGACTTTGCATTGCTTAGAATATGCACAATTCTATTTCATTCATGGCATATGGCAAGAATTACATTGCAAAGACCAAATTCGATGTTTGGAACTCATTGGAAGTCGGCCACCATTTTGGCATGGTGTCATTACAACAACAGAAATCTCTTTAAAATGAAAATGATTTTTTACATTATATCACAAAAGAGAAGAAAGAGAAGAGGGAAAAGAGAGAGGCATGGATTTTCAAATTTTTAACAACCATCAATCTATATTGAAGTCTTATGTGAAGCACATGGGCACTCTGCAAGGCCATTGCTATGTCAATTCCATCATCTAGAAGAAAATGAAGCCATGCTTTAACAATTTTGGTGGTTGAGCTATCTAATTTGATCATTTGCATGCTCATGACTGCTCTTTTTTTCCTCTAAATCTGTTTTTTTCCATTTCTACCCATTAAATACCACCAAAATCCAAATCTGATTACATCAAATTGGAGGGCTCAAAGATACCTTTCCAACAATATGAATTTTGTCAAATTTTGAGCTCTGGGTCGAAAGATATGGCCACTTGAATATTTACATATTGGGAAGCACATGAATGTGACATGTGGTAGCCTTTGATTAGTTCAATGATCGACCTCTGCCAACATGTGCACCACTTTTTCTTTTTCCATGTGTCCACCTTCCATTGAATCGGGGGTTTGGGATTTACTTCTTTGTTTTTCCTTTTCTTTACTTTGGCTTTATGGAGGTCTGTCATATTAAGAAATATAGGCTAATAAGATCACGCCATGCCTTTTTGTAGTGTCAGACTATCCTTTGCTCTTGTCAGCTTCTTTAGAAATGCAGGCCAATAGAAGATTGCCACACATATTTTCAATTCACCTTTTGACTGACCATTGCGAAGTGTGAGCCAATGAGAAAGCTCCACGCACTTCGCAATGTTAGTCCTTCTTGATCTCATGAATGACAACTGCGAAACATTAACCAATGAGATCGTTCCACGCCCTTGGGTTGTTAATATTTCTTTAGCTCTTAACTGAAAATTATGAAATGCAATCCAATAAGAAATCTCCATACACTTCACAGTGTTAGACTTGTCAGAGTTGTTGGCTTTTGCATCGCAACTTCTTACTGGGGTACTTAGAAAAAAATTTCTCTTTGAATTTCTACCACGTAACCCCTTCTTGACCTTGTTGACTTTAACTTAGCCCTACCGTGACACGAACCTGATGAATTATAAACTTAGGTTTATTCTAGGGGCACACGTCTGCCAAAGCTCATCGCCCTAGAAATTTTTGGAATGTCAACACATGTCTTTAGCTCACTCGTTGATCTTCTGCCACCTGTCTTCACCAACACTTGCCGCGCATCCTTTGTCCTGCTCTGACCTAAGCCTAGACCCAAAACATTATGGAATGTGGATTATTTTGCAGACTTTAAGTCTGTCAAAGTCAAAATATTTGAAGAGAGATGGAATCTCACCAAGTGGCCTATTTCCTGATGTCTGACTATTAAATTTGATGGCCAAATGGAGGTCAGTCAATTTTTTAATGTGACCCACCAATGAATTAGCTAAGTCTCCCACGGATTTTGAAAGCCAACGGACAATGTTTTTGGGAAGTGCAATTTGACGGTTGTTTGAATGTCCCAGGCTTGTAAAAAAATGGCTAAGTCAATTTTAAATGAGTTATTCCAAATTAGCCTGAGGGTAACTTTGGGATAACAATCACATTACTGATGTTTATGGTCTTTGAATATTTTATCTCATAGTCTTTCTTTCACATGCTCCTCGCACTTCTCCACTCACACTCAGACAATCTTGGCTTGATTACATTGGGGGAACGTTAGATCCTAATCATATTGATATATCATTTCCCATGTCATTTGGTCATGTTTTCATATGTAATGACTCATTTCTTTGTTATTCAAAAAATCATACTCGTTGGTATACACATAGTTGTCCACTACCTTCATTCATTGACAAAGAATATGTTATAGGCATGTACAACTTACGCCTAAATGGTGCTTTACTCAACCAACCTAATACTATCGCTTATCAAGTTTCAAATGCTTCACCATTTGGATTTGACCATGACAATGACAACCTTTTAGATGACATTACTTGATCATTCTTATCATCATACACTTGGGGGCATCACACTTATTTCTCCCCCTAACATCGAAAAACGTCTTATTTTCTCCTCATTTCACATCTAGTTTATCACATACACCATATACATCTTGATACACGCTCATATCAACATTTTCTGATGATGCACTCTCGTGTTATGGTATATACATGAACCTCACCCACTACACACTACATTACACATTATACTACACCTCGCGTTACACACAACACACTTCACAACACATATGTCTCACACAAATTTATCCTTATATAATCAACACACTTGCGACACATTCTTACTCGACATACTTACAATACATTCTTCTCATGCCTATATATCAATACAAAATCAACACAATAATAACACATCTCTCTTACACATAATCAACACAACACATTACACATCTGGCACCTAAAAACACATATCTCTCCTACACACTCAACATCACATATTACACATTCGAAGATACACATGACACACTCAATGTGTTTAAAGTCAGTCTCTTCAAAACAACACTTTGCACAATCAAAAACTCTCTCTCAACATACACATTACTCACTAGACACTTCACACCTTCATCTCCTTCTATGCAACCTCTTATCTACACATTCAGAACATATATTTCTATGCACTTCACTCACCACCCTATGGCGCACTTTAGTTCCACAATCCATACTTGACTACCGAGGGTTTACATCTCAAATATACCTCACCACACTCAGGCGTTCAATCACTCATTCCCTTACGTGCTTACATTGTACACTTTGCGCTTTGATGATCACATAATTTTAGTACACACTATTCAAACCATTTCCTGACGATGCACTATTTCTCTGTGGCTCATTATTGACTGCTTACGGGGCTTGTATAAGTGAACCTCATCTCATGCATACACATACACTTGGGGGGGCATGTTGTTCCCATCATTAATTCTCCATTCCATTCCATCTCATACACAACATACTTGTATATCTTAGTCACATTTACTTTTTCTTTCTTATGCTTACATATACACTCTATTACAAATGATAGATAGATATATTGCATGTAATTATCTTTATCATAAACACATGCACATTCACTTAATTTCTAGTTGTGATGATAGATTATATAGATCCACACATGCAACATGGATTTTTGGCGCAGTACCTCATACCAATCCTAAAACGGCTCCTGGGGGCATCCACTTCCATACACTATATGTGTTATTGTTTCTGATATCCATATTTCACCCCCATGCCAAATATTGGATCGACCATGATCCCACATAAAATAAAAATAGAGTCAAAAGGCATATAAAAAAGGTCCTCAAAATTGGCTAAGTATAAAGGTGTAAGCGGAGAATTCCAAGTGCCAGTATGGCATTGTTTCAAGGGGTGAATAGATAAAAGGTTTCTAAACGAGCACCAAACTACCGCGTGTCCCAGGGGAAAGCGGACCATCGGGAAAAAATTTGGTTCTTTGCCCCTTGTTATCTCAAAAGGCGTAAAAGTTGCAAAATGGCCCGTAACTCCACCCAAGGAAAAATTCAGCATCTGGGCCCGAGTCAAAGCCAAGGCAGGAATTAAGAGAAAGGGGCAAAAGATAAATTGCTGACCCGTAGGCTTGATTTTTGTTCTAATCTAGCTGCCACGTGTCCCATATCAAAACGGGACCCACTTTTTGAGTTGTTTTCCCACCCTCCTATACGAACCCGATACAAACTTCAAAGGGGCATATCTTTCGACTCAGGGCTCAGAATATTGCAAATATGATGTCGTTGGAAAGATCTCAGCCTCACCCATGCCATGGGGTCTGAAACTTTAATTTTGAGGAGGTTAGGTGAAGAGAAATTGAGGAAAAATCTTCAATCTTTTAATGCAAGATCTTCTTGCCTCAACAACCAGATCAGATTTGATCTATTTTGTCATTTCCTCTTCCTTCAAGGTGCCAAACCATGGATTAATGCAGTAAAGATGGATTTGGGGAGATATTTCATTAGAGGCATTAACAATGGTGGTTGAACTTCAACCTACTTTTCCCGCTTCTCTCTCTTTTCTTCTTTTAGGTTAAATCTATAAATACGGGGGCAAGGTTCATTATAAAGAGTTGGACATTCTTTGTTTTGCAGGCTCCCTTCTCCTTCTAGCAAAGGGATCTGTGGTGTTTAGGCCTCCTATCAAAATTACATTACATTTCTACCTCTTGGATACTTTGTAATGGACTGTATCAATCTACAGAGCAATAAAACACGTATGTGATCGATTTTAGATCCTCTCTTGTCTCTTTTACTTTCATCTGGTCTCCCATTATATATCCGGCTATCTATGCTTGTTTATTGTATGCATTTTGTTGGTTTGTGTCTATTATCAAAAAAAGTGTTCATCATTCCTTTGGTGCATCACCTCATATTTTAGCTTAGTTTTAATTTCGGTATTCCTTCTATCTTTGTCTCCTTGGTAAAGTTTAGATTAGGATTAAGAATGGACCCTCTGCAAGTTTCTACATATGCACCTAAATAGAGGAATAAGGAACCAACCTTCAATCTGGAGAGCTTTCTCATTTTGCAAGGTACCACACCTTGGGCAAAGTTCAATGTTACGCAATCACACCAAATGAGTCTACCTTAGAAAAGCAGATCCTTTAGAACTCATTTGGGGGTGGTGTGATTTTGCGTTAACAGTTTCCTTTTTCATAACACATTAACTTATCAAATTATACACGTATTGACATACTTTCTATATTTTTCACATGTTAACGGGTCCTTGATGCAACCTAGAATTTACTAGATAACACCCTAGATGCACGGGCACATCACTCAGCCTAGACTGAGCACTCACCCAAAGCATGCAAAGGTACCAGGTCCCTCTTTAGGGTTGTTGTAGCAGGATGTTAGCGTGATGAAGGAAGAAACATATAGATCCATAACTAATCCCTCATTCTACAAGGCATGCCATATTCAGATCTAAGAAAGAACAAGCTTAAATGATAATCATGATTGAATCAAGAACATGCACTACTCAATTACACACAGGAATGACACTTAGATTCAGCTAATAACTTCTATCTATTAATAACCACAGAAGCTCCTTACAATAATGGCATTCTATACCGATGCGTGCATGGATCTGATACAGTAATCTAGTCATATGCACATATCTCTCTATGCTTACCTCTTACACTCTACATATACCTATATATCTCTCTTCTCTATCTCTGTATATCTATATATCTTACTATGTGCTTCACATCATATATATAGGGTGGGGACTTTCCCTTCACCACTTATCTATTCCAAAAATAGGCCACATGCTATTAATAGCCATGCACCATTTACAGGCATAGCCACACATGCAAGTGTGTTATCTATAGACCTCTTACAGTTAACTGAAGTGAAAATCCTATTCTTAGCTTGTCTCCATGCAAAATGCTTTGATCTGATCCTCTAAAGATAGACAATGCATGTGGTGCACATGTCTCTACATCATTGGTGTGTTTCTGCATGCCATCTTCTAAAAATAGGTCTTCATGCTCAAAATCAGCTAAGTCCTGAATGTTGAACTTTCCCTCTGTGCACGGGTTCTTCCTATCCATTCATGCCCTTAAACCTAGCCTGTTTTCCCGCGTGTACTTCTTGTGTGAGTTTTGTCAAGTGTTCTCTGATCAACATTACCCCACACTAATCTCATTGTCACCCTAGACAATGGGTATCTCCAAAAATTGAAGTAAAGAATGTTGAATGGAAAGAATAAGAAAGAATGTAGATGAATAAAGAATGTTTTATGAGGCAGCCTCCATTGTATCAGTTTGAAGGATCAACTCTGGATACTCTTCCTTTATTGCGGCCTCCAAATCCTACCACTCGGTGAATGCTTTCTCTTCCTGCTCTGGTATGTCCACAATAATAGACTCCAATTCATCTTGGGTAACTTCACCTTTTTCATTCTGCAATACCAACATAATGTTGGACATTGCAGTATGTTGACAACCAAAACATCCTTCGAACGCATCCATCTTTTATGCGATGAGTTTCCCAAGCTCATCTAATCATTCCTTGTGTGGCTCTTGTGCTACTTCTAGGGCCTCACACTTTTACTTTACAAGTGTTAACCATTCTGCGTGGCCCAAGGTATCATCCTTCATAGCCTTCTAGACTACATCATCTTCTTCCAGAGTCTTTACCTTGATCAGCGCCTCTGGAGCTGTGCATATATTTAAGGCATGAATCTGCTTCTTCAATTCTTCTTGGAGCGCTTGCAGTAAGCCTTCGTATGATGTAATCTTTCTTACTACTGCAGCCTTATCCCTTTCTGCCTCTTTTTCAGGATTCCTTGGCGTTGGCATGTGCAGAGGTTCATCTTCAAGCACCAGGTCCACCAAATTTCCTACATAATGTATCGCTGAGGGAAATGTCTGTGGTACCTTGGGCTCCAAGTGTGGTCCTAGCTCTTATGACATTGTCTCCAATCTCCTCTGCAATGCTAATAAATACTTCATTCTTCTTCTGTGCTAAGTCCCTCTCTTGGGTTAGGCATGTTATCACTGCATCCTTCATCTTTAACTCCTTACGTAATGCTCTGATTATTGTGGCCTTGTCCACATTTCTTCTTGCAACTTCAGTAGAAACCTTCACCAATGCATTGCTGACCTGCTCATCTGACATGACAGTAGGCTTTACTGTCATATGTCTAGCTTGGGGTGCCTTCTTCAGCCATCTCGAAATGCATGACTCTTCACATACATCAAATTCAGGCTCATCCATGTGGGTATGCATTGACCATGAGAGTTGCTTTCAAGTGCACACAGTCACCATATCCCCATCCATTAGTTCCCAGTAAAATAAATCCTTTTGTTCTATAGTGCTTTGGAACCGTGCGCGGATGATTTTTACAGTGTCCTCTACATATCCCATGATTGGTGCACTATGTTCCCCACTCATCCTCTTCAATCTAGGTCCCTTGGGAATTATAGCTTCAAGTTTAGGAGTCTGTCCTATTATACCTTGAGTAGTCACATGCATGGATATGGAGGTTTCCTTCTCTCTTTCTTCTCTGTCCTTCATCTCTTCATCTTTCTGTCTCTTCCTCATTTTTATGGCTCATCTTCTTGTTCGAATGGGGTAGAAGATGCACGCTCGCTCTCCCCTAATTCCTCCACTTCTTCATCTAACTTCAACTTTCTTCTCCTTTTTGGCTCAGCGGTCTCCTTGTGTGGAGAGAGATGAGGTGATTTCCTTACCATGTGTGGGGTTCCACCTTGAGTCCTTGTGCATCTAAATACTTTCTTAAATCGGTGCTCCCCCTGCTCAACCTTTGTATCTTCCTCTTCGTCTTGTCCCTGAGGTGGAGTGGTCACGTGTTGTGACTCTTCTTCTGTCATATGGTTACTTTCTTTGTGCTCTAAGCCTCCACTATCTTCACGCTCCTCTTCTTCATCCTCTACCTCAACAGTTTCTATTGGCCTTTGCGCTGGTATGTTTTCCATTGTGTGCTTACCCTTCGGTGGCCCTAGGAGTGCGAATTCATTCTCCACATACTTATTTTTCTCCATCTTGGGCTTTAGCTAAAGATATACTAATGTTGCCCATACATCTGCTACAACCAGACTTATTGGCTTAATATTCAATACCTCTGAAAAGAGCTTCTCGTCATAGGCACTTCTTCTTGGATACACATACTTCTTCCTCAACGTGTGGTAGTCACAGTCTACCTTATCTGAATTGAATACCAGTTGGCGTGTGTCTATGAATCTATGAACAGATGCTTGGAAATACCTTGCAGTGAATGCGTAAGGAAATTTACACCAAGGGCTCCAGACTCCATCTCTCATTGGGAAGCACACGATGTAGAAATGCTGATATATAGCAAACTAGACTTGTTTCCCCACTACTAATGGTAGGTCCTTTGGGATGCGCCACTCTTCTCCAAATGCCGCGCGGAGCCTGTCATACCATTTCTCCACCTTTGCTTGACATCATCTGTCATGGATCCTTTACATAAGTACTTGTTGAACCTTTCAGCTGGTGACTTATTCTCCATGGGGTATTCCCACCATACCTTTTCCTTCGGTCCATCTAGTACTCCAATTTCCATGAATACCAGTGATAGTAGAACAGCCCCAAACCTGATCTTCCCTCATGTGTGCGCTTCCTCGACTATCTACTCTGTAATGTAGCCTGTAATATTTTAGACTACTCCTTCTGACATTTTCATGCAACATGTAACCACATAGTATTTACCTGTGACCACCACTCTTGATCGTTCAAATTTGTAACAAGGTGTGTTGCTGCTTGCACAACCAAACAGTTCCTCAATTTGTCTATATCCATACTGCGTGGACCCTTCAGGTACCCCAACTCCTGTCTTGTCTTTAAGATCACAGCTTTATCTGTGATATCATTCTTTATATCTTCTCATGTGGCCTTCAAACCTGTCACTGATGAGATAAGCGTGGATGAGATTCTAACTCTACGTCCTGCAAAGTAGAAGAAGTCCTCATGCACTCTGCTCATGAGCCACTGGTACAAGGGCTCATACTTCCCAAAATATGGAAGCTCATATAATTGGTAGACCCCAATTTTCTTCAGAATATTCTCACCTGCATCATCATAAACCAGCATGTCATCTGCCATACATTTGTTTGTCCTCGTAGTGAGCAAGGAATCGAGCTCCTTTTTGTTCTCTGAAGTCATGTGATTGTATTCACTTACTTTGCTCTTTCTGATGTGTAAATCCCATTCCTGACTGATGATGACTCCTTCTGGATATTGCATTTCTGTAAAATTACTTTCGGGTGCCATCTCTTCCTCCTCAACGACCCTTTCCTTTTGCTCCTGTAGTAGCTACCTTCTTGGGTGCCATTTTTACCTTGCAATCGTCTCCTCTTTAACTCTGTAATTTACGAATCAAACCTAGCTTGATTCAATCGTGCCCTAGGTGGAAACTTCATACCCTAACTCCTCTTTGTCACCCTGCTTCTCTCAAACCTTTCACCACCGGGGACACAAGCTTCTTTTCACACAGATTTGTTTTTCACACTTGGTTTCACACCCTTCTCACTTTAACCCGATCACTCGGCTCTTCACACTTAGCTCTTTCTCTCAAATACTCTTAGTCGCAATGGTAAAAATGAATTCACATCCCATCCTTATATAATTTTAAAATTTTGATGCATTTATTGCTCCTTCACCTACCAAATATCCTCTCATTCATTGACCAAATTCGTTCATTCCGCGTGGTACATCTTAACGCCCCAGCTATAACCTTCTAGCGCACCTTCCTACCCTCTAGTCACAGACTTCTCTTCAGCGTGCACCCTTGCACCTGAGTACCTTGTCACCGTGCCTTCTCTTGGTAGTTATCATGGCCTCTGTTTACCTCACGTTGTACTTTCCTTTCATTCATCTCCATCCTTGGTCACTTTTGAGAAGCAATCTTATTTTGACTTAAAGCTCACCCGTAGCAGCTTATTCCTTTCACCTTTCAATTCCCACAGTCTTTTTCTTGGATAACTACAACCACCCCACACTAAAATTATGTGCAGTCCTCTGCACATAAACATTCTTCACATAGTAATTAGCTTCATGCGTTCAAATGTGCTTATTACATAATAACAACAACTAAATTAACAAAGCATAATGACAATGAAGGAAATACATAATGGAAACCTAATCTAAATGGCAATGTTGCCTTATTACAAACACCAAGAAGACTTATTTATTATAGGGTTTTAGCCTACTCCCGTTAAAGTAACCAGGTAGTGGGTAAGTGAATGAAGTTGGGCGGCTAAAAAGTGGAAAAAAACCCGAAAACAGACGAAATGCGTATGCGTTTCGCTAAAATGTCACTCATGTTTTAATTTATTTGGCTCGGTAATCATCGAACCTATGACACTTACACATTTCAAAGAAGTCAAAACTTGTACGCATTATAACGCGTACACGTTATAACTTCTTTATTCCAGGTATATGTGTTTTGGTGTTTTATACTTACAAAAATAAATGTTTACGTATAAGAAATAATAAAATAAATCTTATACTTTAAATTTATTTTAGTAAATATAAGAAATTAGGGTCATTTTGCACCTTATGGAAGTGGTCTCGTAGCTCCAACAGTTATAATCTAGAAGATAGTTTTTCAAAATATAATCTGGTCAGTACTTACTCATTTTCAGGATTTCAGCAAATGACCTAAAACTTTCAGGGCATATATATTGTAGTTCGGTCTTTGTTTTGGGAAAGCATATAGTCATTTTTAGGTTTTTTACCTTCTAAAATGGATTTTGGCCCTACCACTACTTGAATTGGTACTAATTTTTAAATTTGGTCCATAATTCACTTTAGTGACCATGAATTAACTCTATGATGTTTGTCTACTTCTTACTAAAAAGAGATCCTCACTTTGTAGATAGAGGATTGTTCCCTGAATGGGATTCCTGTCCTATGGCCAAAATGAGGTGATTGTAATGTGCCTCCTCCTTAAGGTGTGATAACACTACTAGGTGTTGAATGAGTTGTTACGAATAATACCAAGTGAATTGCATCAAGTGAACTAAGATGATTGCTCATTCTTAGAAACATGGTGCTCCATATAAAGATCATCCCCTCACCTTTCCTAGCTCTAAAAGCATCCTTTCATGGAATCAAATTCATGATTCTCATACATGATTTTGCTCATATGTCTCTTATGGAGATAAATGATGCCTTAATACTTCACAAATAATGGTCCTTGATAACTCAGTCACATGACTAGCTCATTTTAGCTTGTTCTGAAGGGTGTTCAATTAACTACAGATGGCCAAACATGCCTTTTTAGGCCTTCAAAGGAAGTAGTCTCTCATCAAAACTAAATGAGTCGATCGATCACCTTAAATACTATTCCCTACACACTGAAACATGTTGAATGATCTTTTTAGGACTTTCCTTTGACTGAGGGTTTATGATTTAGGGTTTAGGGCTCGAGGTTTAGGGTTTAGGGATAAGGGTTTAGGACTCAAGGTTTAGAGTTTAGGGTTTAAGGTTTAGTGTTTAAGGCTCATAGTTCAGATTTTAAGGTTTAGGGTTTAGGGCTCATGGCTTAGGGTTCATGGTTTAGGGTTTATGGTTTAGGGTTTAGAGTTTAGGGTTTATGGTTCAGGGTTAAGGGTTTATGGTTTAGGGCTCAAGGTTCAAGGTTTAGGGTTTAGGGGTCAAGGTTGTAGGGTTTAGGGTTTATGTCTCAAGGTTCAGGGTTTAGGGTTCAGGGATCAGGGTTGAGGGTTTAGGGTTGAGAGTTGAGGGTTCATGGTTTAGGGTTTAGGTTTTAGGGTTTAGGGTTTATGTTTGAGGGTTCAAGGTTTAGGGATTTGGCTTAAGGCTTATGGCTTAGGGCCTAGGGTTCAAGGCTTATGGTTTAGGGTTTAGGGCTCAAGGTTTAGGGTTTAGGGGTCAAGGTTTAGGGTTTAGGGTTTATGATTTAGGGCTTAGAGTTTAGGGCTTAGGGTTTATGGTATAGGGTTTAGGGTTTAGGGCTTAGGGTTTAAGGTTTAGGGTTTACAGTTTAGGGTTTAGTGTTTAGCGTTTAGGAGTTAGGGTTTAAGGTTTAGGGTTGAGAATTTAGGGTTTACAATTCAGGGTTTAGGAGTTAGCGGTTTAAGGTTTAAAGGTCAGTGTCCAGGGTTTAGGGCATTTACAGGTTTAG
Organism: Taxus chinensis; assembly: GCA_019776745.2. NCBI lineage: Eukaryota > Viridiplantae > Streptophyta > Pinopsida > Cupressales > Taxaceae > Taxus > Taxus chinensis. The sequence continues at coordinate 731,263,842 of CM034153.1, read as the reverse complement.
GGATTAGAGGGTTTAGGGTTTAGGGTTTAGAGTTGAGGGTTCAGGGTTTAGGGCTCAGGGTTTAGTTTTTAGGGTTTATGGTTGAGGGTTTATGTTTAAGGGTTCAAGGTTTAGGGTTTTGGATTAGGGCTTATGGCTTAGGGCCTAGGGTTCAGGGCTTAGGGTTTAGGGTTTAGGGCTCAAGGTTTAGTATTTTAGGGTTTAGGGTTTAGGATTTAGGGCTTAGAGTTTAGGGTTTAGGGATTATGGTTTATGGTATAGGTTTAGGGTTTAGGGCTCAGGGTTTAAGGTTTAGGGTTGAGGATTTAGGGTTTATAGTTTAGGGTTTAGGAGTTATGGTTTAAGGTTTAAGGTTGAGGATTTAGGGTTTACAGTTTAGGGTTTAGGAGTTAGGGTTTAAGGTTTAAAGGTCAGGGTTAAGGGTTTAGGGAAAAGGGTTCCAGGGTTTAGGTTTAGGGATTAGAGTTGAGGGTTAAGGGTTTAGGGTTGAGAGTAGAGGGTTCAAGGTTTAAGGATCAGGGTTTAGTTTTTAGGGTTTAGGGTTTAGGGTTTATGTTTAAGGGTTTAAGGTTTAGGGTTTTGGCTTAGGGCTTATGTTTAGGGCCTAGGGTTCAGGGCTTAGGGTTTAGGGTTTAGGGCTTAAGGTTTAGGGTTTAGGGTTTAGGGTTTAGGTTTTAGGGTTTAGGGTTTAGGATTTAGGGCTTAGAGTTTAGGGTTTAGGGCTTAGGGTTTATGGTATAGGGTTTAGGGTTTAAGGCTCAAGGTTTAAGGTTCAGGGTTGAGGATTTAGGGTTTAGGGTTTAGGGTTTTTCAAGGTTTAAAGGTCAGGGTTCAGGGTTTAGGTTTGCAAAGGGTTCAGGGTTTAGGGTTCAGTATTTAAGGCTCATGGATTAGGCTCACCCATTTAGTCACATTAATGTTCTATGTCTTACCCATTCTTATAAGTATCAAGACAAAGAGTATTCAACTAAAAAAGGTTAATCTACTTCATAGGTCGAACATTCAAGTGGAGTCATCAAAATTTGATGCATTTCATCTACTGATATTTTAAAGGAGGGAAATGACCATTGCATGTGAACTATTTCACTTACTATAATGTTTTGTGTCTTACCCATTCTTATTAGTATTAACAGAGAGTATTCAACTAAAAAAGGGTTCATCGATTTTGTAGAACAAAACTCAAAGAGATTCATCAAAATTTGATGTCTTTCATCTGTTGATATTTTGAAGGAGGGAAATGCCCACCGAGCTCATAAACAAGGTAGTTGTAAAAGCAGACTTAATGATGGTTCTAGGCACAAGACTAGGAAATATGGTCCTAAGATATTCAAAAAATGAACTCACTCATGAGACCTACTGGAAATATATGAGGTTTAGGGGTTAGAGCTTAGGGTTTTGGATTTAGTGTTTAGGGTTTACGGCTTAGGGCTCAGGGCTCAAGGTTCAAGGTTTAGGGTTTAGGGTTTAGGGTTCAGGTTTTAGTGTTCAGAGTTCAAGGTTTATTATTTTTTTGTTTTAGGGTTTAGGTTTTATAAATTTAGGGTTTAAGTCACAGGGTTAAGGGTTTAGGTCACAGAGTTAGGGTTTAGGGTTTAGTGTTTAGGGCTTAGGGTTAGGGTTTAGGGTTTAAGATTTAGGATTTAGTGCTTGGGGTTTAAAGTTTAGAGTTTAGGGGTCAAGGTTTAGGGTTTATGATTTAGTTTTTTAGGGTTTAGGGTTTAGGGACCTTTAGGATTTAACATTTAGGCCTTAAGGTTTACGGTTTACAGTTTAGGGCTTAGGGCTTGGGGTTTAGGGTTAGGGGTTAGGGTGCATGGTTTAAGGTTTACGAATCAGGGTTTGGGGTTCAAAGTTATGGGTTTAAGGTTTAGGGGTTAGTTATGGGTTTAAGTTTTAGGGGTTAGAGATCGGGGCTCTAGGTTTAGGGTTTAGGGCTCATTTAAGGTTTAGGGTTTAGGGTTTAGGGCTTTATGGGGTTCAAGGCTTAAGGTTTAGGGTTTATGGTTTAGGGATTAGGGTTTAGGGTTCATGGTTCATGGTTTATGGCTTAAGGTTCGTTTAAAGTTACTGGTTTAAGGTTTGTTTAGAGCTCAGGGCTCTGGATTTAGTATTTAGGGTTTAGGGTCTTAGGGTCAAGGGTTTAGGGTTATGGGTTTAGGGTTTAGGTTTTAGGGTTTAGTATTTAGTGTTTAGAGTTTAGGATTTATTATTTTGGTTTTAGGGTTTAGGGTTTAGGTCTCATGATTGAGGGTTAAGGGTTTAGGTCACAGAGTTCAGGGTTCATCAAATTTGTAGGCAAAACATTCAAAGAGAGTCATCAAAATTTGATGTCTTTCATCTGTTGATATTTTGAAGGAGGGAAATGTCATATTCTGACTGTTCAATCCTTCCAAAGACCCCAGTAGTCCTCAATCCTTGGATGTACAGGGAGACACTGTTACTTGGCTTCCATTTATAATGATAGAGATATTTGTAAATTCATGTTATGACCTCTAAATCTATATGAATTTCAAGTTGCTTGGAAATCACATCACACCCTTCACTAGGATTGATGACTACCCCTATCTTTTTGTTCAGGGATTTTGAAAACATCCATGGGTTTATCATATAAGGAATTATCAATGAATGGAAGGTCACTAAGTCATAGGCCAGGTAACTCCCATTTAGAACTAAACAAGAAAGATTTACTAGGCGATTGATAACCCCTTAGTGTTCTTAGCCATTCCCCTATTTCTATGCTTATTTTGAACACTTTAGGAAGTTTTGTCAAATTTACTATCCATTCCAGTAGAACACTTGAACTTTATCTTTCTCCGGAGGAGAGGATACTATAGGAAATTCAATTATGATCCTACACCTCTGCATTGATATATTCTCTATGTTTCTTTTGTTTCCTTTAAGATTAATTTTTTTTGTTGTGATGGTTATTTTTTCCAGCTTCCAATGGGTCATCCTGGCTTACATAATACCATACATGGAAATATGAGAAATGTGAAATTTGTTTCAGAGTGTGAATAAATTTACATTCAAGAGCGCAAGTATATGTGGGGAGAAACAAGTTTGGAAGAGATGTGTAATATATGCATTACAAGGATAAGGTAGATGTCATATCCATTTAGTTACTTGTCCCACCTCTCATAAACAAGGTAGTTCTATAAGCAGACTCAATGATGGTTCTAGGCACGAGACTAGGAAATATTGATGAAATATGGTTTGGGGTTTAGGGTTTAGGGTTTAGGGCTCATGGTTCAGGGTTTAAGGTTTAGGGTTTAGGGTTTAAAGGTTCAGGGTTATGGTTTAGGATTTAGGTTTTAGGTTTAGGGTTTAGGGTTTAGTGTTTATGGTTAGGGTTTATGGATCGAGGTTAAGGATTTAGGGTTTAAGGTTTAGGGTTTAGGGTTTAGGGTTTCAATTAAGGATTTAGTTTTGGGTTAAGGATTTAGTGTTTAGGTTTTATAAGGGTTTATGGTTTATGGTTCAGGTTTTAGGGTTTATGGTTTAGGGCTTAGGGTTTAGGGTTTAGGGTTTAGGGTTTAGGGATTAGGGTATATGGTCTAGGGTTTAGGGTTTAGATTTTAGGGCTCAGGGATAAGGGTGTAGGGTTCAAGGGTTTAGGGTTTAGGATTCAATGGTTTAGGGTTTAAGGTTTAGGGTTTAGGTTTAGGATTTAGTTTTTACAGTATAGGTTCAGGGTTTAGGGTTTAGCATTTAGGGCTCATGGTTCATGGTTTAGGGTTCATGGTTTAGGGCTTATGGCTTAGGGTTTAGGGCTCATTTAGGGTAAGGGCTGAATGTTTAAGGTTTAGGGTTTAGGGTTTAGATTTTAGGGTCTAGGGATCATGGTTAAAGGTTTAGGTTTTAGGGTTTAGGTCTCAAGGTTTATAGTTTAGTGTTTAGGTTTATGGCCTATGGTTTAGGGTTTCGATTGTAGAAGTTAAACACTAAAATATTTAGGATGAATGCTAAAATCTTGAAAAATTACCTATGTACTGACCAGATTATACTTTAAAAAACTATCTCCTAAACCATGACTCATGGAGCTGTGAGACTAATTCCATAAGGTGCAAAGTGACCCTAATTTCTTATATTTACATAAATAAATTTAAAGTATAAGAAATAATAAAATATAAACAATAATAAATGAAAAATGAAAAACTTATAATAATAAAAGAAAACCTTGAAAAATGAAAACCTTAAACATTTATTTATGTAAATAGAAGCATGTCAAAAGCATACATAATGTTTATACTACACAGAACACGTACGCGTTATAACACATGCGTACACGTTTTGCATTTTTTCTTTTCCCAAGCCATGCCTCAAGGCTTGGGATCCGGTTTGGATCCCCAAGTCCTAAGGCATGGACCTGCACAAACATAACAAATGTGTTTTTACAAGAAAATCTAAAAATGTCACTTCCTCTATGATAAATCAAAATAAAACAATCAATCCATTTTTAAAAAATTATACCACGACGTAGAGCAGAGTCTCTTCTTTCTAAAAATATAATTTTTCAAATTTTCTGACTAATATAAAGTTTCCATATTATTTATTTTCTAACTATGCCTTTTTATAGCTATTTTTTGAAGTGTAAATATGTATATCTTTCATGGTGTATCTTTTTTTTGGGTGATCAAAATTTTTAAAAAAATTTACTAGCCCAAACTAGGCATAATTCTATACATATTCAAAAAACAAATCTAATTTTTGATATTTTTTGAGGTAGTTAGGGGGGGGCACGGTCGGAGCTCCATTATTTTTCAAAACATAAAAATTTTGTACTAGAAAAATCATAAATAAAAAAATATTCACTAAAAAATCCTTTAAAAATGGAGCCCAAACTAGATGCTCCTAGTTATCTTTCTACCAAAGGGTTTTCAAAAATACTAAATGGTGCTCCAAAAATGGTGGGGGGCACGAAAGTCACTCTATTGTGTTTTTTTAACAAAAACAAGAGCATCTGTTGGTATTTTAGTTGTTTGACTCACTTAAACTTATCCGTTTTTAATAAAATTTAGTAGCTTAGAAACTAGACTCAAAATTCTACAATTCGTATTTCTACAACATCTTCCAATTTTGAGTGTAACTATTTGGAAAAACTTGTACAAGTTGAATTTTTTTTTCTTCAGAAAAATGTGTCTACTTAAGACCCCCTTTTGGCCCCCCAACTTGGTGCACTTACCCTATTCATGTCCTATCAAGTGCTTTTGACTGACAAGCACCTGATTCAAGTATGTAAGTGATGACATATAGCCCCAACCAATGTACTTTAAGTTTTCCTTGATGGCACAAGAATTTAGATTCATAGAGAAGTACCATTTGTCCAATCTCAAACTTCTTATCCCTTATATTTCTGTCATGCTATGCTTTCTTCCTGGCCTTTTCCTACTTTTGACTCCATCGTGTTATGGCTTGTCACTCATCTAGTTAAATCATCTTCTCAATACACTCTTCTAAATCTTGTTCATCATCTAGACCTCCAGTGCGCGAAATGCATAAAGAAGGTAACATAAATTCTATAAGGAGAATGACTTATGCGCCAAACACCAATTGAAACGATATGGCTTTATTAAATCTCTTATAAGTTATTCTAATGCCCAAAGAATAACTGATAATTTATCATCTCAATCCTTTCTTCCAACATCACAAAGTTTTGTTAATGTCTGGCTCAAAATCTTATTAAAATCCTCAACAGTTCAATTTGACTGAGGGTAGTAAGGTGTAGTCTTATGGTGGGAAACCATAAACTCATCTAATAGGATCCTGATGGTTTCATTTGAAAAGTGTGTACCCCTATCACTTGTCAAACTTAAAGGAAATCCATATCTTTTAAGAACATTCTCCCATAGAAACATAACTACTATAGTTGTTGTATAATCCTTCGTAGGTGCTGCTTCAGCCCATCGTGTGAGATAATCTGTGCAAGTAATGATATAACATGATCCAGTCCTGCACGCGGCTAGTGAAATAGGTCCTACAAAGTCGATGGCCCATTTCTCAAAAGGTTCGACACTGATAATAAGTCTCAGTGGAGTTTCATCTCTTTGTCCTAGTTTTCCTAGGCGTTGACAATGGTCACACGCCTTACAATATTATTTACAGTCTTTATACAATGTCTCCCACCATAATCCAATGAGTAGGATCTTCTGGGAATTCGCATCACCAGCATAACCTGCATAATGGCCTCCTGCAATACCACCATGGGCTTCTTCCATAATATCCTTGCACTCATGCTCTAATACACAATGGCGTAATACTTCATCTCCGTCTAACTTGTATAGGTTACCACTGATCAACATAACCGGCGCCGCACGTATAACAAGTTTTTTCTTTTCTAATGCCTTCATTCCTTCCGGTGCCACACCAATATGGGTAGAAAGACAACAATTTCTTCTAGTTCTGATGGCACACATTGTAACCTATATAACTATGCATCTAGCATGGTTTTTTCAATTGTCTGTGCTTCCTCTCTTGAGTTAATTCTAGACAAGTGGTATGGTCTAGAGTTACTTTTACCTGTCTTCACCACAACAGTGAAATCAAACTCTTGAAATAAGAGTACCCATCTACAGGGGGATGTGCCCTTGTAAGATGGGTTTGTTCACATTAAATACTTCAATGCCATGTGATCTGTATACAATACAAATGGTGTAGCTAGCAAATATTGTCAAAACTTGTGCAATGCATAGATCATGGACAAAGCTTCGGGCTTTATAGTTGTATAATTTTGTTCAACATGAGTTAACTTCCTACTATCAAAGCAGATAGGATGATCGACAATACCTTCTCCAGGTTGAGCTAACACGATGTTAATGGCAATGCCAGAGGCATCCACATGTACATTAAATGGTTTTTCCCATGAATAAAAACGTAGGATATGCGCAGTAGTAAGTTTCTCTTTCAATGTTTCGAATGTGCGTTGTTTCAATTCTCCCCAATAGAATGTACCTCTTCCTTTCAGTAACTCCTCCAGAGGTGCAGCAATTTTGGCATATCCCTTGATGAATTTTCTATAATATCCCATGTGACCTAAAAATCTATGCACCCTACTCTGACCGGTAGGTGTTTCCAACCCTAAAATGACTGCAACCTTAGCTAGATCAACAAGAAATTCCTCCTTGCAAATTATGTGTCTTAATAGTATTCTAAAAGGTGTAATAAATATACACTTCTTGATGTTCAAAGAGATACTCAATTGTCTGCACTAGTCAAACATTAAGTGCAGATTGTCACAGTGCTCCTTAACAAGCCCATATATTGTCCAATCATTAAGGTAGACCTGTAAGAAGTTGTAAATAAAATATTTGAATGCCTGAAAAACTATGCACAAGAATACAACATGCACATTTTTCAATCCAAAATGCATCACAATATAGGTAAAACTACCCCATTCAACAGTAAAAATTTTCTTTTCTTGATCCTCCTGAGCAATACGAACGTAATGATACCCAGAAAACCCATCTATGAATGAATATATTTCACGCCCTGCAACTCCTAGTATTTCCTCAATAAATGGTGTAGGGAATGGGTATGTTACACATGCAACATTTAGCTCCCTGTAGTCTGTAAGAATTTGAGGATTCTAATAAATATGGATTTAATCAACTTACATATTACATAATGTTACAATAAATATTTAAATAAAGATTACATCATAACATAAGTAAATAAATAAATACTTACAGGAAATAAATAACACAGGTGACATAGTATTTATAGTGGAAAACCCCCATAGGATAAAAACAACTTTGAAAATAACCTTTTACTTCAGAGAACTCATTTTACATCCAGTAAGATCACCTCCTCCTTTGAAACCCTATTTACCAAGGGTAAAACCAAATCACTTGATTTACATACCTTTGATATATTTTCTCGAATATATCAAATAAGGACCTAAAGTCCTTTTTATATAAGATGATCAGGTATGTCTCCCGACCCACCTTTTCAACCTAAAATGGTTGACACATACACCTAGGTTTATAATATTTAATATTAGAAATATAATAATTTCATGATATTAAATATTTAACTTAAAGTATATACCTAGGTTAGCATATTTAATAATAGAAATATAAATATTTAATATTATTAAATATTAACCTATATATTAGTGATGGACCCATATACATTAAGGGTTGACCAGACCACTTAATCATTATGTTCCAACACTCCCCCCTTAATGTTAAGTGGGATAACATAACATATACCAATAGATTACTTGTCTGTGGTGCACTACAAGATTTGCAATCCTTAAACCATAAAGGTTTTAGGCTAGCATATCAGTTGAAGGAATTATAACACCTTCATCATACTCAATTTACCTTTTGGTACAAAAGGATTTGGAATCCCAAAGATCATCCCATGATTAGTGGCTAAGTATGATTTGTGAGTTTTACATGTTCTCACAGGTTCTCATAAAAGGTTATTGAACCCAAGCATATAGGAGCCTTTTACAACCAGGGACCTCCTTAACAATATGTTTGTACTGGATGTTTACCAATAAACTCAATAGCACTAAAATATTTTACTGAAGCCCGCATTTAAGATATTTCTACATTTCTTTCTAAAAAATAAGTCAAGGAGGTATACATGCTCGAAGGTATTTTTACACTTTCCTCGAAGGTCTTTTACAAATGCCCGAAGGTCTTTTTACAAAAACCAAGTTCCATTAGGAGGTGACATTGTTATGCACACTCCCCCTCGATGGATACTCTGAAAATCTAAACTTTTCACGAAAGTGACAAAACTTTTGCAGCACTCAGAGACTTTGTGAAGATGTCAGCAACATGCTCTTCAGTCAACATGAACTTGATATTTATCTCATCACTTTGCACCTTCTCATGGGTGAAGCGTATATGTATCTCAATGTTCTTTTTCCTTTGATGTTGAACTGGATTCTTAATCAAGAGTAATACAACTTTGACCACTACATAGAAGATAAATACCTCGTTTAGCTTTCATATGTATCTCTACCAACAGTTGTTGCAGCCACATAGCTTCTTTACTTCTTCCATTGTACTTATGTGCCTCAGTAGAAAAATGGAGACTGTTGATTACAGTTGTTATTCCAAGTAGTGGTTCCTACACCAAATAACTTGAAGACATATCCAGTATATTTTATAACACAACATTAGTATGGTTAGAATCACAAAACCCATATAAGATAGCATTTTCATTCTTATTATAATGCAACCCATAATTGATTGTTCCTTTCAATTATCTAAAAATTATTTTTGCAAAATTTCAATGATCTCTAAAAAAGGTTCTTGCATAAACCTTGAAGTAATTCCTTTTGTATATGAAATATTTGATCTAGTTATAGTTAGATAAATCAAACTATCAACTAACAACTTATATAAAATAGGATCAACATTTTTCACATGCAGATTTATGATCAATATTTATTCCAACTTCCATTGAAGTAGAAAATGGTTTACAATCAATCATAAGAAATTTTTTCAATACAATGGTTGCATATTGTGTTTTGAAAAATAACAATAGAATGAAATACAATCATACAAATAACATGATGTGAGAGACCTAACTCATTCATTTCAAAGTACTGCTTCAATTTCTCTTTAATCCTATGAATTAAATTAGAATTGTTACCAGACATAAGCAAATCAACATATATACATATAATGATAATATGCGAGCCTTATTGCTTAATGAATATATCATTGTTAGAAGAACAATTAACAAAACCTAACAATTTAAAGAAAGAAACAATTTTCGCATACCAAGCTCTAAGAGCTTGTTTTAAAGCATACAAGGATTTCTCAACTTACAAACATAGTTTTCTTTACCAGTTTCCTCAAATCCTTTAGGTTGAAACATGTAAAGTTCTTCTTTTAAATCACAATTCAAAAAAATATTTTTCTTATCTATTTGGTGGATTTCCCACCCAAATGAGCGAGCAATTGTAAATAAGGCCCTAACAGTACTCATTTTAGCTATAGGAAATGTCTCAACATAATCAATACCAATTTTCTGAGTGAAACCTCTAGCAATAAGTCTGTCTTTATGTTTGTTAATACTACCATCACCATTATATTTTACTTTGTATATCCACTTAGACCCTATAATACTTTACGGCTCAAGTTCATACAAGGTAATTAATGCATGGTATATATGATAGCTTCTGGTCATTTTCCTAAGGTTAATAGGATTTGAGTTTTCTAACATAGATTGAGCCCAATTTAATTTCTTATCTAGAAAGATAAGGATTTCAGAAACATCTATATCATCAAAACATCATCATGACTATTTACTAAATTAGAATCAAAACCATCATTTAGAAGCATTTAATGAAGTAACTTCAAGAGAAGAAGACAACACATGTAAACCTTTCACTAGACTATATCTATACATTTCATATAAGCTTCGATAATTAACATGTCCTAACCTTTCATGACATAGTTTTGAATTATTCAAACTCTGAGATATAAAATAAGATGCATAAGAGAAATCATCAAAAATATATAGATCATTTCTTTGAATTCCTTCAGCTATTATACTCTCATTACTATCCTTGAATACCAAGTATCCTTCATGCATAGATTCTAATTGTGTCCATACCTCTTTCGGATGTTTGATATTACCAATGTGTAGAAGGTACTCATCGTTCACATTACATAGAAAGATCATCTTACATTCATAGCAAAAATGTATTCATGTTATCTACAGTTGTTGACGACCGGTGGGAGAAACCTCAAATCTAAAAACAATCGTCTAGAGTTTCCTCGCCATAAATTATATTTTGACCCAAATGTTGTAGTTGGTTTCATTCAGGATCTGGGTTTTGTCAAGATAGAAATAGTTGGACGTCATTGTTTTCCTAAACCTGTATAGTTGGACGTCATTGTTTTCCTAAACCTATAAAACACACCCCATTATAATATATAATGTACTACAAAGTTAGATACATATTTATTGATAAAAATAACACTTTTAATAGAATCATATCTAAATTTTATATATCTAAAGAAACTATTTGATCATAACTAATTATGTCATTATAATACATATTAATTAACCTCCCATGATCAAAATAATAACCCGCATTATAAAAGGGCTTTGCATTATACCCTAGATTTATATAAAAAATATTTCTCGACCATATAGAAGTGAAGAAGAGACCCCTAAGAATAATGCATAACAACTTTAAATTTCAGAAAAAATTAATGTAGACAAAAATACGGCCAACTTAAATTTGACGTCTAAATGACTGTCATAATGACTTTTTTTTGTCTATCGTGATGGTCATTTACCATCAATTTTAACATAGTTAAAGTTTCCTAGAACCTACGAGTCTTAAATTTGACGTCTAAATGACCGTCATATTGTCTTATGTTTGGTCTACCATGACGGTCGTTTGACCATCAAATTTAATGAAGCCAAAACTTGGTGTGTATTTCCAAAATGTAAAATTTTAAAATTTCTTCTTCTGTATAATATTAGGGAGGTTATATTTTAGCATATTATAATAACCTATTATAATTTATAATGTAAAAATATATACATTTTTTTATATATAAATGTATATAATTTATAGAATGAAAATAAAAAACAACATATAGTTCATAAAAATTATAAACTATAGTATATTATTTTTCTATTAAAAAACACATAACCCTTATTAAAAGAGTTTAAAGGACATAGACCAAGTTAAAATAATTTTACCAGGTGCAAGTACATTTATGAGAGTATAGATTAACCTGCATATTTTACAGAGGGGACAAGTAATTTCACCCGACCAATGAAATAAATTGAAATCCCTATTTTCATGAACCTTGTCTCCTCCATTCATTTACTCTTAATTTTACCCTACACACATTTAAAAGTATGAAAATATTGTAAAATATTCTGCAAGCTAAAAACTTCAAAAAAATTATTATCTCATTTTATTCTCCACTCCCACTCTTATATACAAGAAAACCTTTAAATACATTTATTTATATAGTTTTTATAAACTATAAGATCTAAATGAATGGGGTCGCCCCCTTATATGGATAATATAAATGGTTAGGGACACATGTTAGGTTTTATTTAATAAGTATTAAGATTTAAAAAGTAATTCCTTCATAGCCAAAAAATAAACACGAGGCCACTTACTAAAAAAAGTAAGCACTTTAGTTTTTTTTAAACATATATAAACCAAATCTAATAAAATTTATATTTTTAGTGGTTTAAAATAACCATATATATAAAATATGATTCAAACTTAGGTTTGTTTCCTTTTTTTAAAAAATATATATATGCCTAGATTTATAAGTTAAGTTCAAATATGATTTAAACTTAGGCTTAGAATATGGCGTGTTAACTCTTCCCTCAATCCCGTGTAATTTTAATATGGTTTAAGGCTATATATATATATATATATATTTATCATATATACTATATAAATATATATAATATGATGTTTTATAAATTATAAATAATATGATGTTTATATAAACCTTATTATATATTATATATATTTTTATTTAAAAATAGTAATATAGTTTTCAAATTATATAGGATATAGTCATAGATTAACTATAAACTATAGTTTTTTAAATCAAATCTTTTTAAGGGGACCAAGGAACACGGGTATGAATTTACCTTCTGAAATATTTATCCTGCAAATATTTGAAATTATAGAAAACATGAAAATTATTTCATATAGTAATAAATATTTTATTTTTCTCTATGTGGCTTTCACGCATGTAAATATTTGAAGCCCCTTTCACTTGTGCACACATCAATCTCCAAACAAACATTAATTTATATAATTTACAAAATGTAAATGAAATTAAGAATCATATCATATTACATCTCCCCCCAAAAAATAGGGATTTAAAATTGAAAAACCCTAAAAAATTTACCGAGAGTTTAATTGCACAAATGTAATGCCAAAATAAATTTAGAAAAAAGGAAGGGGACCAGATACTTTTAAATACCCTTTCGGGTTGGTTGAAAAAACTTGTATAAATTAAATAAATAAAATATAAAACATTTGATCTTAATTTCTTTAATTTATCTTATTCTGTTACCATGTTAGAATTTGAGGATTCTAATAAATACGGATTTAATCAACTTACATATTACATAATGTTACAATAAATATTTAAATAAAAATTACATCATAACATAAGTAAATAAAAAAATACTTACATGAAATAAATAACACATGTGACATAGTATTTATAGTGGAAAACCCCCATAGGGTAAAAATCACTTTGAAAATAACATTTTACTTCATAAAACTTATTTTACATCCAGTAAGATCACCTCCTCCTTTGAAACCCTATTTACCAAAGGTAAAACCAAATCACTTGATTTGCACACCTTTGATATATTTTTTTAATATATCAAATGAGGACCTAAAGTTCTTTTTATATAAGGTGATCGGGTATGTCTCTTAACCCACCTTTTCAACCTAAAATGGTTGACACATACACCTAGGTTTATAATATTTAATATTAAAAATATAATCATTTTATGATATTAAATATTTAACTTAAAGTATATACTTAGGTTAGCATATTTAATAATAGAAATATAAATATTTCATATTATTAAATATTAACCTATATATTAGTGATGGACCCATATACATTAAGGGTTGGGCAGACCACTTAATCATTATGTTCCAACATAGTCCACACATATTTGAATTCTACCATCATTCTTAATACTGATAACCATTGGATTAACCCATTTTGACTCATCAAGGGGCTTGATAATTCCAGATTTCAACATTTGATCAATTTCTTCTTTAATCTTTTCGCACAAATTAAGATTCATTCTATAAGATCTCTTTCTTGCTAGATGTGTTCCTTATTTAAGTTTTATCTTCATTTCCCCAAGTGATTTATGCATGCCTTTAAGTTCATGATACCATCGAGGGAACAAGTCCTAGAAATCCCGTAGTAACTCAATAATCTTTGCCACCTCCAATTTTGAGTAGTAGTCTCTAATTATGGCCTCCTTAGGCTTAGCCTCCAATCATATATTGACCTTCTTTGTCTTCATTGGTTCGCGCGTATCCTTGTTTTCACTTTCCAAGACCTTACGCGTACCCCTTGTGAATGGTCAATATCTAGGTTTTCAACTTCCTCATCATCCATGATGTACATCATCTTTCCTTTTTCTTTCTCAAGGTACAGGCACATTCACGTAGTATGGAGTCTTCTTCTTCTTCTTCAAAATGCGCGTGTGATTCTGTCTAGCCAAATAATTCCTGTATGAGTTCCTCCTGCCTTTGCTACTATCTCCCATGGTTAACCGCTTGACAAATTTTAATGCCTCTTCTATTGGAGGTTGGGAAGAAAAGTAGTCAAAGGTATGGATCATTCCTACAGTCAATTTTTTCCAGTTTTTAGTCTCTTGATGTAGTTTTGCGTATACATACCAAGCACGTGCACACCCTTGTAGAGTGGAATACAATTTATGCACCCAAAGTGAAGGTGGTAATGCTTCATGTCCTGTTATCCAGAGTCTCTCACATTGCTGAATGTGGTGTTGAACAGGTTGATCACCATTATAAGTGTAAATATACATAGGTGCATTACTTCTTACAAACCTAGTAGATAGGACGATTATGATCTCCTTCAACTCCATTAGATTATCTCTGTGAACTACCCACCAGTGCGTTGTTGTCCCATGCAAGATATATGCTAACATGTCTTTTCTCCTGACCTGGTCTATCCACTGTGCCTCCATTACTAGTAAGAATACATGAAGATATTCTACTCATGTATACCAAGGTACTATGCTACCTATCCGTTAAATAGAATGAAGTCCATTCTTGTGTGTAACCGTGCTTTTTACCTCACACCCTACTAGTTCATATGTACCATGAGCCCAATTTTCACAAGAAATACTCGTAGTATCAATAATAGAGTGAGAATCCTCCCACTATAGGATGCCTTCCTTTGATGGATCATTGACCTCTGGGTCCTAAATAGCGTGTACATAGATTTTGTTTAAGTCCTCCTAACTTATAGGCTAAACATATGGTGTAGAATTCCCATCTGTCAAAGGTATCACAACCCTTTCCTCCTTTTTCTCAAAGCTGATATAGCCCTTATTGAATCTCAAGTCAACATTATTTGCCTAACACCAAGGGCGTCCAAGCAAGGCTGAAAAACTATCTACTTTTGCAAGTGCTAATACCTCAAAATCCCTAGTGAATTTGGCCCCTTGTATGGTTATAGATGCATCCTTCAAAACTCCTATGGGAGTGCCATTAGTCCTATTTGCCATAAACAAAACATTAGATGATGGATGTAATGGAGGTCTCCCCATTTTTACCCATACATATAAAGTAAGCACATTGACTTCCACACTTGTATCAATCAAAATATTTCTCAACATCCATCCATCTATAACAACATTCAAAGTGATCTCTTTATCATAGTCAATGCTATCAGGGGGGAAGATTTACATGTAGGATCTGCCATTCATTCTCATTGTTTTCATGCAGAGTGTTCCCCTTCAACTAATTCCCTAATAATGGAATAATATTCTCCTAGTGCAACATTTTACACACCTCTCTGATTGCTCATCAATAATACAGGGGACCTTCCTTACTTCTTTCTTATGTTCCATTTTTGTGTATTGCTCTTTTAAACATTGTATTTCACCTTGAATATTTCTGAGGACCTCCATGGTCTCTTGATAAAATTCTTTCTGATGGGTAGGATCTGGGTACCTTGCATGTAGAACCTCCTCCTTAGTCATTGTAGGCTTCTAGTATGATTCCTCTCTTGCGCGTGCCACTTCAGCACGTGTGGTAATCTTCACAGTTAAGGCCTCAAGTTCTAGTGCTATCTTGGGCATCCACTGATTTTCCTCCACACGCTGGATCCTTACCATCCTTGCACCTTTTTTTTCTTACTTATGCTATTTACTGAGATGCTCATATAAGTCTAAGCACTCCTCATAGCTATGATTCTTTCCACAAAAAGAACATGTAACATTCTGGGAAAATTCACACCTATAGTGATCAGGGGATCTGTATGTATAGCACTTTCCGTGAGGAAACTTGCTTCTTCCTCCACCACGGCCTTGTCCTCCATATCCATCTCGATATCCACGTCCTCTTCCATGACCTCCTTAAAAATGGCCCTCATTCCTGTTATAGCACGGTTGATTATGATCCTGATCCCAGTGCTCATTCTTGTTCTTAGAGTTATCTGTTACACTTGTCTGTCATACCCCAATGTCTATAGCATCATGGATCTAACCAATCAATCGACAACCCTCAGTATCATGGGTCGTGGACCTGCAAATCTTGCAAAAGCAGGATACATTCTTCCTTATTGCGTGCTGTAACAAAGGACAATGGCTAACATCATGATTTAAATGACATATTTCATGGTCTAACAACAATGAATGTATAGATCTACGAGGGAAACTATCCTTGGTGTGACCTTCCACTTCACAATCTGTAAACTAGATCCCTGAGCACGTTTCATGAACTAAATTTGTCGATAATTTTTATAGCTTCTTTGCCATGGCTGCAATCTGTGCCTCTAAGAATGGACTAACACCAGTGTTAATGCTCCCAACTACCTTAGCATGTAGGGATGCCTCCAATGCTTCACGCAGATCAGTGTATGTGTTATGCGACAATGCCCTTCTAAACGGTGTAATCAATCCTCCAACAAACCATTATGTATGTTGTCTGGTGTGAATATCATAAGACAACTTAGATAGAAGTGTCTTATAATGGGCATCATACTCACGTACACTCTCAGTAGTGCCCTGTTTGATATCTTTGAGTGTGCTAATACTCTTCTACTCAAACTCTGGGATATAGAACTCTTTTAAGAACGCATCCTTCAATGCTACATAATCCACACAAGTTTGATCAGGGTCAAACTTTCTATACCAACTGTGTGCTTGTCCATGCAAGGTAGTAGTGAATTGACTTTCCTTACGCTCAGAAGTCATGATCCCTTTCACATGCCATAAGATTTCACACATATGCACATGTTCGACAGCATCCTCTATACCTCTATAATTCAGGAGGTGAAGAGAAATCTCCATATAAATATTTTGTGGTTGTTATGGGCCTTGACCACCTTATCTAGAACCTCCTATGTTTCCTCTACCTCTAGAACCACTAGATCCACTAGAACTACAACCACCTATACCTCCTGATCCTCCACCTGTAGTTGGAATATGACCTGTAGATGTACTCCCATGTGCTTCAAAAGTAGTACTATATTGAACCCCTACAGTCTGTGAGGTAGTTCCACTTCCAGGGGTGAATCCAACATTCTGTGCACTCATGTTCTGTGCGGATGATGCACCTAAAAATGTTCCTCCAAATAATGAATCCATCTGACCTGCCATTGATGTGCTTGCTTCTTGACTTACTCCTGCTCTCCTACTTCCCAAGTTAGCCTTTTGGTTACTTTTCATAATAGATACTGGAAAACCAAGTGCAAGGGCTAGGTCACCAGGTGGATTAAGATGCGCGCCTGCGGCCCAAGTAGTTTCTGTTGGCACACCTCTATCTGAAGCAAAGGGGGGATCTCTGTCATGCTTTCTAAGATGGGGGAGTTCCTGATGCTATGGCTCCATGTCTTATATGTGAGCTTAAAATCCTTTATGAGCCATCTCTCTCCTCAACGCCATACTTTTTGTAATGGTACGTTGCTTCTCTATCTCCCTCTCATGCACCTCATTATACTTAAGCCACCTTTCCTCTCTCTACCTTTCTACCGCTAGGTCTGCCATCTTTCACCAAACCTGTTCCTACCCTCACGTGTGGTGAGGTTTAGTTAGCCATCGGTTTACTCTCCAGGTTCAAAGTTACCATCATGATCTTGATCGCCAGTGGAATACCTTGCATATATGCTCCTCTAGGATATCACAAAAATTGGAATTGAGCTACCTCCGGGCAAGAATACATCAAAATTGAATATTCCATAATATAATTGTTTAGAACACCATGAAACCATGTGTCCACATTGTGATTCTAGATCAGATCAGCATCATAAAGGACCTTAAGTTCTTCCTATTTCCAAACAAGTGTGTGATACCTCCAATTCCACTTAGATGGATAAGCAATCAACCACTCGTATAATTGTACTGGAAAGATGGTGAAAAATCTCTCATATAAGTTCTCATATAGATTCTATTATACCCAACTGCATGTGTTAAACTGAGATCCAATGTTGAACCACCATGCATATTCTTCCTCTAGATTTTGTATCCACTCCTCAATACTTGCTAGAGTTAACCGGTATGTCTTCATCACGAACCATCCTGAAAATAACTGAAAAAGAGGTCCTGGCAATGGAACCAATGATGCAGCCTAGAATTTACTAGATAACACCCTAGACGTGCTGGCACATCACTCAACCTAGACTGAGCACTCACCCGAAGTGCACAAAGGTACCACATCCCTCTTTAGGGTGTAGTAGGATGTTAGCCTGATGAAGGAAGAAACATATAGATCCATAACTAATCCATCATTCTACAATGCATGCCATATTTAGATCTAGGAAAGAACACGCTTAAACAATAATCATGATTGAATCAAGAACATGCACTACTCAATTACACATAGGAATGACACTTAGATTCAACCAATTTCTTCCATCTATTAATAAACACATAAGCTCCTTACACTAATGGCAATTTATACGGATGCGCGCATGGATCTGATAAAGTAATCCAGTCATATGCACATAGATCTTTATGCTTACCTCTTACACTTTGCATATACCTATATATCAACTACTATGTGATTCACATCATATATATAGGGTGGGGACTTTCCCTTCATGCTTATCTATTCCAAAAATAGGCCACATGCTATTAATAGCCACGTGTCATTTATAGGCATAACCACACATGCAAGTGTGCTATCTATAGACATCTTACAGTTAACTGAAGTGACAATCCTATTCTTAACTCGTCTCCATGCAAAACGCTTCAATCCAATCCTCTAAAGATAGATAATGTGTGGCACACACATCTCTACCTCCTTTATGTGCTTTGTGCGCCATCTTCTAAAAATAGGTCTTCATGCTCAAAATCTGCTAAGTCCTGAAAGCTGAAATTTCCCTCCGCGCACGAGTTCTTCCTGTCCCTTGCACCCTTGATCCTGGCCTTCTCTTCCACGTGCAGACTTCTTTTGTGATCTCTAACAAGTATTCTCTGATCAACAAGGCTATTTAAGCTTGATTAAAAAGTGATTAGTAACCTATAAGAGTTGGGAGGGTTCTATTAATCACATGTAATTGATTAATAGCCCAAGAAGCTTGTGGAAGTGGTAAAGAGGGAAATGGGGAGATTCTGAATAGTTAAAAGGGGGATATTTAGCTAATAAGAGGGTATATTAGCCAAATCAGGTGATTATAGAGGGATTACGACCAAAATAATGTCATGAATGGGCATCCAAGAATGAAGTGAAGAATAGTTTATTGACGAAGTATCATCATTTGACCGGAGGAGAAGATGAGAAGGTTTTAGTGCAATTTAAGTAATAAAACTGCGTAAGAAGATTTAAGGTGTCTACAATATGCTACACGCTATGATAAATGCTATAAGCACAACAATCTTCACCATGCACATGCATAAGATCTCTAACCGATTGATCTAACATGGTCATTTTCTCTATTGGGTTTCAATCTTATTGGCATGATAAATCTTGAATCCACTAAGGGCCACAAGTTTATTATTACTGCCACAAAATATTTCACCAAATGGGTAGAAGAAGCACCACTATGGACTACAACTGGTACTGACATTTGTGGATTCATCACTACTCACATCATTACACGCTTCTACATTCCCTCTTCCATTATCACCGATAATGGATCTTCTTTCGAAAATAAGGATGTCAAAAAGTTTTGTGCAAAATTCAAAATTAAACAATCATTTTCTACTCCTTATTACCCATAGGAAAATGGCCAAGCTAAGCCATCACTAAAACTATTGTCAAAATCTTACATAAGACTCTTGCCAGTAATGGTGATGACTGGCATAATCAACTCTTATACGCTCTTTATGCCTACCTTACTAGTGTGTGTACACCTACTAATGCCACTCCCTTTTTCACTATTCTATGGTACTGAAGCTATCATCCCACTGGAGCTCGAGATACTCTCATTACATGTTTTTCTCAAAGGTATACTTAAAGAAAATGACTATCATGAAAAACACCTACATGAGCTGGAAATGTTGTACTCTCGCCATGTCCAAGCATTGGAACATCTTCGCACATATCAATCTCGCATCACCCAGGCATACAATCGCAAAGCTCGTCCTTGTGAATTCCATGGGGTGATTTCATCGCAAAGCTCGTCCTTGTGAAAAAAAGAAAACCAGATGAACATGAAAGAAAAACCTACTCTAAAAGGTAAATTCAAGACCACCTAGCTTGGTAATTATATTATCATCAAAAATCTTGAAGGTAGTGTCTATCACCTTGCCACTCTTTTGGGTTAGCCACTAAAGAACCCATTCAATGTTATGCACCTTAAGAGATATTACGCATAAAACAAATCTTATTCCCTAATGACGTACTCTCGTGTTTTGGTTCACACTTAACTATTAAGGGAATACTATACACATGAACCTCACACACTACAAAATACACACAACACACTTCACATATACTCAACATCCTATTATCACATCATCTACCACACACTATGCACATTATTCATTTTACACAATCACACTATAACCTTTTTATCTACTTTTACATGATACGCTCATTACCCTATGACGCACTCTAGTTCTACAATCCCTACTCAAATGTTGAGGGTCTACATCTCAAATGGACCTCAACACACTCACGCATTCACTCCCCATTCACTCACTCACACTCACTCACTCATGCACTCTACACACTCTACACTTTGACGATCACATATTTCTAGTGCACACAATTCAAACCATTTCCCAATGACGCACTCTTGTTCTATGGTTCATTCTCGACTGCTAAGGGTGCATGTATAAATGAACCTCATCACGTGCATACTTATTCAAACTTGCTCACGGGGCACACAAATCCTATCATTCACTCTACATTCCATTCCATCTCATCCACAACATACTACATATCTTGGTTGCATTTACTCTTGCGTTCTTATGCTTACATGTACACTTTATTACACATGCTAGATAAATATCTTGTATGTCAAATATCTTTATCATACACACATGCAAGTTCACTTGCCTTCTAGTTGTGATCACATGATTTCAATAACTATTTACATGCATCATGGGTGCTTGGCATAGTACCTATTAACAATCCCACAATGGCTCTTCGGGGCACCTAATTTTGTATACTATAGGTGCTATTGTTTCATTTTTCATAGCACATTAATTTACCAGATTATACATGCTTTGACATACTTTATATCCCTCTAACACGCTAATGGATGCTTCATGTGCAACATTTTTTTTGCATGTCTATATGCTTCCATGGTTTTATGTTACATTGTTTGATTTTGTCTTCCATTGTATGCCATTGTTTACGGGCTTGTCCCTATGTATTTCTTGTTATCTAATTTTTTGTCTGCTACCAGCCACTTTGGCCTTAAGTGTCTTGTGACATCATGAGTGATGTCCCATGTTTACAACCTATTTTTTGTGGTCTATAATGTATTCTTGCTTCTTTTTTACACATTGTCTACTTATTTGTTAGCTTACATCTTGTCTTCTGCATGCATGTTTATAATGTTTTCACTAACACTTGTCTCCTAGCCATTTTTTTTACACGTTCCTTGGTTTCTACCAAGCACACTCACTCCCCCCTACATGGAACCAATTTCAACATAGAGTTCGGTCCTCCTTTGGACCGTATACTCCTTAACGATGTCACATGCACCATAAACAAGGGGGGCATCATTTGGGTAAATCAATAACCCCATACAATACAATAGTTAATAATCATCACAGAACACAACATAATACTGGTACAACACAACATTTAGTCTCAGAAATGGCTTAGAATCTGACTTGGGTCCTTAGCACATCACAGAGACTAGCGCCCAGACCTGGAAAGTAGTACCTGGGCTCCCCTGACCCTCCCTAGATGCTTGTGACCAAGGGGCAATTGCACAACATTTTTGTAGTTCAACACATTTTTCAAAATTTACACAACGGATTTTATAGGGCACATGGACCCTTAACACTCAATCTGCATGAACTACAACATATTTTCTACCTTTACGCTAGATTGGAATTGTTCAAACCAGATCGGATTTTTACACACAATCTGCAGTGGTGTTCTATATTTCAGGAAGCAATTAAAGGTTGGAGGATGTGATCATACTTTTCTCCCTACACTTCTTCCGTTCTTGGCGTGAAATCACCCAAAAAAACTCGCAGTCAGTGCAAATGGCATGAGATTGCCAAAAAAATCATTCTTCTACATCATCTTCAGGATATTTTCTATCATCATCTTCAGGATATTTTCTATCCCTTTTTCATAACGGATCAGGTGCACATGTTCCTTCTTCACATTTTCACATTTAATATAATTTCTTAGATATTGTTTATACATTTTGATCATATACATGCATATTTGAATACTTGTTCATTCTTCTCTTTTGTAGGTTTGTCCTTATGGGAAGCAGTAGTCACATCATCACAGAAAAATCACACATCAACACATCAACAATAATCAACATTAACAACATGCATATTGTGACATCTACACATATGCTCTCACCCTAGGTTTCTTATAATCACTTTTTTTCTACACTTCCTCATCCTTGGTTTCCATGCTTCAAATTTTTATCACTCCACATTATTTTCTTGTCTCTTGCCATACTTTTAACCATTGATCTACATGGTTATCAAGTACACATCTTCTATATACTTTATGTTATCGAGCATTTTATCAACAACATAAAGTGGGGGAAAATGTAGACACAAATCACACACTTTGGGTATCTACCTAGTCTTGATCACATACTAATATTCATATGATTCCTAAGTAAGAAAATTACTAAATAACCCATGTATTTGACCATCTTTACTCGCTTTCTATTGCCTCTTTTTCTCTTACACACTTTCTTTCCTAGTTTGACCTTCAACCCTCCAATTTATCTGAGTCTGGACACCAACGTCCATCCAGGATGCCATTGCTAGGAACCCCCATTCCCTCTGGGCACCCTTGGCCTCTTTATACTTTGCTCACATATTTTGGGTCCTTTCTATCCATTTGGGCATCTTATATTTTTGGTAGTCATAATTTTCATGGTTAATTACGAAATTAAAGCAAAGGAATCATATAAATTTAAAGTAATGTGACCATAATAAATGACTAAGCACTAAGCATTAGCTATCACCACCTAAGGTTGCATTCAAAGACCATCATCAAGAGCATTCAGGCATGCATCTAACATCCACACAAGGTTAAGGTACTACATTATTCTGCATACAATTCATAGGAGGGGAAGCTCATTCTATTCCATGCACACACTTACTTACATTTTCTACATCTAGTTATTTGCTCACTATCAAAGTGTGACACACACAAGAGCCACCTACGACACGATTCTGAACACACGCACATAGAACTACATTGGGTCTGAAATGTAGTGTAGCGCTTAGTTATAAGATCACTTGTTTAACATATGAGGACAATCTGACCCCTCATTTTGCATCTTTCTTTTTTAGGTTTTGATGTCTCTTTAAGGGTTTTATAGATCATTATTTCATTGCAAGGTTCTAGAGACCTCGATGATCATTGCATGACATCGTAGAAATCAAAGGTGAAGGAAAACGAATAACTTGCGACCTGAGAAAGATGGTTTTTTGAGCATTTTCACAGTCACAGGAGCCCACTACCAGTCTGTGGCACCCACATGTGCCTTTGTCTAGCTTATTCCTCTAGATGTGCATTTTTTCGAGCTTTGATGTGATAGTTCGTGCTTCATATTTTGTAGCTCTGGGTATCTTCGGGATCTTTTCGAAATAGCTAAGTCATTTTATCCCTTAATTGCAACTAAGGTTTCACTTTCTTCTAGATTAATTTACTTAAGTCATTTATTATAATTAATTATTATTTATTTATGGCTACAATATCAATCAGATTAAGTATTTTCATAGTTTTTATTCATATTTTGCTTAATCAGCCATCTTTGAGGTCTAGGGTTTGGTGCAAAAGAAAAAGTATGTTCTTGGGATGGTTTCATGGCATGAGGTGATGATGCAGAGATTTCCAGGTATGGTGGATGTATGATGATGTCTTCTATAATGTTCCTGAAGTGATTCAAGGATTTGGTGATGGGAAATTAAGCACAAAATTTTTTGGTGCAATTAGACCTATTAGAGACCTAATGGAGATATTTGGGCTTGATGGTGATATGACCAACCTATGTGATATTTCATGTAATTTCCTCATTGTTTTTTTATTATGATTTGATGAAATATTCTCTATGAAGGCTAACCTACTTGATATGGATGCATTAGTCGAGTATATAAACTAGTATAGAGAACTCATTTGTGAGAGTTGGAGAGATTGGTGTGTAGAAAATTTTGGAAGGATGAAAGAGCAGGTTATGAGGACAAAAATGATGAGGATGAGACCTTGAAAATGATTAAGGATGCTACTGTGATTTTTATATGAATATGACAAGCTTGTAGAAGCTCATCTATACATCATGTAGTTGGAGAAGAAGACCTAGTTTGTGTGCATGATGATAAGCGAGCTAGATGAGAGTGTGAGAGTGCTATGAGGGGTCAAGAACAAATAATAGAGGATGTATGAGAATATGAGAAGGTAATATAAGGAGCTATAAGTCATTAGACCTAATCATCATATGATGATGCATGTTTGAGAAAAGAAGAAGAAGGTGTGTTTTCGAGGGGTTTTGAGTGAGAGGATTTGACATAGTGATCACAATCAGTTGCTGAGAATAAATTTTCAGAAGTGATATTCATCTTCATGTGGATGAGTTGGTACTTTGTAATCTTAGGGGGTTGTATCCTCCTTATGGGGTTGGTGCCTCTCTAAAATAAGGGTTGGTGTTCCTTGTAGGATTGATGTTCTGCTAAACTAGGGGCCAATTCTCCTTGAGGGGTTGGTGCCTCACTAAAAAAATCTCACGTAATGTGTAATATTCACTTGATTCCTTTGTGTTTTTTAATATATATATATATATATAGGTTCAGTGGGTTCTCTTCCCCTTGAGGGTTTCCCACATTATATCTTTTGTTCATGTGTACTCTCTTGTTTTATGTTGTCTATGGATGGTTTTTACACACCTAATAAGCTCAAAATTGATTATGTATGTTGAATGAATTATTTGAATGATATATGCAAGCTAAGGAAAATGATAGTATAAGTTGTTCATGGTTGATTCGCCCCACCCCATCTCAGTCACTATGCTTCCAACAATCCTGTGTCAACAAAAAATAGTGCACACTGGAGTTTGTCAGTGTTTGCATTATATAGATCATTTTTTTATGTTTCTGGAGTCACACAATGAAGAAATAAATTTATAAAGGATCATAGAGTCTTGTGTTGAACTATGTGGAGAGTACAAGTACTTTATGTAAAAAAATTTAGGTGCACGATTCTTCTATACAATCGTCCAATGTGCAACATTGTCTATGGAATTCTATTCAAGTTGCGAACTTGGAATATTTGATCAATGAAAGGCATAGGTTATGGGAAAGAATAATTGGTTATGTTTGGGTCTATTGTTGGGCCCCTTTGATCCTTTCATTTGAATTACATAGAATTAGGAGTCCTTAGGATGTGGCATGAATGATTGGATAAATAAAAGTAATTGCCTTAGATGGGTAGTTCAATTTTAAGCAAGAACTCATAATGTGTTTAAGGGTAGAGTAGAGATGTGAGCTTAAGGCTCACTACAAATAGAAAGAGATGAATAAGTTGTGACTTGAGTGGAGATAATTACTTAGTGAATTATGATTATAATAAATGTGTAAAAGAAATATTCCTAAGAGTAAAGGTTGAATCCATTGGTGATCGGTTTGATGTTGTTATTTCTCTAAATAACATATTACAAATCTTTTGTTTTGTCTAAATATGCGTTCATTTCATCATTTTGTAGATGCATAATTTATTTAGGTTAAGTATTGTTTTATGCACATTCCGAGGGCTATGGATTTGAGGTTTTCCTTTATTGTACTACAACACCTCGTCTACATCATTTGATATCAAAACATGATTATTTTCCTTGAGGAGAGGCACAACAAATCTTGAATTTTTCCACAATTTGCAAGTGAGGGGTAGAAAATTGTTGCAAATATATTCTAGTGAGTGACTATTGTGTAGAATATGTGAGAGGGAAGTGACACAATAAGTTTTAGTAGATTTCCATAGTTCATATTATGGGGTAGAAGGTCATTTCAAACATCTTCCAACAAGAGGATTGTTGGGTAGAAGATTGTGGAGATCGTGTTTACAAATTTAGAGAAATTAAAAAAAATAGAATTTAAATGGCACACCGTAGGAATATAGGATGCCAAAATAAAGGTGCAATGCAAAATATGCAAGCTTTCTTGGAATCCATAGAAGCATCATAATTTTGAGGTGTTTGTGCGAAAAAAAATAGTGATGACGAAGGTGGAATTGTGCAATAGAGAGCACATGTTGTTGATGTGAATGTGTAGGTGAATGCAAACATAGAGGAAGATGAAGCACACTATGGTCATGAGGATAGACTACTTCACATAATCAGTTGGGGATTAATCCAGAATTGGATACCCCTTGTTATAATACTAGTTTGGAACCAACATAGTTTTTGGATTAGATAATAGAGATGAAAAACTATTTTTGAATATGAAGACGTGGAGGGTCCTAGAAAGTTCAAGTTTTCATGCACGAAGTTAAAAGGTCATGCATCCCTTTGGTGGGATTTTATTAAGACCAATTGAGTACAATGTGGAAAACAAAATATCAAGATGTCAGATAGGTTGGCAGTGAAGCTCAAAGTGAATTTTTCACCCATAGATTACTAGCTCAATTTTTTCATAAGGTTGTAAGGATTGTGACAAAGAGATATTAGTGTGAGAGAATACACTGAGAATTTTATCAACTCACTATTAGAGTGGGGAATATGGAGAATGATGGTGATAAAATATCACCTTACATATTTGGATTGTACATAACAATTTCGGATGTGATTGGTATGTTGGAAGTTCATCATGTGGAAAAATCCTATCAATTTTCTCTATAGGTAGAGGAGAAATTGGTGTGCAAATAGTAGAGCACTAAGGAAAGGGAAATACCACACATGGTTATGGACATAGTAAGGGAAATTAATTCTTCAAAATAGGCAAGTAGGTCATGTTATAATACGTAGAGTGAAGGAACATCTTGAGGATATGGTCATGCATCTTGAGGAAGATGTCATGGAGGAGGTTACGAATTCAGTGACATGTGTTATAGGTTTAGAAAATAGGGAATATAGCATATGAGTGTCTACACGCCTAGAATAATGGTAAGAAAAGTGTGCACCACATGCAAGGAGAAGTAGATGGCTTGACGAATCATAAAGAGGACCCAAATATGGGAGAATATTTGATGTTAAAATGAATGTTGTTGAAACCAGAAAAAGAAGAGATTGGCCCTATGCAAAGAAGAATTTTTTTAGGATGACATGTGAGTCAGAAGGAAATGTATGCAAAGTAGTTATGGATATGGAAGCATCAATAATTTGGCAAAGAAGGAAACAATGGATCGATGTGTCTTAGGTGACACTGAAAGATTGGATATCAAAAGAGCTTGTTGAAGATTGAATTCATCACTTGGGCCATACTTTCCAAACGTCACTTCCCATGATGTAAAGGGATTGACTAATGAGGGAAAATTCTGATTGCAAGAAGTCAATGTATCTGGATCTATACGATCCTTCATATCCTTAGTTTGTAACGAGACTAAAATATCAGTAGAAGGGCACTCATATGCTACACGATAAAAATTGTGCAGTGCTCTATAATGTGTAAACGATTCTAGATCACCTAGGATGGTGATCATCTGTCCTCCATGACATATCTTTATACATTGATGGAAGGTCGATGGAATGACCTATGGCATGAATCCATGGGCAACCTAGGATCATGTTCTATGGAAGGTCCAATTCAAGGACATGGAACTTTGTATCATGATATGTGGGCCCTAATTCCATTGGGATCACTATGGTACATGTTGACTCAAACTCTTCATTATCATAAGCCATGATCGTAATGGTCTTAGCATCCAGATCTGCTTCTATATGGCCTAGTTGTCTAACAAGCTTCAATGTACAAATATTTAGACTGGATCCACTGTCCACAAGCACTATTTTTATTTTATGATGAGTAATGAAGACATATATGTATAAAGGTAAAAAAAATCATGATTGTTATGCGGGATTTCATTCTGATTGAACAAGATATAGTCATTGGGATTAATATTTGCAACCATTGTTTGAAGGTGTGTAGGATCTACATATGTTGATACTCATGATCCCTGAAGCATTTTGTATAGTATGTTCTTATGAGAATTCAATATTTTGAGAAGATCTAAGATGAATATATTAGTCATGATTTTCTCCAATTACTCCAATAAGTCATATAGACCTTCCTAAGGGATATGGCGAGTAAGTTCTAGGTTCACTAAGTGAGCGCATCGCATGCCCATAGCATAAGTGTTACCTAATATCCTAATAGTATTTACCTATTCATTATATGAACGAATACAACCTATGAGGGAATAAAAGGGATTATCGTTTGATGGATATACATAGTTAGTTGTTCTATAGTCATTGAAGGACTCACCTTGATCTGGCTCATTATTTCCTTTGTTATCATGTTAGGGAAAAGTTTGTTTGAATATTCTTATCTTCTCATTAGGACCTTGTCCTGATTCATGTGAATCCACCTCAATCTTTCCTTATTTAATAATTTCTTGAATGAAATTCCACAACTTCATA
The DNA here is from genome assembly GCA_019776745.2 of Taxus chinensis. Classification (NCBI taxonomy): domain Eukaryota; kingdom Viridiplantae; phylum Streptophyta; class Pinopsida; order Cupressales; family Taxaceae; genus Taxus; species Taxus chinensis. The sequence goes on along the minus strand of CM034153.1, from coordinate 731,234,929 downwards.
CATTTGTCGGTTTTGTGTCCTTTGATACGGTGAAAGTCACATTATTCATGTCCTTTGAACCATATTGGTTTAGGTGCATCGTCTGAATAAGGTATTGTTGCAGTTCGATACTGCACCATGTTTACAGCATCTAACTATTTAAGAATGATAGATAATGATTCTGTTAAAGGTGTACATGTTCATTTCAGGGATGCTTTTTGGCAAGGTCCTTATGTAAGCTTCAAGAGTGGATCGTTTTTTATAGCTTGGACTCTTTTAGAGTCTATGATGTCGTCTCCGAAAAAAATATTATTCTTATTAAATTACTTGGGTTTTTCTATGGATTTCGGACTCGTGTTTATCTTTTGAAAAGGGCTTGATTGTTCCCTTTGTTATGAGATCCTTCTCAATTTTTCTGCCCTTCTCAATAACTTCTTCAATTTTAGTGATGCAGTGCATTTGTAGATGAAAGGCTATGTCTTGATTCAAGTTTGGAAAAAATATACTGACCATTTTATTTTCCAGAATGGGACCAAGGGAAATGAATTGCCATCACTGTAAGAAACCATCAAAGGTCTCATTCAGTTTTTGTTTTGCGTTGCAGAGATCTACCATGGTAACATCACTCTCCATGTTAAAAGAGAAATGACACACAAAATTTTCAGCTAGCGTGGGCCATGTTACGATCATTTCCTTAAGTATGTGGAGGAACCATTTGAGTGCTTTTCCTCCTAAGCTGCAAGGGGAAAAAACGTATGAGATAGTTGTCGCTAAAAGCTACTTCCTGGAAAGCCATGTAGAAGTCTTTAATATGATCACGAGGATCACCTTTACCTTTATATTTTTCAAACTTAGGAAAATCAAATTTTTTTATGGAATGTCACTCATAGCATGTCTCTATCAAAGGGATATGGACATAGTTCTTCTTATTGATACTTTATATTATGGCCTACATTACTCTCTTGGAGGGTTATGATCATGTTCTTCATGGATTGTCAACTCTTGCGTAATGAGTTGATATCTTTCGTAGGGGATGATGTTCTATTCACTTGAGTAACCTTTAATGTTTCATTGTCGTAAGGTTCGGTGTGAAATTCACTAGATTTCGGATTTAATTTTTTCCTTACATCTACTCTTGCTTGAGGAACCTAATTTCGCTAACTTTTGACTAAGATTCGGTATTTATCTTTGTATAACCTCTTCTTGAACTTTATGATCATCTTCTTTTTCATATTGAGGAGGAGATAACTCCTTGTGTTCACAGTTTGATCCTAAATATGCATGAGGAAATGAGAGTATGGTCTTCTGAGAACCATCTCTTTGTTTGGTCCCTTCACTCTCAAATTTTTTGTTATGTGTGCCAAAAGTGGAATTGTATCCTCCATCAAAATGGATTATCCATGTCAATAAAGGAGAGGTCATTTTGGTTCTTTCTCCTCTTAGGTTAATGGTTTTGATAGTCGTTTCACATGTGCTTGTGGTAATTTGGCTCCTAGTTCTAGGACTCGTGTGATTATTTGATCTCTATTATTGAATAAGATTTCATCAAAGTGAGTGAGATCAAGGGCATGTTTCTCTTTAGATGAATCAATATCATCCCCACTATGGTCAATTAATAATTCTCATGACTTTTACCTCTGACAAAGAGGGGACCTAAGCTTATGACCACTAAAGGGATAGGTTGTGCTAAAAGGATTTAACTCTAATTCATGTTCAACTCTTTTAGATGCCATTTTTGTGATAGGTGACATCACTTAGTCTCTTCTATACTCAGGTTTTTGTCTAAGTGTATTCAAGGTGTAACAAACCTAGGTGCAACGTGTTATAAGTTTCCTAAAGTCTCAGATGTTTCACCAATAAATGTTTTAACAAATAATGGGCTAAAGAATCAAATAATCTAATGACTTGTCCCTAGATATAAATATATGCAACTTCTATAACACAAGGAACAATCATGAAAGCCTATGAGTAAACTATTCAATCAACCAATAGTTTACACCTTATGTTTCTTAATGGTAGTTCAATGTATAAATGATCAACTGGATGTCAACACTTATGTCAAGTTCAAAAAGAACAAGGTGTAAGCATTAGCAAGGGGTTGATGTGACTCCCAATTAAATGATACTACAACAAGTTTATAAACAAGCAATACCTAAGTCCTGTAAAAGGTAGAAATTACATATGTAAGCAATGCAACAATACTACTAAGGTACTTTAACCAAGTTTCAAGAGAAAGCAAGGTTTTAGCACTGAAATAATATGGATATGATACACAATACAATGTAACCACCACTCTTCAAGATTTGAGGTAATGTTTAAAACAAAACTAAGTGACAAGTATACTAATGAATTTGTCTAAGATGTAGGTAGTGTAATGCCACAATGTGGATACTTAGATCACCTTGACAAGGAATGAGGCGTAAGTATCGTAATAGTGTCGATGCAATGCAGAAAAAGTAACACGTTTGAGGGAGATATCAAAGAGGTGAATCAAGGATAACTACATTGATAATGTGTCTCAATATGAGTTTGAGACATAGGGCCTACTAGAACATGATGATGTACCATTCACACTTTCAACACTTGCATTCCAACAATGTATCCTGGTCATGAAAGTAGACTACAAAAGTGGTGGACACGATTATTTCTAGCGGTATCCGCATGTGTTGTTTCTCTTTTTTCCCAAATATGCAATAAGATAACAAAGGTGTAGACCAAGTGGTGATGAAACAAACTAAGTATAACTTTGGATAGAGTTTCACCTTACCTTAGGGTAAGTGAAGAACTAAGACAAAGTAACACGTCATAGGTCTTGTGATGAATAACACTTAGTTTCAACTTTAAGTGGACTCTCACCTTGTTTGAATAACAAGGTTTTGACTCCAAGCAATTCTTCACTTCATGAGAGATATATAAAACATGATGGCTTGATACGACAAAGTGGGCTCCAAGACGATATGCCTTTCCTAGGTGGTTCCCTCAACTAGGTACCACAAACACCCTCTATGAGCTCGATTTACCAAGAAATTCACACTGACTGGTCTTGGAGTATCTTGGCTTTACTTTACCCCCTTCAAATACGATGATAAATGAATGCATTCATGCGTATCTTTCACTGGGGTCATAATGGAGAATGTTTTGGTGCTAAACTCACAAGTAAAATCTAGTCAAGTGGGTAAATGGAGCACTTCCCATTTCGTCCACAAGGTTCCCTCTTGTGTGGAATACTTTGGGGTTCCTAGGACAACCCCCTTTGTTGTAGCTTCAGTCTTAAGCTAAGAGGGTTATGTCCTAGTTTAAAGTGGACAGGACGTACCCCTATCTGAACCTGTAAATCAAGTGTGTTAAATATGGTGTTTTTTTTAATCTTTTAGACTTAATGTGGTTTTTGTCACACACCATTTGGCAACCTACATGAAATGAGTTATCCTTCATTTTAGACTCTGATTCTTTGACATGTGATAGGGACCTTCACACAATGATTATTAATTTTCCAACCTGGTCAAAACATCATATAAAGGAGATATAATTTTGTTTTTGATTTCCCAGAGCATCCTAAGACACAAGGAAAGAGCATACACAACAAAATACCTCACTAATTTTGTGGAAATGGAAAAAACTCAATCAAATTGTGAAAATTAAGTTCTTTTTAGCCAAATTTTAAGTTCTTTCTCTTAGAAAACTTAATTGAAGTGTTTTTAAATCATAAAGAAAGTATTGAACTGATTTCAATTCCCAAGATCATGTAGAAGGTGCGAGGGAAGATCATACACATTTCAAAACCTTACAAATAATGATGCGACATTTAACACCTTAACTAATTAAAGTAAGCACAAAACTACAATTTTATAAAGGTAACCTATAAAAACACTAATTAGTATCAAAACAACATTCAAAAGTGTTAGAAACTCCAAAGAATCAACCCCTGCAAGTGTTGGAACAAAAGCCTGATTTAAAAAAAAAACTTGCACGCCCTTTATGGCATGTGTGTGCTCCTCGCAGCATGTGCATGTATAAAATGACAAGTGCATAGCTATGTGGAAAATATAGGTAGCAATTACACCATGTGTGGGCAGAATGACACCTGCACGGATAAAACATATTCACGTGCAAGGTAAAAAGTGATAGTTAACACAAAGATTTAATAAACACTTGCATGTTCCGAGAGACATATGTGTGTGCATGGAAGCATGTGCACATTGTTCATGACATATGTGCATCTCTGGTTTAAATTTTGGATAGGGGATCAAAAATATAGGATAGCATGTGCTCAGACAGGGAAATGTGTGTGCATCCCTAGGAACATGTGTGCGTGCTATGTAAACACGTGTGCGTGATTTTTGACATGTGTGTGCCCCTCTCAAAACACCTACGCATGGGCCTGAAAAACCACAAAAAGTGACAAGAAACAGAAATCTAAAACTACAAACAGGTTAGATTCTTGCCTTTTAATTCAACTTCTAACATAAACCCAATAAATATGTACATGTAAAAGGAAGGTTTACTACTTTTAATATTATCAAAATATTGAAACTACACTAGTTAACCTTCAAAATGCATGAAAATGGTTAGAACTTGAAGTAAAAAGCTTGAAAAATAACTTCTAGAGACCATGGAGTAAGGTCCCACCGGGCGTGCCATATTTGAACATGTATAAGTTAGAAAAGCTATAGAAATGAGGTTAGAACACTAAAGAAACCCCAAATCTTTACCAACTCAACTATGAACCATCAAGATAAGAGATAAAAAAGATTTAATCCTATGCATGCATTATAAATTTGACAAAACATCAAACTAAACATGTATATACTACTCTCTACTCTTTGAATGCTACAAAAACATGAACCTATGAAGATCCTAGCAATCAAATTTGATTGTTTGATGCTCAAGGGTTTGAGAGTGAAGGCTCACCATTAATGGCTACAAGACCATATGGTTCCCCTCATTTACTCAATCTTGAGTTTGAATATGCAATGGAAGATAATAGCTCAATAATAATGGAAGAAATACTCAAATCCTATTTTCCTATAGTTTATGTTAGAGGAGGAGAAGTGTTCTTAGAAAAGTGAGGGGAAGGTAGAGGTCTTTTTATATTTTTTTGATTTCAAGAAAGGGATGGTTTGGATGCATGTGGGACAAAAGGTAAGTCCAAAAATAACTTTTAGCAAGTCAAAGCAATATTTGACTAGGTTTAGAGGCTAATTAATCTTGTGGGATTAATTAGGGGTCCCAAGTAGGCTTAGGAAGCTTTCTGGGAGCATCTGGAGGGGGTATTGATATATTTTGGAAGCGATGGAAGTGGGTGTTAGCTAATGAGAAGATCTATTAGTCAACTACAAGAGAAGAGGCCTAATCAACGTATAATGATCAATTAAAAGGATTTGAAGGAAAAAAGATCTTAATTGATGAAGTGTGGTCAATTTGTAGGGAAGAAGATAGTTAGTGCAAGTTTAGTAATGAATTTTCTTTGATTGAACTATAGGTGTCTACAATATGGGTGCAAGATTTCGGCAATGATGGAATAAAATAAAACAAGATGGCCAAAATAGGGGGGTTAATTAGTACTTTCTTCACTCAAGAACCTTCTAAATAGTAGTATGAGACCGAGATAAATAATGTCTAAAGTGCATGATTTTGTGACTACATTTTTCCCCCACGTTATGTTGGTGAGAGGAAAGCTTGGTAGCATAAAGTAGATAGTGGTGTGTACCTGATGTCCATGAAGAGTTTAGTAGAATCGCATCGAAGGCCTAGACAAAGCATGGAATGACAAAAAAATGGAGGAGCATGGAAACTAAATATGACATAAGATTGCTAAAGAGGAGTGTGGAAGCGTAATATGATTTCTCTCTACAAGTTGTGGCAATAGAATATGTGGAGCACAAGGAACTTTCGTGAATGTAGACTTTGGAGGTTATCATTGAAGCTTCTCGAGAGGAGTAACAACATTAACAGTTGTTTTGGATTCAATACACTTAGTAGATGGCTTGAAAGTTGATTTTCTTTGAAAACAAGATGAAGACAAAGCCTGCTCATGATATTTAAGTTTTCCCATGGATAAAAGTTTACTTTCACATAGCTTAAGAGTATGGCATAAATGATCAAATAAAAGAGATGTCTCAAAGATGACACTTTCTTGTAATGAGACGAAATACTTTGTATAAAAATATCTTGCAATTCAAAGTTTGCTAGCATATTAGATATCTTATCTAAGTTGTTATTATATTATAAGACATAATCCACTAGATGCTCATTAGATCCTTGTTTAATTTGCACAAGTTCAACATAGGAGATCTTAGGGATGATATTGATTGAAAAATGCGTGAGAAAAGCATCGACTAAATGCATTTATGATGTTATCGAGTGGATAGATAGATCATAGATCCAACACATTGCATAATTTTGGATACTTCTAGGAAATAGCTTTCATAATGAAGTACGATCATCCACATAATCTAGAAATGCCACATGAAATGCTCTGAGGTGATCTTGAGGATAACCATAGCCATTGAAGGTTGGCAGCTTAGGGGAGACAAAATTTGGAGGAAGTGAATGGGAGGAAATGGCGAGTACGAGAGGATTCTAAAGAAGCAAAGTGGAATCAAGAGATGGATATACATGAGAAGTAGCCTGCTACAGTTGACAGATTTGAACTTGGAGATCCTAATAGAGATAGGCTAGGTCGTGAGTGTCAGCAAAGGATACTTGCCACATGTGAGAAACAAGATGCAAGGTAAATTGATTGGTGGGAGTAGGAACAGATATGAAAACATTAGAAGTGGGCGGAAGAGTGGAAGCAGGGGGTTGAGTATCAATAGGTATAGAAGCAGGGATGGATGTAGGAACACTAAGCTATGCCAGATTGGTGGCCTCCTCACGAGCAGTAAATAAGAGTAGATCTAGATCTTGAGGATGTTCAACAAGATGATCATTGAGCTCTTGAAGGTGGGCTTCAGTAAATTTTCTATAAGATTGAGCCATGATGGAAGAAGAAGAGGATATTATTTAAAGGATGGGTTCACCAAAACATTTAATAAATATAAGATTTTGTAAAATCCTAATTACAAAGTCACAACACAATGATAATGCAATAAAGTACATATATGACCTAAGCAATAAGCTAGATAAAATTGAAACCCTAGGTGTAAGAAAAGGGATAAAGTACTTAGCTAATTTCACAATAAACCCTGAAGTATGTCAAGATGGAAATTTTTTGAATAGGAGGAGGAATATGTCGCAACTCCACATAGAAATTTGAAAAATTGTCAAAAGAAGCTTGAATGGGGCGCCTAGATCTGGTCAGGGGCACCTGGGTGGTCTAGACTACTGTTGGGTTTTGGTGACTGTGAAAATGGTCAAAAAGTGATTTATTTTGTGTCGTTTCAATGTCGCTAACCCTCATTATTTGTTTCTTGTATGTCACGGGATGATTTTTGAATTCACCTGTAACCTGCAAAGAGAAAGAGCACCTGCAAAACCCCAAAACACATCAAATCTTAAAAACAAAAGATGTAAATGAGGATTCAGACTAACCCTGACACTTACTCGACAGAGTGAACTGATGACTAAGCATTGCACTACATTTCAAACTCCTTATAATTTTGTGTGTGTGTGAAGAATCATATCATAGGTAGCTCTTGTATAAGATTCACTTGAATAGCGAGCAATAGTTGGATGTAGCAATGTACATAGATGTGTGGATGTCAAAATGAATTTCCCATCCTATGAAGTGTATGCATAAGAATGTAGTCCCTTGTCCCTTGAATGAAGTTAGATGTATTATTTGATGCTCTTAGAATGCCTTTGGATGCAACCTTAGGTGGTGATAATAGATGCTTAGAGTTTGGCACTTTATTGTGGTCACATAAATTTATATTTATATGATTCCCTTGATTGAATTTTGTAATTGAAAACTAAAATTTCGACCCATAAGAAAACAAAATGCCCAGAAGATTAAAGAGGCCTAAAAGAGGAAAGTAAGATACAAAGATGTCGGGGGTGCTCAGAGGGGATGAGGGCACCTGGGCATTGGGCATCTTGGTTGGCGCTGGTGTCTAAAGTCAATAAAGATAAAGAAATAAAGATCAAACAGGGTTGTAGGGTGTGTAAGACCAAAGAGGAAACAAGAAAGATAGAAAATAGGCCAAATATAGATGTCAATTACTATTTTTCTCGGTTAGGAATCGTATGAATAGTAGTATGTGATTATGATCTAGAAATGTACCCAAATGTGTTATTTTGTGTCTACAATAATTCAACCCACCCAGTAACCTTTTTGTAGCACTTTCTACTTATGGTTTGAGGGTTTAAATCAATTTCATGTCATACACAGGGTTTCACAGATGTACGACACTTAGGATTTCAAAGAAAAACACCTTGCAATCATTCACCAAGACATAAAAAGTTACAGAACAACATTCCATCACTGTATGGAACCATTTTCTAGGTATAGGACCATCCAAAATTTCCATATAGACCCAATAGGATTTTCCCTAGTTAGTTTTCACCTCTAGTTCCATAGACAAAGAACTTATAGATTATTTTCATTATGTACAGTCTTACACCACTACCTTATTAACTTCTTAATTTTGTAATAAGCTAAGTGTGCCCTCTTTCTTGTGTTTTCACCTTCTTAGCAATCATTTCTGATATTTTATATTCTAAATAGCTAATAATGTTATATTTTTATATGAAATCAAAATTTAATTAATAATTTGAATATACTATCTATTTCCAACCCTTACACTTATCAGTAAATAAGAACCTCACTCTAATCCTACACTTATTTATTTAGGGTGTAATCAATTTCATATGATGGAAGAAGGCTACCAATATGCTTTAAGTGTAGATAAGTTGTTTGAAATGAAATAATATGTATGAAGAGGAAAGGGGTATGAAAAAAATGGTATAAGACAACCATCAAGTTCCAAATCAACAAGTAAGAGGAGGATCTATTTCCACAAAAGGAAGATAAAATTGTGCATGATGACGAGGAAGAAATTTCAATAGAGTGTGTTATAGGTGTAGAGAATTGGAATCACATATTTTATTTTCCTTTTGCTCAATGTGATGGTAGAAGGGGAAGAATTGAAGGAAGTGTACAACTGGTTAAAGATGATGCAAAATCCCTAGCCTCATTTGAGCATACAAAAGACCTAAAGTAAGGGGAGATTTTTTCTAGCAATGAGGAGAGGCTTGAAGGTTGAGAAGAAGAAAGAAGGACAATGCCAAAGGATTCATACTTTAAAAACCCACACTAAGACAAAAGTTAAATGTTATGAAGTTGTGGTATTTTAGTGTCCACTGAAATGATATGTAAAAAAAATTAATATGCTTTGAATGAGTGTTGTGAAGTGGAAATGCAAATTAGCAGATGTCAAGACAAAGTTTTTTTTTATGTTCTATTAAGGGATGTGTGTCATGTTGTGTTTGGGATACCATGGAAATTTGATTATATGGGGATGTTTTATGATGGAATATATAACTTTGTGATTATTAAGAAGGATGGGAAGAAGTACACTTTAAGACTCTTAAAGGGAGGTGAAGATGAGGAAGAATGCAAGATTAACATTTTGAGGTGTATTAATAGAGTGTGGAGGGGATAAATGGATTTGTCTTGTCTGAAATATGGATAAATGAAGATGAATTATTACATTCATTGGTTGGGAAGATGGTGGAACCAAGACCTACATCAGTTCATCCATACACAACTAAAAATGGGAAGGAGGTGTTGAGATTTTGCAAAGGAGGCCAACCCGATATTAGTGGGGACATGAATGAGATAATGCAGAATTTGGTTGGTAGAATAAGAAAGTTTGTGATTGAATAAAACAACTATTAAGTATTACATTTCATAACAACATGTAGAAGGGTGCACCATAACTTTACCCATGAAGCTAAGAAGGTGGTTATACCACCTAGCCCAAATTTATGAGCATTGCAATCACAAAATCTTACATTGAGTTTTGGTCATTAAATAATATTGCATCAACCATAAGTATCTTCTATGTACTCATGTGCATTTGGGCTTGATTGACAGTGTAAAGACAACCCATAACCCTTTAGGAAAAAACAAGTGTCGATGCGATTTTGTAACCCCTGGTTCATCTTATCTGGAAATTTCACCCGTGACAGTTTCATAATCTTAGTAACAGTTTAAAAGTGTTCAAAAATATTATTTGATAGTTTCCAAGCTCATTCAAAATGGGAAGACTCACTCCATAAATAAAAAGATACAAATGAAGGGCTAGGAAAGGAATATTGGAGTTAGATAAGGTTTAAGACAAGAGTATAGGTATTTCTAAAGAGAGATACTAGGGGAACATATTATAGAGCTCAATTCAAATGCTATGGACTATTGTGTGCTTTTTTTACCTCTCTAATGTAGTCATAGAGAGGCTAGTTAGTTAATATGAGGTGTGTGTAATCTTTGCAATTCCTTAATAAAATTGAATAAAGATAATGTTAGGTTTCTAGTCTCAGTGTGGAGTGCGTGGATGTCAACGTGTATTTTTTGTTTGAAGTGGTAGGATGTAAGGACAATATTGTCCTTCATTAGAAACCCTATACTTCTCTGCATCAAAAATCCTTTTCTCCACCCATCCTCTTTCTTGTGGAGGTCTTAAGAGTTTTCCTTGGTGATTACTATTATTGGGCTATTGTTTTAGACTACGCTCATCGCATGACAATGTAAACACTTAGTAAGGGTATTTGTTCCTTTTCCATCTGGGTGGGGATTGCTTGTTATGTTGAGTGTGTAAGATTATGTTTAGGATGGCTAGGTATCATCAGATCCACCTCTAGGATAGCCCTTTTTATGGGGTACCTTTCCTATCAAGAATGATCCACCACCTCTTTATTATGGTAGTGTTGTCTACATCTGAAATTTCATATTATTTTATATTTTGATTATCAAATGTTTTACAAATCTTATACGTAAATATGTTTTTTTACCAACAATTGTTACTCGTGGGCTATATATTCCATCCATCACCCTTTTATTATACACCACCTTATACTTTATCTATAAACTTTTTATTGAATAGATATGCCAATACATACATTTCTAGCAAAAATCAAAATGTTTATTTTTCAATAAAAAACAAACACTAATAAAAAATTACATCCAACATGATCTCTCTTTCATTCTATTCAAATTAAAAATTACATATTGAAAGGTTTCTTATCTCTCTAGATAGCGTATACTTACTCAATTTTATTTTCTCTCTCTAATTCAAAACATAAAACATGATCAAAGGGCACTGCACTCACAAACTCTTACCTTGAGTTTGGGTCATTAAATAATATTGCATCAACCAAAATTTTCTTCTATGTATTCATGTGCATTTGGACTTGACTGATAGTGTTAAGACAACCTATAACCCTTTGGGAAAAATAAGTGTCGATGTGGTTTTGCAATACCTGGTTCATCTTATCTGGCAATTTCACCCGTGACAGTTTCATAATCTTAGCAACGGCCTAAAAGAGTTAAAAAATCTTATTTGATAGTTTCCAAGATCATTCAAAAAGGGAAGACTCACTCCATAAATAAAAAGATACAAATGATGGGCTAGGAAAGGCATATTGGAGTTAGATAAAGTTTAAGAGAAGAGTATGGGTGTTTCTAAAGAGAGATACTAGGGGAACATATTATAGAACTCAATTCAAATGCTATGGACTATTGTGTGCCTGTTTTACCTCTCCAATGTAGTCATGCAAAGGCTAGTGAGTTAGTATGAGGTGTGTGTAATCTTTGCAATTCCTTAATAAAATTGAATAAAGATAATGTTAGGTTTCTAGTCTCAGTGTGGAGTGTGTGGATTTCAACATGTATTTTTTGTTTGAAATGGTAGGATGTAAGGAAAATTTCGTCCTTCATTAGAACCCCTATACTTCTCTGCATCACAAAGCATTTTCTCCACACATCCTCCTTCGTGTGGAGGTCTTAAGAGTTTTCCTTGGTGATTACTATTATTGGGCTATTGTGTTAGACTACGCGCATGCATGACTGGGCTATTTGTGTCTTTTTATTTATGGAATGAGTCATCCCCTTTTGAATGATCTTGGAAACTATCAAATAAGATTTTTGAACACTTTTAGGCTGTTACGAATATTATGAAGCTGTCACAGGTGAAATTGCCAGATAAGATGAACCAGGGGTTGCAAAACCACATCGACACTTGTTTTTCCCAAATGGTTATGGGTTGTCTTTACACTGTCAGTCAAGCGCAAATGCACATGAGTACATAGAAGATACTTTTGATTGATGCAATAGTATTTAATGACCCAAACTCAAGGTAAGAGTTTGTGAGTGCAATGCTCATAAAATTGTAAGGGTATTTGTTCCTTTTCCATCTAGGTGGGGAGTGCTTGTTATGTTAAGTGTGTAAGATTATGTTTAGGATGGCTAGGTCTCATCAGATCCACCTCTAGGATAGCCCTTTTTAGGGGGTACCTTTCTTGTAATGGATGATCCACCACCTCTTTATTATGGTATTGTTGTCTGCATCTGAAATTTCATATTATTTTATATTTTGATTATCAAATGTTTTACAAATCTTACACGTAACTATGTTTTTTACCAACAATTGTTACTCGTGGGCTATATATTCCATCCAATCACTCTTTTATTATACACCACCTTATACTTTATCTATAAACTTTTTATTTAATAGATATGCCAATACATACATTTCAAACAAAACTCAAAATGTTTATTTTTCAATAAAAACAAACACTAATAAAAAAAATTGCATCCAACATGATCTCTCTGTCATTCTATTCAAATTAAAAATTACATATTTAAAGGTTGCTTGTCTCTCTAGATAGCCTATACTTACTAATTTTATTTTCTCTCTCTAATTCAAAACATAAAACATGATCAAAGGGCACTGCACTCACAAACTCTTACCTTGAGTTTGGGTCATTAAATAATATTGCATCAACCAAAAGTATCTTCTATGTATTCATGTGCATTTGGGCTTGACTGACAGTGTAAAGACAACCCATAACCCTTTGGGAAAAATAAGTGTCGATGCGTTTTTCCAATACCTAGTTCATCTTATCTGGCAATTTCACCTGTGACAGTTTCATAATCTTAGTAATGCCTAAAAGTGTTCAAAAATCTTATTTGATAGTTTCCAAGATCATTCAAAAGGGGAAGACTCAATCCATAAATAAAAAGATACAAATGATGGGCTAGGAAAGACATATTGGAGTTGGATAAGGTTTAAGAGAAGAGTATGGGTGTTTCTAAAGAGAGATACTAGGGGAACATATTATAGAGCTCAAATAGAATGCTATGGACTATTGTGTGCGTGTTTTACCTCTCCAATGTAGTCATGGAGAGGCTAGTGAGTTAGTATGAGGTGTGTGTAATCTTTGCAATTCCTTAATAAAATTGAATAAAGATAATGTTAGGTTTCTAGTCTCAGTGTGGAGTGCGTGGATGTCAATGTGTATTTTTTGTTTGAATTGGTAGGATGTAAGGATAATTTTGTCCTTTATTAGAACCCATATACTTCTTTGCATCACAAAGCCTTTTCTCCACCCATCCTCCTTCGTGTGGAGGTCTTCAGAGTTTTCCTTGGTGATTATTATTATTGGGCTATTGTGTTAGACTACGCTCATGCATGATTGGGCTATTTGTATCTTTTTATTTATGGAGTGAGTCTTCCCCTTTTGAATGATCTTGGAAACTATCAAATAAGATTTTGAACGCTTTTAGGCCGTTACAAAGATTATGAAACTATCACGGGTGAAATTTCCAGATAAGATGAACCAGGGGTTGCAAAACCGAATCGACACTTGTTTTTCCCAAATGGTTATGGTTTTTCTTTACACTGTCAGTCAAGCGTAAATGCACATGAGTACATAGAAGATACTTTTGATTGATGCAATAGTATTTAATGACCCAAACTCAAAGTAAGAGTTTGTGAGTGCAATGCTCATAAATTTGTAAGATTATTTGTTCCTTTTCCATCTAGGTGGGGAGTGCTTGTTATGTTGAGTGTGTAAGATTATGTTTAGGATGGCTAGATCTCATCAAATCCACCTCTAGGATAGCCCTTTTTATGGGGTAACTTTCTTGTCAAGGATGATCCACCACCTCTTTATTATGGTATTGTTGTCTACATCTGAAATTTCATATTATTTTATATTTTGATTATCAAATGTTCTACAAATCTTACACGTAACTATGTTTTTTACCAACAATTGTTACTCATGGGCTATATATTCCATCCAATCACTCTTTTATTATACACCACCTTATACTTTATCTATAAACTTTTTATTGAATAGATATGCCAATACATACATTTCTATCAAAAATCAAAATGTTTATTTTTCAATAAAAACAAACACTAATTAAAAAAATTACATCCAACATGATCTCTCTTTCATTCTATTCAAATTAAAAATTACATATTGAAAGGTTGCTTGTCTCTCTAGATAGCCTATACTTACTCAATTTTATTTTCTCTCTCTAATTCAAAACATAAAACATGATCAAATGGCATTGCAATCACAAACTCTTACCTTGATTTTGTGTCATTAAATAATATTGCATCAACCAAAAGTATCTTCTATGTATTCATGTGCATTTGGGCTTGGCTGACAGTGTAAAGACAACCCATAACCGTTTGGGAAAAATAAGTGTCGATGCAGTTTTGCAATACCTGGTTCATCTTATCTGGAAATTTCACCCGTGACAGTTTCATAATCTTAGTAACGGCCTAAAAGCGTTCAAAAATATTATTTTATAGTTTCTAAGATCATTCAAAAGGGGAAGACTCACTCCATAAATAAAAAGATACAAATGATGGGCTAGGAAAGGCATATTGGAGTTGGATAAGGTTTCAGAGAAGAGTATGGGTGTTTCTAAAGAGAGATACTAGGGGAATATATTATAGAGCTCAATTCAAATGCAATGGACTATTGTGTGCTTGTTTTACCTCTCCAATGTATTCATGGAGATGCTATTGAGTTAGTATGAGGTGTGTGTAATCTTTGCAATTCCTTAATAAAATTGAATAAAGATAATGTTAGGTTTATAGTCTCAGTGTGGAGTGCGTGGATGTCAACGTGTATTTTTTGTTTGAAGTGGTAGGATGTAAGGAAAAGTTTGCCCTTCATTATAACCCCTATACTTCTCTGCACCACAAAGCCTTTTCTGCACCCATCCTCCTTCGTGTGGAGGTCGTCAGAGTTTTCCTTGGTGATTACTATTATTGGTCTATTGTGTTAGACTACGCTCATGCATGAATGGGCTATTTGTATCTTTTTATTTATGGAATGAGTCTTCCCCTTTTGAATGATCTTGGAAACTATCAAATAAGATTTTTGAATGCTTTTAGACCGTTACTAAGATTATGAAACTGTCATGGGTGAAATTGCCAAATAAGATGAGCCAGGGGTTGCAAAACTGCATTGACACTTGTTTTCCCCAAAGGGTTATGGGTTGTCTTTACACTGTCAGTCAAGCCCAAATGCACATGAGTACATAGAAGATACTTTTGGTTGATGCAATAGTATTTAATGACCCAAACTCAAGTTAAGAGTTTGTGAGTGCAATGCTCATAAATTTGTAAGGGTGTTTGTTCTTTTTCCATCTGGGTGGGGAGTGCTTGTTATGTTAAGTGTGTAAGATTATGTTTAGGATGTCTAGGTCTCATCAGATCCACCTCTAGGATAGCCCTTTTTATGGGGTACCTTTCATGTCAAGGATGATCCACCACCTCTTTATTATGGTATTGTTGTCTGCATCTGAAATTTCATATTATTTTATATTTTGATTATCAAATGTTTTACAAATCTTACACGTAACTATGTTTTTTACCAACAATTGTTACTCATGGGCTATATATTCCATCCAATCATTATTTTACTATACACCACCTTATACTTTATCTATAAACTTTTTATTGAATAGATATGCCAATACATACATTTCTAGCAAAAATCAAATGTTTATTTTTCAATAAAAACAAACACTAATAAAAAAATTGCATCCAACATGATCTCTCTTTCATTCTATTCAAATTAAAAATTACATATTGAAAGGTTGCTTGTCTCTCTAGTTAGCCTATACTTACTCAATTTTATTTTCTCTCTCTAATTCAAAACATAAAACATGATCAAAGGGCACTGCACTCACAAACTCTTACCTTGAGTTTGGGTCATTAAATAATATTGCATCAACCAAAAGTATATTCTATGTATTCATGTGCATTTGGGCTTGACTGACAGTGTAAAGACAACCCATAACCCTTTGGGAAAAATAAGTGTCGATGCGGTTTTCCAATCCCTAGTTCATCTTATCTGGCAATTTCACCCGTGACAGTTTCATAATCTTAGTAACGGCCTAAAAGCATTCAAAAATCTTATTTGATAGTTTCCAAGATCATTCAAAAGGGGAAGACTCGCTCCATAAATAAAAAGATACAAATGATGGGCTAGGAAAGGCATATTGCAGTTGGAAAAGGTTTAAGAGAAGAGCGTGGGTGTTTCTAAAGAGAGATACTAGGGGAACATATTATAGAGCTCAATTCAAATGCTATGGACTATTGTGTGCTTGTTTTACCTCTCCAATGTATTCATGGAGAGGCTAGTGAGTTAGTATGAGATGTGTGTAATCTTTGCAATTTCTTAATAAAATTGAATAAAGATAATGTTAGGTTTCTAGTCTCGGTGTGGAGTGCGTGGATGTCAATGTGTATTTTTTGTTTGAATTGGTAGGATGTAAGGACAAGTTTGTCCTTCATTAGAACCCCTATACTTCTCTGTATCACAAAGCCTTTTCTCCACCCATCCTCCTTTGTGTGGAGGTCTTCAGAGTTTTCCTTGGTGATTACTATTATTGGGCTATTGTGTTAGACTACGCTCATGCATGACTAGGCTATTTGTATCTTTTTATTTATGGAGTGAGTCTTCCCCTTTTGAATGATATTGGAAACTATCAAATAAGATTTTTGAATGCTTTTAGGTCGTTACTAAGATTATGAAACTGTCACGGGTGAAATTTCCAGATAAGATGAACCAGGTGTTAAAAACCGCATCAACACTTGTTTTTCCCAAAGGGTTATGGGTTGTCTTTACACTGTCAGTCAAGCCCAAATGCATATGAGTACATAGAAGATATTTTTGGGTATGCAATAGTATTCAATGACCCAAACTAAAGGTAAGAGTTTGTGAGTGCAATGCTCATAAATTTGTAAGGGTATTTGTTCCTTTTCCATCTGGGTGGGGAGTGCTTGTTATGTTGAGTGTGTAAGATTATGTTTAGGATGGCTAGATCTCATCAGATCCACCTCTAAGATAGCCATTTTTATGGGGTACCTTTCCTGTAAAGGATGATCCACCACCTCTTTATTATAGTATTGTTGTCTGCATCTGAAATTTCATATTATTTTATATTTTGATTATCAAATGTTTTACAAATCTTATATGTAACTATGTTTTTTACCAACAATTGTTACTCGTGGGCTATATATTCCATCCAATCACTCTTTTATTATACACCACCTTATACTTTATCTATAAACTTTTTATTGAATAGATATGCCAATACATACATTTCTAGCAAAAATCAAAATGTTTATTTTTCAATAAAAACAAACACTAATAAAAAAAAACTGCATCCAACATGATCTCTCTTTCATTCTATTCAAATTAAAAATTACATATTGAAAGGTTGCTTGTCTCTCTAGATAGCCTATACTTACTCAATTTTATTTTCTCTCTCTAATTCAAAACATAAAACATGATCAAAGGGCCCTTAGTTCGTTGGTGAAGTTGATTGGCTTTGATAAAGCTCACCAAGGATCAAGTCTTGCTGAGTGCAAGGCCTAGAGATACCCGACATAGAGAGTCGAAACAGTTAAGGCTAGGATCCTGCCCTGAGTGACTTTGACGACGTGGATGCCCCTTACTCGTAGTTGCTTAGGATGAAGGTGATCACTAGTTTAGTTGTACGCTTACTCCTAATTGTATATCCGCTATATACTTTCTCCAAAATATAAGCAGAGATGCTGACAATCTATGTAATCTAGTGTCTAATGAGTACGCACCACTCATAATAAAAACATAAAACATGGATAAAGATGCCCCATATATATATATATATATATATAACTACTCTATAAAAAATTTATTATTATTATTACTCAAACACCTTCATAATGATAAGGTATTGATTTTGCTAGTGTCTTTATGCAAAAATTTTGGGGTCAAATATTCTTTACTAATTTAATAATCATTATTACCATTTTGAACTCTATAATATTAATGTAAAAATAAATAATAGGACGAAAAACTCATTCAAATCCAAGCCTATATAAAGATAAAGATAAATACAAATAGGCTAGAAACCACTGAGGAAAGATGTTTCTTAAATTTTTAGGAAAAGAGCATATGATATTATATAGATTTCACATTAAAAATGGATTGAAACATTAATTACAGTTTCTTTAATATTTGGGTCTCATAAGATATAAATTTTTTAGATTTAAAATGGGGAACTTTAGAACTACATGAAAAATGGAGCATAAAATTCACGGTAATCACATAAGGAATATTCGAGCATTAAAACATATCTTACACTTATTTTGATACGTGTTTCTACGATGTTAATGTATTTTTGTGTTTATTATCCTACCGAAGGCATGGATATTGTCTTCACTTTAACAATTAAACATTTGCGTTGTTTTCAATCAGATTGTGACATTTGTATTTAAATGGGGCTCAACTAAAGTTTTAGGTTTTGATTATTTTATGTTGGCAACCTTATATTGGTCATTGCCTTTATTTACCACTATTCACAAGAAAATCACAACAGTTGTAAAACATTTAATGCATTGACTGTAATATGTACAGATTAGGTCAGTTTTGAGTGGCTCGAGGGGAAATATGTTTCTTGCTTTCAAGTTGTTTACCTTGCCATTTTGATCTACCCGCCAGGAGGTAAAGCAGTCTGAAGAGGAAGGTGAAGTTTCATGCTAGTGGAATTTAAGTTGAACAATTTGTTTATGTTAATTTTTTTGTGCTTTTCTGTTAACAACTTTTGATATACAGAAATTTTACTGCACTAACTGTTTCAAGAATTTTTTTTGTATTTATCATGTTTCTTAGGATTTGAAGCTGGGGCTACATTATGAATGATTTTACCAGTTCAACTCACCCCATGGATATTAATTTTAATTCTTTGTTTGCTATTTTTATTTTGAATCTTCGATCTGCCACCATCATTCTACAGGATTTATTTAGTGCAAAAAAATTCCTTTCTGGTAGACATTGTACAGTAAAATACTAAAGCTTCATGCATTATGTCTTAGTGATTGATGTTATTATAAATTATTCTTGAATATGTTGAGTTTTGAGGCTTTGCTATGGATATTCTGCAACATATTATAGCTTCTTGATTGTGTTTTTGCAAATGCCTCTCCCAAAGTATCGATGTTCAACTCTTCATGTTAGTGATAGACAACAACTAAGAATGAACATGCAGACTGGGTAGTTTTTGGCAGAATAAAAACCCATTAGGAGTGGCGGGTTAGCTGAAGAGAATGAGAATAATTGCATGTATGTGTTGTAACTTAATACACTGTAGGGTTTATCTATAAGTTGTTGAATACATGGCCATATCTCTCTCACAAGATGTCATTCGACATAAATAATCTCTTTCCAGAGTGCCTGAATTTCCCTTAAATTGCAGTTTCAGAGTACCCAAATGTCTTAGCTATCTTAGAAACCATAATTTGAGAGTCTGCACATTCCATTTTTTTATTAAAACTTTCAGATTTCTCAGATCCTTAAACTCCATTGAAACTACAATTTCAAAAGTGCCCAAATGTCAACACTGCCTTTCAACCCAAATTTCATAGTGGGAAAATATACATATTGTGCTAGAGTGTCCATTGGCCATAATTTCAAGGTAACACAACTTCTATACTACCTTAAAAGTGCAAACCATGATTAAAAAATGATTATGTGCCTAAGCTTCCTCAAAATCACAAATTTAACTTATCTGACTCGCCAAAGCATAAATTTCTGTACGATCATAACTGCAAATTGTCCAATTTCCAAATTTGCACTCAAAACTTCTATTTGAGAGATTTAAATTGTCTTTGCTCTCCTGAAATCACAAATATTAGGTTCCCAGATGATTTGGATAAGTTCATGTTTCATCTTTTTATGATTCAATATGATTTCTGATATAGGTGAATAGAGGACTGCATATAACTTGTAAGAAGAAGGATATTCATCCACAGTACTATCCTGAAGCTAAGGTGTATTGCAATGGAGAGCAGGTAATGGTTACAGGAGGAAGCTACAGAGAGGGTGCTGACAGTGTCTATTAATTATTGTCAATAGTTGTGCATATCACCGACTGGTACTATGCTTATGGAATGTGCCAAATCATTCAGATACTCTTCTCGCTAACATTTGGTTCTGTATAATAACTTTCATACCAAAGGGAAATGTTACAGAACATTGAATCCAGATCCTCTAGAAGACAAGTCCTCCTAAATATACTAGTATTTGTACATAAATAAGACAATGCTATTAATTAAAATCCAATAACGGAAGTTATTATATGTTTAATCCATACGGTCAGAATTCTAGATAGAATCTTGTTAGAAAGACTAAGCAAAGAAATGATCGCTTGGTTAAACATTCTTAGTGGATTGCTTAATCAGTTAATTCACATGAAGGATGTTTCTGCCCCAATCAAATCAGTTATCAACATGACTGTAGAACATTTTAGCATCTGTAGAAATTTTTTAGCTCGTGCTTGGGTAATTCTTGCATTTAGATCCCTGGAATTTCCACCATTGGATCGTATTATTTGCTAATGCCTCCTGTGATGAAAAATGATCTTACTTTTGTTTGTATCATAATCAAGAATGATCTTATGAGTGACCAAGTTTTACTACCCTAGGAGAAAACAAGTAGACTTAACTGGATGAATGGGAAGATCTATTATGCCCACTCAAATCATTTATCAAAAAATGGGCATCTGTAAAAAATTGTTTGTGTTTAACTAATTTGATTAAATGCTCAAAAGTGCATGGCCTACAACATTTTAAAATGAAAGGTTTTAAGTCCTCTACTTTCCACATTTGAATATGTTGTTATAACTGTTGTAATTTCCCCTTCCTATCTTTTTATGCTCACCTGACTTTACTCAAATCCATGTTTTCCCCACATTGATTACGTATTTCTCTCTGGCACAATATAACTTTCGTTGTTTTTAAATGACTGCTCCTTTAAATGACTACTCTTTCTTGTGTATTTCATTGCACTGCTTGCTTTATTGTATGTACAAAATTTATTTTCCTGCCTACTTCTATTTACAATACTAACTAAATGCATAACATCTATTGTGTACATTTCAGGGTCATGACAAAATCAAAATCAGAGAACGAGAGATATTTCATTGCTGCTTGTTTGGATTGCTCATGCTCCATTGGAAAAGGTATAAACATTAGTCTTTTATTCTATATTATGCTAACAAAACCTTTTTTTGTAACAAAAAATAACAAATCAAACGCAAAAAAAACATCCATGGCAACCACACTTGTTGACGTAGAGCAATATACATTATCAAACCACGTCATAGAATGCATAGACAATGTGTTGCATAGGTTTGACCTTTTCCGAGACTATGCTTTCAAATACAGAGTGGGCGATTGTTTTTTTGATTCCTTCATTGTGTTGTTCCATTTCCGATACACATCTCTTTAACTTAGAAGTGGTATCATTGAGCACTTTCAGACTTTGCTCTCTCTATCTGATCCTGTAGCGTTGGCTTCTCTAGAGTTAGAACTAGATCCTGAAAGCCTTTTTCTTTTACACAGTGTTCATAGCTGGGAAACATATTTACATCGAATGAAACTATCTGCAGTGTACTCACCTGAAGGTACCGAACAAGGCCTATAGGGGGACATCTTTTGCAGAAAATGGCTTTCCAAGTGGCTTGACTTGCTGATATGGGTTTGGTCTACAACAAGAGGCACAAATTATCTTCGATTCACTCCAAATAGTGAGATACTGCCATATTGTATTCTTTTCCATGATTCCAACCGTCTTAGTGGGCATTATGAACCCTTATTCTGGAAAAAGTATGTGCAATTCCCTGATCCAATAAACAATGCTCATCTATTATCCCTTCAACATTCTGTAGAAACACTTTAGAGTGGCTTATCCGATCAACTACAGCAACTGCGCCTTGTTAGACTGTGAACAACTAATAATATATGTGTTGATAGACTTGTCACTTCTATTTGCCGCATTTGCAACAATGAATTCAACCCTCACTGCCTACGCAGGTATGCTGCCCAGGATTTTTGTAGTTCTATTCTTCGAGAAGACCATACAACTCTTCACTTTCTCCATACCTGGCTTGACCAGAACCTAATAACAAACATACCGCACATTGGCACGTGGCAAGGCCTTGTAGTAAACATAGCCATGTTCCATGACCACAACAATATACACGAAGATGACTTCAGCATCCATTGGTTATGCATACTTTTTGAAATAAATATTCAATTGTGGCATTCACATCCTTTCCAAGTTCTTAATATTTACTATAGTAATGCAGCGCTTGAAAAAAACATACAATCTTATACAATTTTCACTTCCCGAAGGACATTTTCATTATGAACTATTGGCTACAAATTCTCATTATGTTCCAGTACTTGCTACTGCGTACACATCCAAAAATACAACCACCCAAATGCATACAAAAATTGAAAGCATATCTTTGGAAACATATGCAAAAAACATTGTGCACAATCAGAACAAAAATCCGTTGACATTTTCTGTTCGCTCAATAAAAAAGCATATACCGGAAAAGACACATCAAAGAGCTATAACAAATTCCAATGTTATACATTCCCAGCTGCTCAAAGGCCATTCGTGTACCAATTTCTTCACTGCCAAAACAGCTTTTGTGTCTGTTATCCCCGTTTTGAGTTCACGACAAAACGATCGGATGACCCCTACGAAATTTTCGAAGTGATTTTGCATTATGGCCTCTTTTAAAGAGAATCGGGTTTTCGGGTGTTACCAACAGTTTGACATTAGTTTTAACATGCTTTGTGTCTCATAGGTTCCGAAACCTGAAACCCGCCTCATATTGTGAAAATCGGGTTTTCGGACATCCAACGCATCGGAACATACCTAAGTTAAAACATGCTTTATGTCTTATATTTTCCGAAACCCGAGACCTGCCTTGTATTGAGACAATCCTTTGTATTTGGGTTTTCGGAACCCCAAGTCATCGGAACATCCATGATCCAAAACATGTTTTGTGCTCCATGCTTTCCGATTCACGAAGTCTGCTCAATCCTTTGTATTCAAGTTTTCGGGGCTATGTAGCATCTAAGCACCTCATGTTTTATGCATCATGTTTTCCGAAACCCGAAACCCGAATTGCACTAAATCTCCTCGTATCGGGTTTTCGGACCTCTCCAACATGCTGACATGGCATTCATGCCGAGTGGTCGGTGAGTTGGCACGTGCCAAGCTGAAGTGTATTTATTACTAATTTTCTTATAAATACGCGGATTTCCACGTCATTCCTACCATTCATATTTTTAATTCGTGGATTATTCGCACATGCTCTTCCGTTTTCAAAACCCGCAAACTCGCATTGCCTGATTGGATCGTTTGTTTTCGATCTTACATTTCTCGAATTGAAGGTATTTTTATTTCCTTCTTTACTCTTGATTTTTATGGATCGATTGCGCGTATTTTCTTCCCAATTTCTTGCCAGTTGTTGAAGGTTTTCTTTCCTTCTTCTTTCTGTGTTTTTTTGGAAAGGGTTTTGGGTTTTTAGGGTTTATCTCTTTTTGAGACTATCAATTGGTGCTGTTTCTTCCAAATTCTAATTATATGCATGATGCATGGGTAACAAAAAAGAAAAAGGAAGTTGTATATTTGGAATTCAAGAAAGAATCTGTTTTTGCTTCTCGAATTTTGAAGACTGTTTTGCAGATTCAAAGGTCCGAAGTATATTGGACGCTTGAAGTGTCGGGGTTTCTCAACGTTCTGACCTCAAAAGCAAGTGTCGGGTATCTCTGAGTTTCCGTCATTGACAGTGCGTGTCGGGAGTCTCCGAGTTTCCATCATCAAAAGCAAGTGTCGGGATTTGCCAAAGTTCCGACATATCAAACTTGTCGGGTTCTCAGGGTTTTCTGACATCCTCTTCTGTTCCTGTCGGACTTTTCTATTCTTCCAGCATATTCAGTCAATCGGGATTTTTAGTATAGACAACATCTCCTAAGTTTCAAGCCTTTCTCCCTCCAACATTCTTCATGTCGGACCCTGGTCCATCTCAGGAGAAGGCCGAGAAGTCTAGCAGGATGAAGTATAAGTTCAAGAAGCCAGAATCCCCATCATACATCGATTGCAATTATGATATCAGGGACACTGAACTTGGCAATATAGATATGGATGACTTCTGGAATAGGGTGAAGAGTTCCTCTCAAACCCCATGGATGACAGCTTTAGCTAACAGTGGCTTGCCCCTTGCAGCAGGCTTTCCCATGTCAGCCCAATGTCCAGAATTTGTTTTGGCTTGTGCATCTAGTTACGACTCGGTTTCTCATTCCGTGAGGAATCAGGCTGATGAGGTAGTGATCAGGCTAGATGGAGCTTATTTTGATGATCTCCTGAAACTACCTAATTTCGAAGAGTATGGGGACCTAAACATCAAGTTGGCTCAGAAGGCCTGGGACAGTAATCAGGAAGACTGCATTAAGGATGTCAACAAGAAGTTCCTGGTCAAGGCTAAACCAGCAGTATCTAGATTTCCAAGGACTATCCCTAGATGTGATTTCATACAATAAATCAATGATATTATCACCCAGCTGAGCCGAGTTTTTGGTTTTCCTGAATCAAATTTATTTCATGGATGGATGTATCAGTTTATGGTAACCATCAAGAAGAATCAGCAAGGGATTGACTGGGGGACCCTTATCAGCGATGAAATTGATTCTCAGATGACGATGGTCTTATCAACCGGAAAGTTTTATATTTTTTCATATGTGGCTTATGCAGCGGCCGGGATGAGAAACTATCCCGGACTGGATACTAAGGGAAGCAGAACGACAAACCCAGTTTATAAATATTTCCCTCAATTGACCAAGAAGGGGTCCAAAGAGCATTTTAGAAGGGTAAATGATGCCTTCTTCTACGAGAATATCTGCCGGCTGAACCCAGGGCTAAGAAAGACAAGAGTCTCAGACGAGGCTTGGACTGAAGTATCTAAATGGGGGTGTATCTTCTTGCAATTCAAGAAGTTTACATATCTTCGAACAGTCATGTACTCAGGAGAGCCTTTCCGTCTGCCTCGCTATCCAGGGGATAGATTGATATTGATAGAATTGGTCAGACAGCTGTTGGATTTTCACAAATTCCAACAGAGCAAGCATAAGGCAGCTGTATCCTTCCCAATTTCTATTGGGAGACATACTTGCTCGACAGTGGCAAAGGCCAAAAATGTTGAATGTGAACTTCAGGAAAAATTAAAGAAGCATATGAAGTCTCGGGATGGTTTTGACATCCGAGGAGTGCTTAGAGCCTATGGAGCCCAACATCTGCACAGGCCCGACATTGAGGATATATGGGTTGATCTGCGTAACGAAGTTGCGGTTCGCAGAAAAGATAATAGTAGGTTGACTATTAATGAGATTCAGACGCTGGAGCTTTCTGATTTGCCAGATGGCACGACTGAAAATGAAAGTGTGTTGGATATGTCCTATGATGGGCTTAATGAGGATCGATACATTTTCCCACCTATTGATTGGTCGGCCAGCGAAAAAGCCTCTATCACAGATAGGTCGGCTCTCATTCTTGCTCACACCAAAAAATGGCTCTCCTCTTGGGGCATGAATTTTAAAGATGACAAGTTTCCCAAGTTGGCTGCTTCGGAGGTGGGGCCCTCCCAAAAGAAAAAGGACAAAGAATCTACTGGGGGGCCTATAAAAATCAGGATCCCCAAGAAGAGGAAAGAAAGACAAATCTCTTCAATTGTTTCTCCAGCTCAAACGGTGGTTGTGCCAGAATCACCAACACCACCAGAAATAGGAGAAATTAATTTGGAAGAAGGAGGAAGCCAGCTTCTATCTTCACCATTTGCTGATTGCTCAACTGGAGAGACCTTATCTCTTGCATTCAAGGCTTTGGAGTCTGAATCTGCACCTCCTCCCTCACAGCCACTTCTACCTCCTCATTCTCCATCTACTTCTGCAACCATGGCCAGTATTTTCTCTGGGCTTTCACCCCTCTCCACTGGAACCTAAGTGATCATCAGCACGCCCCCTCCTGTGCCTCTTTTTGTTGCATCTACTACCACGTTGGCTGTTGTTCCCCCTCCAATAGTAGAATCTTCTCCCCTTGAGAGTAGAATAACAGTTACTACAACATTGGCAGTTTCCTCTGATACGCCACAATGGCTACTCGAGCAAACTCCGAGGAATAGGAAAGTGATTGTACCCCTACCAGCCTTTGATTTCAGCTCACTCAAGGCTTCTATTGCGAAATCAGCCAAGAAACCCAAAACAGTTTCGAGGGTTTTGGTGGATGCTTCAAGAGATAAGTTCGCAGAGATTGCCACTCCCTCAGTTGACAAAACTAGAGATGATATAATAGCTGCTAATTACCAGGTAACCAGGGTGGCTCTAGGGAAAATAACAGTAGAAGGGGCGCAACAAGATGCAAAGGATTCCATAGACGTCCTGTGCCAAAAGTTGAAAGAAACAAAGGACAACAGAAATGAGCTTAAGGTAAAAGTGGAGCAGTTGACAGAGATTTTGATTAAACTCTCAAAACCCCTTGAATCCATACCACCTTCTTCTATTTCTACCGGATTCGATTTCTCATCGGTGCCTACGATTGAGAAGATTGCTAAAAAAGGAAGGGTGGTTGATGAATGGATCCAAAAGTTGCTCCAACAGGGGAAGGAAGTAATTCAAGACGTCGTGAAAGTTCATCAGTCTTTGGGGGAGATTCAGAAGGAAGGAGAGAAGATGGATGAGGAATTCACTGAAGAAATTGGACAGCTTGATTTGACTTGTGAAGCTCTCCAAGTATTAAGGTAAATACCAGCACATCTCTTGGTAGAAGAAGGCGTTCTTCCACATACAAATAAACACTTCCAGCTGACCAAGGCCATCAAGTTCAGAG
This sequence comes from Taxus chinensis, assembly GCA_019776745.2. Lineage (NCBI taxonomy): Eukaryota > Viridiplantae > Streptophyta > Pinopsida > Cupressales > Taxaceae > Taxus > Taxus chinensis. The sequence goes on along the minus strand of CM034153.1, from coordinate 731,207,758 downwards.
TAAAGATCCTCAACGAAGCCTGCAGCAAGTTGAGAGAATCAAGGGATAAATTGATCGATGGGAAAAGTGATCTGGAAGAAGAATTGCTGAAGATTTGTCCAAAGGTGTCAGTTGGGAACTCAGGTATCCTATCACCAGATGATCTCTTCAAACAAGTCCAAGAATATGTTCAGCATGAACCTGTACACGGATTTGACCTTGAAGTCATTGGTCAGTTTGTAAGGATTGAACATACGTTGGAGGCCTTAAGAAAGAGCAAAGGATTGAAAAAGCTTCCCGGTAATGCCAGTGATATTCATGAGACCTACGAAATGTGGAATGATCATTCCACTGCACCTGATGAAAATGAAATGCAAGGAATTATTCGGAAGTTCCAGGAATTTCAGAACAAACAGTCTCAGCTGGAGGAAGAGAAAGAGGAAGAAGCAAAAGATGATGATTCGGATTAAGTCCCAACGTCCCATGTCATTTCTATTTTTAGATTGACATGTCTTTTTTTTATTTCCGTTTTGTCATATTTTTTAATCATGTTTTGACTTGATCTCCTGCGTGAGAGTCATGCAAAACTAAAAATCCAGTTAACATGCTACTTTTTAGGATCTGTCCTGTTTTATCTCTAGCTTCTTTTGTTATAAATAAGGGATGCCTGTGCATTCAAAAGGGTCGAGAATTTTTGGAATATTGAGAGGCTATTGGAAAGGAGAAAAACTTTGTGTTTTCTTTCAATCATTTTGAAGAATAGGAATTGATATTGTTTTACAGACTTTGTGTTGTGGAATATATCTTACTTAAGACAGTGTTCTTATGTTCATGATCTTAAGCTATTCTTTGCATAGCATCTTAGTGTTTCTGACTATTTCGAACATTATATTTGTGATCTAAAACTCGTATGATTATTTTGTGCTCTACGTTTACTCGAAAGAAAATACGTTTCTCCCATTTCCTTTCTACTGTACTTCTTTCACTGTAACAGTTTCTAACCTATTTCATTTACGAAAGCAATATCCTTGAATCGTGTGAATGTGGATTTCGGGATTTCATCCCAACCCCCAATGGTTAGATTAGTGTGAATACTGTATATATTGTTTACCATGTTTTAGATTAGCAATAAACAGGCAGCCTCACCTGTCTTTGAGGAGGGATTTAATCTCATGTACTGTGGTTGAACCTCATATTTTGGTTTGACAAAATATCCAACCAACAGTGTCCACATCACTTGGACCTAGAGCAGATGACGTTCTCTCCACAAAAACACTCAAGCAAAAAGCAAACGACTCTTTGCAACCACAAATGTCAACCACCATAAAACAATGCAATCCAACAATGCTGAAATTGTCTCTGCGAAAGCTAAAAACAACTATACGCAAACATACACAGCAAACAACCAACTCTACGCGATGTTTTGCCCGTTTTTATGCCGGGACAAATAACACACCAATCCATACATGTGAAATTTGTAATTAGCTCCACTTCAAGCTCAACCTGACATCTTTTAAAAATGCAGCAAAAAAAAACATATCTTCAACTCACATTAAAGAAAACAATGCCCGAATGCAATAAAATTTGTCGCCCATGCTCAACAAGCTTATTAAATGGCAAGTTGCCAAGATTAGCATGCCCTCAACGAATCCATTTGATTCTAATGCTTCCAACAGTTGCAATGCTTTCTAACCTTGAAGAAAGACTTGTGTCTCTTTGACTCACATTTGGTCAAATAAGGTGCCAAAGCCATAAACATCCTCAATACACGTTAAAGGGAGAAATTATAAATGTTCCAACAAATATTAATATAATCCAACAAGCATTGCCAAGATACCCAGAAGAAACAAAAACAATTGTTGTGGCGCTTAAACGACGTCTTGAATACATAAAAGCATACCATTCGGGAAATGTGCGCCCCATAATCACTATGGCTGCTCTTAAACAATTATGTGCAACAACATTATATCTTATGCATGAAATCAAACTAAACCATGACTGGGATCAAACACTTTCTACCACCACAAACTTCGAAATGATTAACAATGAAGAACACGAACATATCCCCTCGGAGAGCAGCTCTTCTGATGACGACATCGATAATGACAATGCACACGAAACACTAATTTATGGTTTCACTGACTCCTCAACTATCCACTATCTTAAAGATAGCCTATACTTACTCAATTTTATTTTCTCTCTCTAATTCAAAACAAAAAACATGATCAAAGGGCCCTTGGTTCATTGGTGAATTTGATTGGCTTTGATAAAGCTCACCAAGGATCTAGTCTTGCTGAGTGCAACACCTGGAGATACCCAACATATAGAGTCGAAACAGTTAAGGCCAGGATTGTGCCTTGAGTGACTTTGACGGTGTGGATGTGTTGGTTTTCAAATAGGACTTTTTAGAAGAGCAACAGTCAGGGGACAAGAAGTCCCTCCTCTTTAATGGGAGAGGTTCCCTTATTCTGAAACGAACTTATTTACAAATGCACAGAACATTATTTTATGGTTAAACTTGGATATTACGAAAGTGTTTTCCACAAGGATCATCAATCACACAAGGGCTGAGGAAAGGGAATGAGAAGGTGAGCAGAATAGCAACATTCAGAATTATAGATAGCAGAATAATTCTTTATGTGTGCGAAGTTTCAAAGGAATTTTAAGACAAGATCGTTTGCGATTAGACGAACAAGATGAGATTTCCAGGACACAAAGTTCTATAAATAATCTTCTTCAGATTCATCAATCAAGGATGCAAAGTTCCTTCTTGGTTATGCAAGATCACTATACTTCGCAATATTTGAAAAATCATGCAATTAGTGAGACTAAACGAACTAGAAACAAAATGATCTTCACGAGATATCTAAACGAAAACACAGAGATAACAAGAAACAGATAGACGATGAATGGAAAGCCCTTTTGTATTGATTTCTTTCTGATCTATTTACACTTTCAGTAAGTATTCCAAGTTCTTCCTCTTTTTTTTTTATTAAAATGGCATGGAAAGGCCATTATATAACTTTTACAAGTCAGTTACTCTTCGTAACCGTTTCTTTTAACTAAAGGATAGTTAAGGAATGCCAAACGCAATACCTTAACTAATTACATGGAATACGAAAGGAATGGCGAAGAAGAGAGAAGGAAGGGGAAGGAGACAGGTGGCCAGTTCTGAGAGGGACCCACTGTCTTCAGAAACCGCTTCTTGAATTTCTTCCAACGTCTGAGCTCATGTCTCTGGCCATGAGGGACACTGACCAGAATCTCCATCTTGAGGATAACAACGAATATCCTCCGAAAACTGATGTAACTGGCGTCTTGAGACTTCGTCCTTCGTAACTGCTTCTTTAGTTCTCCCAAGCCTCCTCCGGGATCTTGATCTTCATATGGATAGTAACAGAGCTGCAAACCAGGCTCGCGTGGGTTTCCAAATTGCAAGGGTTCGAGCGCGAGAAGCATGGAAACAGTGTAAGAATGCAAAGGAGGTTTTTCCCGTTACATAGCCATTGAGGAGAGAGAAGGATAATCAATGCACTTTTGAATTCATATTTTGAAAAACAACATATTCGGGTAGAGCGGGAAAAAATAAGTATGATTGACACGTTGGTTCGCTTGGGACAAGTGAGACGCGAATGCGCGAAACACGTGGCTCGGCTGATTCGGGTGAAACAGGGGGAGGACGCACAAATGCATTTTGGGACAATTGGGACGAAAAAGAGCGAAGTGCGCGAATTTGGGAGTTTCGGCCGAAAATGGGACAGATTGCACTTTTTTAACTTTGGGACATTTGGGACAAAAAGTTCCGAAGTACGCGGTTGGGGCGTTTCGGCCGATCGGGGAACAGAGAGCAATTTGGAACTCGGGACAGTTGGGACAAATTTGCCCAAGTACGCGGTTCGGACGTTTCGGCCGAAAATGGAACAGAAGGCCCGTTTGGACTTGAGAATTGTGAGACGAAAAGTTCCGGAGTACGCGACTCGACCGGTTCGAGCCGAAATTGGAACATACGTGCACAAAATTTGGCTTTGGGGCACTTGCGACAAAAACTTCTGACGGGCCCGAAAATGGGACAATTTCGGAGGTTTCGGCCGATCGGGGAACTGAGTGACACCTTCGTACTTGGGACAGACCGGGACAAAAAGTATCTGACAGGCCCGAAAATCACTTACAAAATGACCCAAAACTTAGTATTTTTTTTAGACTTCCAAGACTTTTTTTCACACCACCAGCTCGACAAAAAAGACACTTCAGACTCAAAATTTTGAAATTTTTTACTTTTGATCAGAGTGGGGAATTTTGAGTGGGACAACAGCTGGCTCCTTCTGGGGATGACTTGGCATAAATTCAAGGAATGAGATAAGGCAAGAACTTAGACAAACTTGGTGAAGCAGACTAGTGCCTTATCCCTTGGGCAACGGAGTCAAAAAACAGACCACCATACAGAGGGCAACACACAAAAGCAACAGAAGGGAAACGCACCAAAAGTAGAGAAAGCAAAACAACACTGTGCAGAATGTACAAAGGGACTCCCTAGTCACCTATGACTTGAACAACTTCAAATACTGCCCACTATAAGGAAGTGGGAGGGGGAGAACCATCCATGTAATCAAGATAGAAAGAGTTCTTACCAGCAAAGTGTCTGATCTTGAAAGGCCCAAGCCACAGGGAATCAAACTTTCCATGGCTGCCACGAGGTTCATGTCTTTTGTCCCATAACAGCATAGTATCTCCAACTTGGAACTCTCTGCTCCTAGATTTTTTGTCAAACAGAACCTTTACCTTCTGCTGGTGAGCAGATATCCTGTCAGCAACCACCAATCTATCCTTGTTCAGTTTGTGCAGGTACATGATCCTTTTATCCAGAGCATCACTGAAACTAGTGTCTTCGATGGCCTTCACCTTGTCAGCTGTTTTGGGATTATACTGTCTTTGTTTCTGCTCACAAGATTTAATTCCTGGTTTGAAAGGAAAAGAATACTGCATTTCTTTTGGCTTGAAGGCTTTTAGATCTTCATAAGAATATGCAAGAACATCCTTATACTTCCTTAGAAGATCAATTGCTCTTATCCTTTCATCGGTTGTGCAACATTTTCCAATATTTACCAGCCTCGGGTCATTAGAACTCCCAATATCAATCTTGTCATACTCAGCTGATTGCTGAGGCCCAGTAGAAGCTTTGGATTTCACATATCTGTCATGTTTATCAAACAACTCCTCCAAACTCACCAAACCTTTGGGAATCTTGTTTCCTTTGAGTTTAATGCACCCTTCCTGATCCGTTTCTTCTCCTTGGGTGATAGCTTGGTCAGAAGACACACTCTCATGAGGCAGGTTGTCGCTTCCCTCAAAATACAGTTGTTCGAAATTCCCCTTGAGTTCCAGGAAGGAAAGCAAATGCTGGTCATCGTTGAAAACTTTCCATTTATTGGTATTGTCAGGGACACTAGGCCGATGGACCATTTCAATAGTGAACTTATCCTGAGAGAATTCAGGATGGGGAATCAATAGTGACCCTGAGACAGCCAGTGAATCAGCCCTGCTATTCTTTTCTCTGGGCATTGCTTCAATGGAGAAGGCATCAAGGAATTCAATTGAATCCCAAACCTGATTCTGATAATGCTTCAGCCTCCCATTCTTTACCTGAAAAATGCTTCTGACTTGCTTCACAATCAGCTCTGCATCACCACGAGCCAAAAGATTTTTTACACCTTGTTCTTTGGCTACTTGCAGTCCAAGAAGGAGAGCCTCATACTCTGCTGTATTGTTAGTGTTTTCAAACTGCAATTTAAATGAAAAAGGGTGTAAGCATCCTTCAGGTGACACTAGCAAGACACCAGCTCCAGAACCAGCCGAGGAACAACTTCCATCAAATTCTAAAATCCAGACACCATTGGGATCTTCAGGTGATACTTTGGAGGGTTGGGTTTCATCAGGGGACAGAATCATGTAATTACCATGGCCCATATCCTCGTAGAGTATTTGTGCCTTAGGATCATCCGTCTTCTGCACAATATACTCGGATTGTTTCTCAGGTAGTAACTTCTTCATTTGTCCGTTGATAGGTATGAGTGCATGCGACCAATCCATTTGAATCTCTCCACCCACATCTTTACAGAAGTTCCTACTTAGCAACATTCCATAAGAGGGAGGAATGTCTGCTACTAGGATGGTAGCCAAGACTTTCTTTTCAGGTAAAGCAGTAAAAGCCACTTGTGCATCTTTAATTCTTCCGACCAAAGGCACTTCCTTACTTTCCATGGAGTAGCAAGATCCATAAGTGCAGAGTAAGGGTCAAGCCTAAAGCATGAGCTACTTTAGTGGGCATCACATTATCTGAGGCTCCGGAATCTATGACACAGTTACTGAGCCTATGGCCAGCTATAAGGAGTGTTACATAAAATGGTTTAATTTTGTCACCAGGTGAGGTGACAGCAGCTACCAGACTAGGCTGTGGTGTAGAAGGAGGTGTGGGCAAAAGGCCTTTAGAGGTGGTCTTGGAATGGGAATTTACAAATTGGATCATCTTGGCAAAAGCTTTGGGGTGGGTTTGGTAGTATTCAGCTTCTGAAATCTGAACCTTAGTCCTCTTTAAGATGATCAACAATATCAAAGGATCCAGAGGTGGATGGACCATCGTCATTTGGAATTCTAGGCTTATCAACTTCTAGGAGAAAAAGAAGAAGAAGAAGCAACTTTGCTAGTAGGATTGACAGGACTTACCTTTGGTGCAGATGAGGTAGGGATAGGAGATCCTCTTTTGGCAATTACAGGAATAGTTGCCGGCTGCTCCTTAGATTTCTTCATGGGCTGTGTTACCTTTCTCCTTCTGATGTCGTCTGTTCTCGAGTCATGACAGCAAATGATTCGCTGTTCATATCTGCTACCACTTCATCATAGTCATCTCTATCATCAGTGCCTTCGGTGGTAAAGAAATTAACCCGAGATCCCTCAAGTTCTTCCGCCTCATCATCAAATTCCTCCAGGAACTCCTCACAAGCTTCATTGTCCACATCATCATCCGGCTCTTCAACTTCACAGGTTGCATTTACAGGGACTTTGACAGGAGGTCCTTCAAGTGCTAGCCTTGTGTGGGGAGCAGGCAGACGGTTTCTGGGCTGAAAATTTCTTCTCGGAACGTCTGCATACGGTGCATGCTGAGCTAATTGTTTCTTTATAGCTACTAGATCATTTGCAAGTTTATGGACTAATGGATCAGTATTGGGTCCAGGGGTGGAAGAGGAAGAAGCAGCAGATTTAGATTTAGGAGGATCTCTTCTCAACTTCCCTGACATGATCAGGTCATCCTCGACACTAACAGCCAGTTCTTGATCCAGAATTAAGCGTTCCGAGATTAGCCCTTCTTAGAGCATAACTGACTTTAGGCGTCTGGGCATTCAAAAAGAAACATTTTTGAATTTGATCAACCGGTCGAGTATTTACAGGAATTTTGTTGATCAGTCTGTTGAATCGAGCCACAAATTCTCTCATGGGTTCTGATGGATCTTTCTTTATCTGAGAAATTTGGGAAAGCAGAGCATGCACATCTTCTGCCGGCTTGAAACGGATTTCGAACTGAGTTCTCATTGTATTCCAGTCGGTGATGGCACCAGCCGGAAGGTGATAGAACCAGTCAGCAGCATTATCCTGTAACGTCTCGACAAACAGTCTTACTAAGACGTCTTCATGTTCAACCCCCAAGACTCCACATGCAACTATGAAGGCTGCAATATGTTCATCAGGGTGTACTTTGCCATCACCTTTAAATTTGGGGAAGTTCTTTCGGTTACCTCTAGGGTAACTCATGTAAAGGGGTGAGTGAGGGCCAGGGGCCCGACACATTGACCCCATGGCAATTGCCCCGCCATTCTTCTTGGGAAATACGGCTTCGGAGGGGAACTTTAACACCAACAAGGATCAAAGCTTGTAGATTGGGACTAGCAGGCTCTGAAGGAATACCACCCGCAGGATTTCTTTCTTGAACAGGTGGAGTGCTCGTCGAACGAGTTCTTCTATTTGAAGGGAAAGGAAAACCCTGTTGCTCCAAAAGCTGAAAACTGAGAATCTTCGATACCAAGGGCCCTTCTCCCTCGAGTGAAACACGGAGTCGCCAGATCAAAGGATGATCGAAAAATTGCAGTACTGGAATGTGATTTTCCCCAGCGGAGTCGCCAAAAATTGTTGGTTTTCAAATAGGACTTTTTAGAAGAGCAACAGTCAGGGGACAAGAAGTCCCTCCTCTTTAATGGGAGAGGTTCCCTTATTCTGAAACGAACTTATTTACAAAATGTACAGAACATTATTTTATGGTTAAACTTGGATATTACGAAAGTGTTTTCCACAAGGATCATCAATCACACAAGGGCTGAGGAAAGGGAATGAGAAGGTGAGCAGAATAGCAACATTCAGAATTATAGATAGTAGAATAATTCTTTATGTGTGCGAAGTTTCAAAGAAATTTTAAGACAAGATCGTTTGCGATGGTAAACGAACAAGATGAGATTTCCAGGACACAAAGTTCTGTAAATAATCTTCTTCAGATTCATCAATCAAGGACGCAAAGTTCCTTCTTGGTTATGCAAGATCACTATACTTCGCAATATTTGAAAAATCATTCAATTAGTGAGACTAAACGAACTAGAAACAAAATGATCTTCACGAGATATCTAAACGAAAACATAGAGATAACAAGAAACAGATAGACGATGAATGGAAAGCCCTTTTGTATTGATTTCTTTCTGATCTATTTACACTTTCAGTAAGTATTCCAAGTTCTTCCTCTTTTTTTTTCGGCAAAATGGCGTGGAAAGGCCATTATATAAATTTTACAAGTCAGTTACTCTTCGTAACCATTTCTTTTAACTAAAGGATAGTTAAGGAATGCCAAACGCAATACCTTAACTAATTACATGGAATACGAAAGGAATGGCGAAGAAGAGAGAAGGAAGGGGAAGGAGACAGGTGTCCAGTTCTGAGAAGGACCCACTGTCTTCAGAAACCGCTGCTTGAATCTTTCTAACGTCTCAGCTCTGTCTCTACCACGTGGAACTGACGTTTCATCTTGAGGATGACAATGAGTGTCCTTGAAAACTGATGCAACCAGCGTCTGGAGAGCTTCGTCCTTCAACCAGCTGTCCTTGAAATTTGATCTTCGGATTGATAGCATCATAGCCGCAACTTAAATTCATATTTTGAAAAAACAGCATATTCGGGGTCGAGCGGGAAAAACTAAGTGTGAACGACACTTGGTACGCTTGGGACAGGTGAGACGCGAATGCGCGAAACACGCGGCTCGGCCGGTTCGGGCGAAATAGGGAGAAGACGCACAAATGTATTTGGGACAAATGGGACGAAAATGTGCGAAGTACGCGATTTGGGTGTTTTGGCCGAAATTGGAACAGCGGGCCCGTTTGGACTTGGGACATTCGGGACGAAAATTTCCGGAGTACGCGGTTCGGCCGGGTTCGGGCGAAAATGGAACGACTCGCACTTTTTACTTGGGACATTCGGGACAGGAAAGTGCGAAGTACGCGGGGAAGGATGATTCAACCGAAATGGAACAGATGGCATTTTTGGCTTTGGGGCACTTGGGACAAAAACTTCCGACAGGCCCGAAAATGGGACAAATTCGGAGGTTTCGGCCGATCGGAGAACAGAAGACACTTTCGTACTTGGGACAGATGGGACAAAAAGTTCCGACAGGCCCGAAAATCACACAAAAAGACCCAAAACACAGATTTTTTTCAACTTCACGACTTAGGCACTTCAGAGAAAAACTCTTCAACTCAAAATTTTGAAAATTTTACTCTTATCAGAGCGGGAAATTTTGAGTGGACAACAGGATGCACCTTATGCGTAGTTGTTTAGGATGAAGGTGATCACTAGTTTAGTTGTACGCTTACTCGTAATTGTAAATCCGCTATATACTTTCTCCAAAGTATAAGCAGAGATGCTCACAATCTATGTAATCTAGTGTCTAATGAGTGCGCACCACTCATAATAAAAACATAAAACATAGATAAAAATGCCGCATATATATATATATATATATAAACTTTTAATTTAAATAAATAAATAACTACTCTATAAAAAAATTTATTATTATTATTATTAATCAAACACGTTCGTAATGATAAGGTATTGATTTTGCTAGGGTCTTTTTATGCAAAAAATTTGGTGTCAAATATTCTTTACTAATTTAATAATCATTATCAGCATTTTGAACTCTATAATATTAATGTAAAAATAAATAATAGGACGAAAAACTCATTCAAATACAAACCTATATAAAGATAAAGATAAATACAAATAGGCTAGAAACCACCCAGGAAAGATGTTTTCTTGACTTTTTAGGAAAAGAGAATATGAAATTATATAGATTTCACATTAAAAATGGATTGAAACATTAATTACAGTTTCTTTAATATTTGGGTCTCATACGATATAATTTTTTTAGATTTAAAATGGGGAACTTTAGAACTACATGAAAAATGGAGCATAAAATTCACGGTAATCACATAAGAAATATTCGAGCATTAAAACATATCTTACACTTATTTTGATACGTGTTTTTACGATGTTAATGTATTTTTGTGTTTATTATCCTGTCGAAGGCATGGATATTGTCTTCACCTTAATAATTAAACATTTGCATTGTTTTCAATCAGATTGTGACATTTGTATTTAAATGGGGCTCAACTAAAGTTTTAGGTTTTGATTTTTTTATGTTGGCAACCTTATATTGGTCATTGCCTTTATTTAGCACTGTTCACAGGAAAAGCGCAGCAGTTGTAAAACATTTAATGCATTGACTGTAATACATACAGATTAGGTCAGTTTTGAGTGGCTCGAGGGGAAATATGTTTCTTGATTTCAGGTTGTTTACCTTGCCATTTTGATCTGCCCACCAGGAGGTAAAGCAGTCTTAAGAGGAAGGTGAATTTTCATGCCAGTGGAATTTAAGTTGAACAATTTGTTTATGTTAATTTTTTTGTGCTTTTCTGTTAACAGCTTTTGATATACATAAATTTTACTGCACTAACTGTTTCAAGAATTTTTTGTGTATTTATCATGTTTCTTAGGATTTGAAGCTGGGGCTACATTATGAACTATTTTACCAGTTTAACTCATCCCATGGATATTAATTTTAATTCTTTGTTTCCTATTTTTATTTTGAATCTTCGGTCTGCCACCATCATTCTGCAGGATTTAGTTAGTGCTAAAAAACTCCTTTCTGGCAGACATTGTACACTAAAATACTAAAGCTTCATGCATTGTGTCTTAGTGATTGATGTTATTATAAATTCTTCTTGAATATGTTGAGTTTTGAGAGTTTGTTATGGATATTCTGCAAGATATTATAGCTATTTGACTGTGTTTTGGCGAAGGCCTCTCCCTAAGTATCGATGTTCAACTCTACATGTTAGTGATAGACAACAGCTAAGAATGAACATGCAGACTGGGTATTTTTTGGCAGAATAAAAACCCATTAGGAGTGGCGGGTTAGCTGAAGAGATAGAGAATAATTACATGTATGTGTTGTAGCTTAATACACTGTAGGGTTTATCCACAAGTTGTTGGATACATGGCCATATCTCTCTCATGGGATGTCATTCGACATAAATAATCTCTTTCCAGAGTGCCTGAATTTCCCTTAAATTGTAGTTTCAGAGTACCCAAATGTCTTATCTTTCTTAGAAACCATAATTTGAGATTCTGCACATTCCATTTTTTTATTAAAACCCAAATTTCAGATTTCTCAAATCCTTAAACTCCATTGAAACTGCAATTTCAAAAGTGCCCAAACGTCAACATTGCCTTTCAACCCAAATTTCATAGTGGGTAAATATACATACTGCGCCAGAGTGTCCATTGGCCATAATTTCAAGGTAACACAACTTCTATATTACCTTCAAAGTTCAAACCATGCTTAAAAAATGATTATGTGCCTAAGCTTCCTCAAAACCACAAATTTGGCTTATCTGACTCGCCAAAGCATAAATTTCCGTTGGATCATAACTGCAAATTGTCCAATTTCCAAATTTGCACTCAAAACGTCTATTTGAGAGCTTTAAATTGTCTTTGTTCTCCTGAACTCACAACTATTAGGTTCTTAGATGATTTGGATAAGTTCATGTTTCATCTTTTTATGATTCAATATGATTTCTAATATAGGTGAATAGAGGACTGCATATAACTTGTAAGAAGAAGGATATTCATCCACAGTACTATCCTGAAGCTAAGGTGTACTGCAATGGAGAGCAGGTAATGGTTACAGGAGGAAGCTACAGAGAGGGTGCTGACAGTGTCTATTAATTATTGTCAACAGTTGTGCATATCACTGACTGGTACTATGCTTATGGAATGTGCCAAATCATTCAGATACTCTTCTCGCTAACATTTGGTTCTGTATAATAACTTTCATACCAAAGGGAAATGTTACAGAACATTGAATCCAGATCCTCTAGAAGATAATTCCTCCTAAATATGCTAGTATTTGTACATAAATAAGACAATGCTATTAATTAAAATCCAATAACGGAAGTTATTATATGTTTAATCCATACGGTCAGAATTCTGGATAGAATCTTGTTAGAAAGACTGAGCAAGGAAATGGGTGCTTGGTTAAACATTCTTAGTGGATTGCTTAATCAGTTAATTCACATGAATGATGTTTCTGCCCCACTCAAATCAGTTGTCAACATGACTGTAGAACATTTTAGCATATGTAGAACTTTTTTATCTCGTGTTTGGGTAATTCTTGCATTTAGATCCTTGGAATTTCCACCATTGGATCCCATTATTTGCTAATGCCTCCTGTGATGAAAAAAGATCTTACTTCTGTTTTTATCATAATCAAGAATGATCTTATGAGTGACCAAGTTTTACTACCCTAGGAGAAAACAAGTAGACTTAACTGGATGAATGGGCAGATCTATTATGCCCACTCAAATCATTTATCAAAAAATGGGCATCTACAAAAAATCGTTTGTGTTTAACTAATTTGATTAAATGCTCAGAAGCACATGGCCTACAACATTTTAAAATGAAAGGTTTTAAGTCCTCTACTTTCCACATTTGAATATGTTGTTATAACTGTTGTAATTTCCCCTTCCTATTTTTTTATGCTCACCTGACTTTACTCAAATCCATGTTTTCCCCACATTGATTACGTATTTCTCTCTGGCACAATATAACTTTTGTTGTTTTTAAATGACTGCTCCTTTAAATGACTGCTCTTTCTTGTGTATTTCATTGCACTGCTTGCTTTATTGTATGTACAAAGTTTATTTTCCTACCTACTTTTGTTTGCAATACTAACTAAATGCATAACATCTATTGTGTACATTTCAGGGTCGTGACAAAATCAAAATAAGAGAACGAGAGATATTTCATTGCTGCTTGTTTGGATTTCTCATGCTCCATTGGAAAAGGTATAAACATTAGTCTTTTCTTCTATATTCTGCTGACAAAACCTTTTTTTGTAACAAAAAAGAACAAATCAAACGCAAAAAAAACATCCATGGCAACCACACTCATTGACATAGAGCAATATACATTATCAAACCACGTCATAGAATTCATAGACAATGTGTTGCATAGGTTCGATCTTTTCCGAGACTATGCTTTCAAATACGGAGTGGGCTATTATTTGTTTGATTCCTTCGTTGTGCTGTTCCATTTCCGATACACATCTCTTAAACTTAGAAGTGATATCATTGAGCACTTTCAGACTTTGCTCTCTCTATCTGATCCTGTAGTGTTGGCTTCTCTAGAGTTAGAACTAGATCCTGAAAGCCTTTTTCTTTTGCACGGTGTTCATAGCTGGGAAACATATTTACATCGAATGAAACTATCTGCAATGTACTCGCCCGAAGGTAGCGAACAAGGCCTATGGGTGAACATCTTTTGCATAAAATGGCTTTCCAAGTGGCTTGACTTGCCGGTATGGGTTTGGTCTGCAACAAGAGGCACAAATTATCTTCGATTCACTCCAAATAGTGAGATACTGCCATATTGTATTCTTTTCCATGATTCCAACCCTCTTAGTGTGCATTATGAACCCTTATTCTAGAAAAAGTATGTGCAATGCCCTGAGCCAACAAACAATGCTCATCTATTATCCCTTCAACATTCTATAGAAATGCTTTGGAGTGGCTTATCCGTTCAACTACAGCAACTACACCTTGTTAGACTGCGAACAACTGACAATATCTGTGTTGATAGCCTTTTCACTTCTATATGCCACATTTGCAACAATGAATTTAACCCTCGTTGCATGTGCAGGTATGCTGCTCAGGGTTTTTGTAGTTCTATTCTTTGAGAAGACCATACAACTCTTCACTTTCTCCATACCTGGCTTGACCAGAACCTAATAACAAACATACCACACATTGGCACGTGTCAAGGCCTTGTAGTGAACATAGCCATGTTCCATGACCACAACAATATACACGAAGATGACTTCAGCATCCATTGGTTATGCATACTTTTTGAAATAAATATTCAATTGTGACATTCACGTCCTTTCCAAGTTCTTAATATTTATTATAGTAATGCACTGCTTGAAAAAAAACATACAATCTTATACGATTTTCACTTCCCGAATGACATTTTCATTATGAACTATTGGCTACAAATTCTCATTATGTTCCAGTACTTGCTACCGTGTACACATCCAAAAATACAACCACCCAAATGCATACAAAAATTGAAAGCATATCTTTGGAAACATATGCAAAAAACATTGTGCACAATCAGAACAAAAATCCGTTGACATTTTCTGTTCGCTCAATAAAAAAGCATATACCGGAAAAGACACATCAAAGAGCTATAACAAATTCCAATGTTATACATTCCCAGCTGCTCAAAGGCCATTCGTGTACCAATTTCTTCACTACCAAAATAGCTTTCATGTCCACATCACTTGGAGCTGGAGCAGATGACGTTCTCTCCACAAAAACACTCAAGAAAAAAAGCAAACGACTCTTTGCAACCACAAATGTCAACCACCATAAAACAATGCAATCCAACAATGCCGAAATTGTCTCTGCGAAAGCTAAAAACAACTATACGCAAACATACACAGCAAACAACCAACTTTGTGCGATGTATTGCCCATTTTCATGCCTGGAAAAATGACACACCAATCCATACATGCGAAATTTGTAATCAGCTCCACTTCAAGCTCAACCTGACATCTTTTACAAATGCAACAAAAAAAACATATCTTCAACTCACATCAAAGAAAACAATGCCTGAATGCAATAAAATTTGTCGCCTATGATCAACAAGCTTATTAAATGGCAAGTTGCCAAGATTAGCATGCCCTCAACGAATCCAATTGATTCCAAAGCTTCCAAAAGTTGCAATGCTTTCTAACCTTGAAGAAAGACTCGTGTCTCTTTGACTTGCATTTGGTCAGATAAGGTGCCAAAGCCATAAACGTCCTCAATACACATTAAAGGGAGCAATAATAAATGTTCCAATAAATATTGATATAATCCAACAAGCATTGCCAAGATACCCAGAAGAAACAAAAACAATTGCGATGGTGCTTAAACGACGTCTTGAATACATAAAAGCATACCATTTGGGAAATGTGCGCCCCATAATCCCTATGGCTGCTCTTAAACAATTATGTGCAACAACATTATATCTTATGCATGAAATCAACCTAAACCATAACTAGGATCAAACACTTTCTACCACCACAAACTTTGAAACAATTAACAATGAAGAACACAAACATATCCCCTCGGAGAGCAGCTCTTCTGATGACGACATCGATAATGACAATGCACACAACACACTAATTCATGGTTTCACTGACTCCTCAACTATCCACTATCTTAAAGATAGCCTATACTTACTCTATTTTATTTTCTCTCTCTAATTCAAAACATAAAACATGATCAAAGGGCCCTTGGTTCATTAGTGAAGTTGATTGGCTTTGATAAAGCTCACCAAGGATCAAGTCTTGCTGAGAGCAAGGCCTGGAGATACCCGACATAGAGAGTCGAAATAGTTAAGGCCAGGATCGTGCCCTGAGTGACTTTGACGGCGTGGATGCCCCTTACTCATAGTTGCTTAGGATGAAGGTGATCACTAGTTTAGTTGTACGCTTACTTGTAATTGTAAATCCGCTATATACTTTCTCCAAAGTATAAGCAGAGATGCTCACAATCTATGTAATCTAGTGTCTAATGCGTGCGCACCACTCATAATAAAAACATAAAACATGGATAAAAATGCCCCATATATATATATATATATATATATATATATATATATATATATATATATATATATATATATATATATATATATATATATAACTTTTAATTTAAATAAATAAATAACTACTCTATAAAAAATTTATTATTATTATTATTAATCAAACACCTTCGTAATGATAAGGTATTGATTTTGTTAGGGTCTTTTATGCGAAAATTTTGGGGTCAAATATTCTTTACTAATTTAATAATCATTATTAGCATTTTGAACTCTATAATATAATATAAAAATAAATAATAGGACGAAAAACTCATTCAAATACAAACCTAGGGGAGAGGACCCCATAATTGTGCAAGTACCAATAATTGTACATTGATTTTCACTATTGGTTGTTGAAAAAAATGACTAATAGTTGTTCACTATTTGATTAATGACACTTTTTAAGAGCCAATGACAATGTGACACATAGGGCACTCGGTCATTGGTACCTCTTTTAAATGCTTTATATTATTTTTTTTCATTTTAAATCAATTCAAAAACTACTTTTCCCTCCAAATAAACACGCGAAACGAAAATGCTGATGTGGCATGATGATACGCTATTCGATGATATAATTTTTTTATGTTGACGAGACCCCTACATATATCTACATGCCCCTAAAGTTAGGGTGCACGGTTATGGGGTCCTCTCCCCTATATAAAGATAAAGATAAATACAAATAGGCTAGAAACCACCGAGGAAAGATGTTTCTTAACTTTTTAGGAAAAGAGCATATGATATTATATAGATTTCACATTAAAAATGGATTGAAAAATTAATTAAAGTTTCTTTAATATTTGGGTCTCATACAATATAAATTTTTTAGATTTAAAATGGGGAACTTTAGAACTACATGAAAAATGGAGCATAAAATTCACGGTGATCACATAAGGAATATTCGAGCATTAAAACATATCTTACACTTATTTTGATACATGTTTCTACGATGTTAATGTATTTTTGTGTTTATTTATTATTGCTTTAAGTTTTTTTGGGGGAAGGGTTGGCTTGCGTTTATTGTGTTGTTTTATTGAAATATGTTTTTTTTTTTTTTTTTTTGGCATTTAACACAATTTTTAATACTTTCAAATTTGTGTGTTTTTTTTTTATTCTAATGATTTGACCTTTTTCTTGTCAGCTCCATTTTTTTCATATTATTATTTTATTTTATTTTTTCATGTTTCTTTATTTTTAAATTTTTTATTTCTATTGATTTGTTATTATATTATATTTTTTAGAATTGTATTTACACAATTCAAACTTTTTGTGTTGTGGACCTTATTTGCCTATATTTTAGGAGGCTAGAGGTTTTGATTTTTATTTTTCAACATTTTTCACATGTTGCATGTTGAGGTATATACTAATAGAGTCTTAATTTGAATTTTTAAAGTTTATAAATACATAAGCGTATTAGCATTACAAATGAATTTATTAAAAAAATTAAGCAATGAATCCATCTAATTCTAAAGCATCCTTGTGGCAAAAGAAAATTTCAAACATTTAGAATTTTAGTACTTGTTTCATCAATTGAAAAAATAAGAGATGAGACACTTACACTACATTAGGATGCTTGTTGAATTTCACTATACTTGTATGTTGATTCCTGAAATGTTCTATTGTTCAAGGGCCATATATATATCAAGGAAGCTCAACTTTTCTTTGTTTTAACATATATCCCAAACCACATTTGTTTAGCATGGGTTTTGTTTGTATCATCTCCTTAACCCATTTTCACTACTTGTTATTGGCATATGTCTCCAAATTTGTGATTGATTATGTATCACTCTAAGAACCTAAATTTATCTTTGACACTTTAATTATTTAACTTTTCCTATGTTCTAGAGATTGTAATTTCAAGTAGTTATGTTTTACTGCTTTATAAATTTGTGTAGATTTAATTGCAATGTGGAGTGGGTAGATTGGTGCATTATTAAGGAAAACCCACCTTCCACATCTACTTTTCAATGAACCCACACAATTTTGAATACCCAACCTAGGGTTTTCTCCATTATATTCTCCTTGGATTATATCTTGCTTCTCTAGGGATAAATTTGATTGTTCCAAGGATTGCATTTTATAGTGTTAGATCCATTTAGCCTTGGTTGTATGATTCCTCATAGGGTCTCGCTTAGACTTATATCTTTTGTATCCCAGATCATTCCTTTTAGGATGTGTTATAAATTATGGAAAGGCATGTCGTGTATGGTAGGAAAAGGGGGTGTGAGCACCTCAAGTAGAAAAATAGACAAAGGATGTTCATATATGATTAGTCTAGATTTTGTAAGATGTGCCAAAGGAGATCTGAGGTAAGAAGACCCTTGAGAAGTAATAGACACTATAGATGCTTTAGTCAAAATCATAGTAGAAGTAGTATATAACTTGATTGATCGGTGAATAAGAGTGTAAGGGGAGAACCCTATAGAGATTGAAGGCTTAACCACATTTGGAATAAGTATATGTGTATCAACAAAAGGAAGTCAAGGTTGTAAGGGGGACACAAGAGACTTGACATCATGAGGGTTTCCTGTATAAACATAAAAAAGAAGGAAAGGCACAAGGTCAACTACAAGTAATAGAGGTGATATATAGTCACTAGGAGTAGTAGAAGCATATTGAGGTGTACACAAAGTAACATTAGCATGAGTAGTATTGTTCATATAAGATGTAAGAAACATAAAATATCCAAGTTCCTTGTTTGTAATAGAAGAAAGATAATAGGAAATTATTGTAGCCTTTTTCATAGCAATATATAAGGACTTATGAATGTGCAAAATAGTATGTTTAAAATCTATAGTCATTGTATCATTGTGAAGGGGGATGTGGGTTACCCCCAAAGAGATAGGCACCATTGTTGTATCAGGAGTAGCTACAGTAATGGGAGATGAGACACCAGGTATAGGTGAAAGTATATCAATATGAACTAGGGTTCTAACATCATCACTTCTATCGTATAAATCATTTGTGACAAGAATAGGAGAAGCAAGTACATTACTTGAAATTTGTTCAATCACAATACGAGAAAGATATGTAGTATCAATAGTTTTTGCATCATCATGTATTAGAAAATGATCACCAATAGGGTCATCATGTTGAATTGTACATGCAAGTGTAACATTATCCATAGTAAAAGGATGTTCAAGTATATCATGCGTAAGTTCACTTATTGTATTTGGTCAATTACATTAGTAGAGGATATAGACTCATTACCAATGCTTATGACATTATCATGTAACATGCAAGAAGAAGTATCATTATGTTCAATTTCATCAGGATTGTGGCTAAGAGCATCGTCACAATAATAACCACCATTAGATAATATATCATGTAAAATGGGAGAAGAAGTATCATTATGTTCAATGTCATGAGGATTGTTGATAACAAAATCATCACTATAGTAACCACCACTAGAGTGCATATCATGTGCATGTTGAATACTAGGTATAGTTGCTAGCTCACTGACAACAAGATTTACAACAATAAATATAGAGAGCACATATTCCTAGGTTGCATTAAGATGACCTTGCTTGGATTGTATGAGTTGTGAAAGAATTTTCTCACATCTAAGGTGGATGTGAAGATGCTCTCCAAGAGATACGATATGAATGTTTTGGTAGAGTAATCTGCACAACTAGAAAAATTAATGAAAACCTGCATATTACTTTTACATAGGTTACAAATATATAGGAGATGGTGGTCCTATAATTTAGGGATTGGTTCTAACTATTCTCCAATCTATGTAAGTTGGGTTTGACAACCAAATCTCTCTAAACTAACTCAATACAACCCTAAATATTATTTCACATATGGTAAAACACTAATTTCCTAACAAGGACCATGGGAAGAAGTCATGATAGAAAAAAGAGTTGAATATCCTCCAATTAGATAAGAACTAATAAAAATCAGCACATGGAAGGCCAATAATTAAGAGACCATAGAGGCTAATACCCAAAGGGGATGTTGAACAAAAGTGATTGTCATAAAATAATTAAAATGGCCATTTGTGAGAATAAATAATTAAAATTTCCATTTTGAATAAAACCAAAAGAGGTGTTTTTCAATCTGAATATCAGAAATAAAAATCTCTTAGGATTTTTTTAAAGTGTATATTTTGTTGATTATGTCATAATCCCTAAAAAAATTAACTTTGAATTTCCGGCAAGTGTGCTACAAATTATGTCAAAAAAGAGTTTTTTTGTTAAATATATGAAAATAAAGAAAAATATCAAAGGAATTGTAAAATAGTGTCATTATGGTCTATATATGTCTCAAAACAAATGGAGACCCAAAAGCAATGTGTAGCAAAAAATGATCATTATAAAATCAATAAAATGACTATTTCTAAAAATAGACGTTGAATGTTAAGAAATTGATAAAGGTATTGTATAATATGAACATTAGAAACAATAACCTCAAGGGAATTTGCAAAAAGTGTATTTTTTTCTTATTAATCTCTAATTACTAAAAAATGTAATTTTGCATTATTGAGCATTGTGTTATTGTAGTGGCCGATAGTTTGAAGTTTCTCCCTCTTTGTGTTGTTCTCATTTGGGAAATTGTAATTAATGCTAACATAGTTATTTTATTTGAATAATATTGATTTTATCACCTTATTGACACTTAATTTCTAACATGTTCTTGGCTAGATGTTGTATGAGGCATGCAATGCCAATCTACTAGTGCTATCATTATTGTTGGGACTAGTTACAATATTATGGATATTATTGATCTTAGATTTACATGAATGATTTTGAGATATATTATGTTGTTATAATGGTCATTAAACTCACTATGGATAATTGTGGCATAAGTGATTTAGAAGGTTTGACATATGGACCTTGATGGATTTGTTGAGTAGCATGCATCTTGTAATAAATTGTGAAACATGCCATGGTCGACTTGTCGTGATTGCTAACATCTTATATACTGGAAGTAAAAATTTGTAACTATTTGTTTGGTTACATGTGTATGGTGTAATTGTTTGAGATGTGTGTGATTGTTTCATTTAGCATATTTTATTGAGTAGGTATGATGTTTGAAATTGAGTGTGCGAGCGACAGGTATATGTCATAGGAGAACATGGGACTCAGGGGTTGCACCTCTAAGATTGCACAATTGGCCATTTGGGCCAAATACTCCTTTCTTGTTTGTTCAGTGTTACCTTGTATGTCGTGAGCTAGGATGAAAATGTGAAAACCGTCTTTGTGCATATGTGTTGATCATTCAACTTAGTCACCTTAGCATGGTGGTCTCCATTGAAATTAATTTAGCGTCAATTTCTTAATTGTGTGTTTAGGCCTCTTTTATGGGTTGAATGTTTTTCCATTTGACTTTGGATGGGTTTAATGGTCCCAACTTGGATTTGAGATAACTTAATTTGTGTAACCATGTTTAAGGAGGTTTCGGACCACCTAATCATGGGTTAAGTGGGCTCCACCACCACACAAAGTGTGCCACTTTTCCCAAACCCGAATTTGGGCTAAAAGTGGAAATTGTGAGAGGTTTTTTACTTGTTGGGGGGTCTCATTACACTAAAATGGACCCCTTGGACCTTATATATGGGTAGGTGGACCTTTTTCAAGGTCCAAATGGGGTTTTCCTCCCATTTGAGCTGCTCTTACTCACATCCTAATTAATGAGATTTTTTTATGAACCACTTTGGAATTTAGAGGAGATTTTGTTTAGTTTTATTTTTAATTTTGTGATATATTCCTCCACATAGGATTTTGTCTTATTCATGATAAGGACTTGGGGTGTCTTGTTTTGAGAAGGAGATGGGTGAGACATGTCACCCTCCCATTGGTGTGAATATTTTAGATCCTCCTTATTCCTCCATTTTGGAGGGGGATTCTTGCCTCATTTTTTTACTCTTAGAGTTTTGGAGAGCTTGGAGGAGAAAGGAGATTGGAAGGTTGGGATTTCTTATGGAGTTGGGTTTCATTAGTTGTGAGGTAAGGCCTCACACCTCTTATCCTTGTTCAATTTGTTCAATGAATTTTGTGATTTCAGTTTCTTGTGTTTTTAAAGATATGGTTGCATGTTATGAATGTATGTGTGGTGTGTTCTTATTTTTGTTTTGTTTATTTTTCTCCACCCACCCCTTTTGGGGAGTGGATTTTGGATTTTTGGGGAAGAGGTAAGTGTAGACACCAAATTTGTGTCTTACGACCCCTTGTGACCCACATCGCATTTCGCAACCTAACCTCACCACCTAAACCTTACACAATTATTTATTAATTATCTTATAATTAATAAATCCACATCGCCATACCTACCACCTCATATTGCCACCTCATCATGACCTAGTCTTAACCCTAAACTAACCTAATTAAGACCTATAACTTGGTCCAATTCCACACCTATGACTAATTACTCCCTCATCCGCATCTAAAACCAACTTCATAATGACTTGACTAAGCCCGAAACCAATCCCTCGGAAGAAAAAGGAAGGAAAGCTGGATATTTTACCAAAAATAGCCCGCTTTGACCTGACCGATGCCGGTTCCTACTCGACCGCCGTCGGTTGCGTAACCGCCATCGGTTCTCCGTAAATGACCACTTCCAACCAAAAACAAGGGATCGGATTTTCATTTGATCGAGTTAGAAAAAGAAATCATCGAGAGAATCCAGATTTTGCTGGGCCGAGCAGAGACAAGTGAAGAAACAAGAAGAATTTACAGAGAAGGACATCAAGCCCAAGACTGCAACTGCACAACCAGAGCCCTGTGACACTCAGCTGATCATTGTGAGGGAAGACATCTCATCTTCTGATCATCAGGACGTCCTATCTGAGTTCTACCTTTATCATCACAGTTCCTGGACCTGCATTCTCGTCAATAAACAGTAAGTAGAATCTTGTATGTTCTCTTTGAATAACATTTCTTAGAATTTTTGAATCACAGTCGTCATAAGTTTATTTCTAGATCTACTACCAGCGACATACTGCACTTAACCTTCACCCATACACCCTAATATTGCCCTAGAAGGCCAGTTTATCACACTCTGAGTCTTCCCTATCCTCCCATCATTCCCCTCAGCCATCCACCAATCTTAATAACCCCCCAATCACCTTGTAATCAACCTCTACCCAGAAGCACCTAGATTGTTGACCCTACCGGGTATCGTTTATCCTCATACCGACATCGGTTATCTAACCGCGGTCGGTTACCCAGTGACCGGCTGTCGGTCACTGTGACTTATACCCCAAAACCCTTTTGCTTGCCTATTTGCCACCTAACAACCCCAAATCCAGTCTGGTTTATCCCTATAACTCAACCTGAACGTATCAACGACCAGTAACCAAACAAACAACGTGACGCTTTACTATTGATAGTTTAGTTTCTATTGCTTTGTAACGAGATACCTAAATCATGATTTTGCAATAGCTTTCTTTATCATCATTTGTGTTAAATCGTATTAAAAGGGGAACTGACCACCTTCGAAAGGAAGTTTTATATTTCCTGGGCCTAAGGTAGATCCCTCATTTATTGTCTAATTAAAATCTGGTGGTCTTGTATTCTTACTTGCAGGTAGTCCTTCCAAGACAAAAAGGAGTTCTTCGCAGTCGATCTGATCTTTCTCTACGGTACGCGCACACCATCTCAACATTCAACAGGTATTCCTCCTAGCCCTAACCCTTATCTTTTTCTCAAAGGAATGATAGGATAGAAGCAAGTCTATTCTGCAGAGCTGAAACATTCCGTGCGAAACATTTTGGCACGCCCGGTGGGACCCATTTCGGGTTTCTGTTTCTCTTGCTTGTTTTCGTTTTAGGAAGCATACTTGCTGTTGCTATTTTTGTTATATTTAGTAAAGAATTTGTCTTGCTTTCCTAGTTTCGCATTAGTGAAAGTCATCTTATTTGCTTCATCGAATATCATTTTCGATTTGGGTTTAAAACACGTGCATTACATTCTTGCTTGTTGTTTTCAATTCTAGTGAACATAGACTAAGTAACAGGTCGTACACGTGGGGGTGATTTCCATGGTATTGACAGGAAATTAATCTTATTTTCACTACACAACACATACCGAATCACTTCATAATTAACACAACAGCTCAAAACATCCCCCCTTTTCCGCGGTATTCCTCCGCCCGATTGAGGTAACCTTATAAGCCAAAACAAACTTGACATTTCCCCTAAGTCTTTTGTTTAGGATTGACATCATTCCGCGTCTAAAGGCATAAGCCCACAATAATTAAAATTAACCCTAGGGTTAGTCTCTGGATTTGCGTGTGCATCTTGTCTTGTTTTCAGTTCTTTTTTCTCTGTTATACACTGTCTTCTGTGATTACCTTAGAACAATTTGATAAATGTACTGAGCGTTGTTAACAATCAAATCAGCAGCTTCTTATATTTTCTTATACCAGTCTTATTACACCGACATTGGTTAACTGACCGACGTCAGCTATAGTCTAACCGACATCGGTTATCAGACCGATATCGGTTACTGTCTTTTACAGTTCCTGACAAACCAGCAACTTACCAATTTCACCATTCTGAGTCTGTTTCTGTTCCTGATAGATTGAAACCCTACTGTGTACTCCTGTCCATGGTTGTTATCACTCGAAAACAAGCCACCGCCATGGTTTCACATGCTTGCTCTGTGCCTTTGCCTAAATCACCCCCTTCACATTCTATGGGGAATCCTACGGACACCAGCAAGGTTCCTAAAATTCCTGTGGGAGATAAAGAATTTGCCAAATTTCTGGATGTTAATCCTAGCGTTGTACAATACTATTTGTCTCATGCCCTTGACTGTACACCCGAACGGTCAAATCCTTATCGGCCTGCCTATCAGTATAGCTACTCATTTAGCCCCTTCTTCTGCTTGATAACTCTACTTTGCCTTCTGCATCCTTGGTCCCGTCGCCTACTTCAGCAGCTTCAAGGGTCCATATGGCACAGATTGGCTTTCCTTTGGTTAATCTTGGGCCCAACATGTCATTACCGCCAACTGCTCCTACCTCGTCTCTCTTATAGATTGTTCCATTCATGACTTGCTCTCTGCCACCTATCCACACGATCTTTCCTTCGCAAGCTCCGCCCACCTTTTCATTTCCACACACATATCCAATAACCTCAACAGCTTATATAGGACATCCCTATTCGGTTGCCTCAACACATTCGTCCTCCATACCTTATCAACATTTAACCCCACCATTGTTTAGCGGTGGCCCTTGGCCCAATTTGCCTCCATTTACCACAACCACACCATCATCTCATCCAACTTCTGATTTAATTAAACAAATGATGGACAAAATGCAAAATTTGGAGGCTTCTATTTTAGGAAGTCGTAGCGCCTTGACATACGAGAAAGTTTGTCGGGAGCCTATCCACCCTTCAGTCCCCCTTCATTCATATGCTCCTCAATGGGAATTACCAAATTTTACCCCGTTTTAACAATAAGGAGGACCCTCAACAACACTTGTGATCATTTAGACATGCCTGCTATCTGATTGCTCACGACGACGCTTTACTACTCTGCACCTTTCCCATGTCCTTATCAGGACCCGCCTTGGAGTGGTACAGTGCTTTAACCCAGCACTCAATCTTCTCTTTTAACCAGCTAGCCCAATATTTCTAGGATCATTTCTCCATTAATATTGCCAAGAAAGTATCTATTACCGACCTCTATGCCATCCGACAATTTGAAGACGAATCTATCGCAGATTTCGTTGGATGATGGCGGGGCCTTATCAACCAACTTACGTATTCCTTGCCTCAGACTGAACTTGTCGAACTATTTACTCGGGCCTGCGCTAAGCACATCTCTCATACCCTCCAAATTCAAACTTTCCGTACATTTGACGAAGCCTTTACTATGGCTCGAAAACTAGAGATTCGAGCCTTAGAGGAAGAGAAATTGCGGTTGCGCAACAAAAACCCCCACTTTCCGAACCTAAGATTCCACCAACAAACCCAACACCACCAATCCTCACCCATCGACTACTTCGAAATCAAAGGGGGCCGTGCACGCTGTGATGGTAAAATCCTAACCACCGTCTAATACCCCGCCAAAGACCACCTATAAGTATAAAGCAAAGCTCATCAACTACACTCCCTTGGGAGAAACATATGGTGTGATATTGGAAAATTTACTTAAAGCAGGAGCCATTACCTTACCTCCTGTTAAACCTCACTCCAGGTTTAATTCCACTCGCGCCATACCTTCTTGGTACAAAGAAAATGACTTCTGTAATTTCCACCACGTGAAGGGACACAATCATGAGAATTGCAAGATGTTGAAAATGATAGTGCAGGAAATTGGTTGATGCGGGGGATATAGCCCTCGATAATCCTAACGCCCCTGCTAACCGAAATTTTAAAATATTCAACAAACCATTCCTGAATCATTCTTCTAACAGTAAACTAAACCAAGATATATTAGCCGAGGAGAGTGTTCATGAGATCCATGCAGTCTTCGATTCCCAGCCAAAAGACCTCTATCGAACAAATTATGAATCAAACCTCTTCACAAACGTAGGAAACCAAACCCCCTTCCTCGCTATCAAGACAAACTGAAATCCTTGTCATTCCTTTACCCATCAAGGAATTAACTGCCCAGAGTTCCTTTCTCACAGATGAGCCTTCTTACACCACATCCTTGCAAGACTGTGAGCGGATGTTATCTAATTTATCTATTTCCCAAATGTCTCCTTCTACCATTCTTACTGTACAAGAGGAAGGCTTGCCACTTCTTTTGTCATCCTTAGACGAGAAACCTCTTAAACCAACATCACCACATTCTTTAAACATGACAGATCCTCTCAAATACGCCCTTCTACCTATTAGTCCTTCATCACCTAAATCTTTTCAGCAACCAGTTGACCTCTTAATGCCCATTGATACAGTGCCTCATATACCCCTTGTATCACACCCACCAGTGGACTGGAATCACAACCCACCTTTCTTCTATACAAAAGTCCCTATTCACACGTGAGGACTATCATTCCCCAGAAGATAGACAGGTCCTATGGGAACGTTTGAGTACGTCATATTCTACTCAAATGCAAATGACTGATCCTGATGCCTCTACCTTATACCTGAAGTTTTTACAGAAGCTTTATAATGCCTATGTCCTCATCTTCACCCCCATCATCTCTACCAAATACCTCATGCACTTATATTAACCTAACCAAATATTCCCCTACGCTTGGGACCATCACCCATACCTAGTCTAAAACACCCACCTAAGTGGCTTGATTTATCTAAAAATAAAGCCATCCATCCCATTAGGAGACAGACTCAATTTCCTCAACCTATGCCTCTATCACAACTAAAACCATCATCGTCACACCTACCTTCCTTATTGGGACCCCATCCCTCTACCTTACATCAATATATCATACCTCCTGCATTTTATTTAAAGCGACCTACGCCTTCTGCACCCATATAGAAATCCAAGGGTATAGCAACACTGTCACCCCACGTATCCTTGTCCGCCTATCAACCATAAAAAAATTCCACCATTAAAAGATTTGTTTTCTGTCACTCCTATTTCTCCGTGGTTGTTTTCTGATACCACATCATCTGTGGCCTCATCATCCAACCAGCTAAACATAGCTTCTATGTCAAAGAAACCATGGTTAGTTAAAACCCATTATCAAAACTCCTTGGCTAAACCACCCCCCCATACAAACCAACCACACCACGTCATCACCAGAATCGACCCAGTCAATAGCCTCATTTTCCTCTGACTTTGACCCACTCAAAGGGTCTTACGCCAAAATTCTTGCTATGTTGGTAGAGAATGCGACCATTTCCCTACCCCCACTTAGACCTTATGATCCATCTAAACCTCGACCTATAGGTTACGATGAGTCTAAAATCTGCGCTTACCACCACACACCAGGACATGACGTAGAAGGGATGCAAAGCGTTGAAAGCCATACTTCATCCGTCACCTCTCTCAGATAGGAAAGTTAAGAAAGAAAACTTACGAAGAGAGAGACCTTTAGCTTCAATTCCCTCTCCTATATCACCTGTCCCCGCCTCACCAAGATCTATCATTATTACATCCCCACCTCTCGAAAACCATGACCTATCCCTACCATATTCCTCCTCTCGTATTCACGAGATCAATATGATTAGTGTTGCTACTCAAGGGCAGAAAAACAATGGGAAAGTGAAAGAAAACACACATGCGACATCTCTTTCTCTGTCAAACATCCCAATTGCACCACCACCTAAAGTGGTTATTCGCGGACCCGCATATCCCGTCTCTAATGGCATTGCCCACCAAACTATGATCAAACAGCTTCACCAATCACCTGTAAAAATGACATTGTATGATCTCATTTAGACTTATGAATCTCATCGACAAGCTCTCGTTGAGATCCTTCAAGGGATAGAGGTTTTACCTAATGAAACCTTGCTTATTACTTCTATTCTAACACCCAATCATGTTGCTTCGCTCACCAAAAAAATCTATCTCCCCCAACCACTTCTGTCTTTGTACAACAAGCCGCGGCTATCAGTTTCTCCGAAGATGAAATTATCGACTTTGGTGCCGAAGATCCTGACCCTGCTCTTTTCATCTCAGCGTACGTTTGGGATATTCTGGGTACGTCGTGTTATGATTGATGGGGGTGCTAGCCTAAACATCATCTCTTCAAAATATTTCCAACAAATGAATATCCCTTCTAGTTGCATGTGTGCCAACCCCATCATGTTGCGATCATTCAATGATGCTATTACTTCTACTTTAGGCACTGTGATCCTTAACATTCGTGTAGGACCACGTACTTTACCCAAACTCTTCTATGTCCTTGAGGGAGAGTTCCAATACAATATGTTGTTAGGCCGCCCTTGGATCCGGGCTATGGGGTGTGTTCCCTCCACCTTACATAGATGCATAAAATTTGAGTACGAGGGGAAGTCCTACACCGTAAAAGCTAATCCTCCCCCCTTCAAAACTTGCAATATGTTGTATCGCCCTAATGATGTGCTTGTACCAGTCAAGACACCCATTCATCCAACCCAGCCATCCACTTCCAACCGCACCTACACCTTCAACCAACGAAACTGCCATCACAAATATCACTTTCTTTCCTGCAGATAACATCCCAACCTCCGACCCCTTAGTAGATGTTTTTCAACGCCTTACGCTGGCGGAGTACTGCCTATATAGCATCAGCTCTTTCCATACCCTGCAGGAGTACGGACAGTTACATGCACATCCCACCTACGACCATCGCGTGGGGGAGATAATCTCTTATGGACCACCCCATTGCCGCACCAACCTAACGTATGGGGGTTTTGACGCATCCTCCGTTACCCCTGAACCTCCTCTTGGTGTGGTTCCCTTCCAATCTGATTGTTCAATACTTGAAAAATCATCGTTTTGCCTTCACCTTCTTGACTCGTTATGCGTGGAAAGGCTTTGGGTTTGTTCTTTATGAACAGGGCCGACATACACTCATTCCTGTGACTACATGCAAACACAATGATCGCAGTGGTCTCGGTTTTCTTTAAACACCTACACCAGAGAAACCTCGTGTCAGTTATATCCTGGAGGATGACGACATCACCCCTACCAAACAATCATCACCCATTCTGCCATCATCACCCACAGAGTCGATAGACCCTGAATCTATCCCTCCTAACTTTTTTTTTTCATAAATGCTATCTTCATAGGTCCTTTCACTTATCAATGCGATAATAATGACCCATCTTATCTTCCCCTTCTGTATCCAGACATGATCGAAGAGGATTCACCTTCGATTAATGTTTTTGAGTGCCAAGATGATGACTCCATCCTCACTTACCTTGGTGGCAGATGACTCCTATATTCAACGCGCCTTACCGTCTGAAACACAAACCATGTTGAATGAGTCGACTATAGAAATCAACATCCACACCAGAGGAGGATCCTCACATTGTGAAGATCAGACAATCCCTTAACACATCAGGACAAGCCACCTTTACTACCTTTCTCCGTACCCGAAACCAAGCTTTCGCTTGGTCCTACGCTGACATGCCAGGAATTGATCCTACCATTTCCGTCCATAACATCACCATAAACCCTGATTCCAAACCAGTCAAACAAAACCTGAGAAAAATACATCCACGCATTGCCCTCTTGGTCAAAGAAGAGCTTCAACGACTTCTTTCCGTTTCCTTCATCTTGCCTATTGACTATCCTCAATGGATTTCTAACATCGTACCTATCACTAAAGCAACGGGGGGACTTCGGATATGCATGGATTTCCGATACCTTAACCTCACTTGCCCCAAGGATGACTTCCCCCTCCCAAGTATTGATCAACTTGTTGATCTCACTGCGGGCCATGAAATGCTTTCTCTCATGGATGGTTTTTCAGGATACAATCAAATTTTGGTGGCCCCGGCCGATCAACATAAAACTGCCTTCATAACTCCTTGGGGAACCTTCTGTTATCGTGTCGTGCCGTTTGGCCTTAAGAATGCTGGTGCGACCTATTAGCGGGCTATGACTTACATTTTTCATGACATTATGCACACTATCCTTGAAGATTATGTCGATGATCTTCTTGGAAAATATAAACATCGCAGTGAACATCTCGATGTTTTAACCATTATTTTTTATCACCTGTTGCAATATTCTGTCTGGCTTCAACCAAAGAAATGTGTCTTTGGTTTTATTTTGGGAAAACTTCTTGGCTTTATCATCTCTTTGCGTGGCATTGAGGCCGATCCATCTAAAGTCAAAGCTATACTAGAAATGCCCCCACCCAAAAGCCTCAAACAATTACGTAGTTTGCAGGGTAAACTTCAATCCATCTGGCGTTTCATCTCCCAACTCTCGGATTGATGTCAACCTTTCCATCACCTTCTTAAAAAGGACATTGCCTTTCAATGGAGTTAAGAGTGTCACCAAGCCTTTGAAGCTCTCAAATCCTATCTCTTGCAGCCACCCGTGCTTATTCCACCTCAGGATGATCGTCCCTTTCTACCTTTACGTTTCTGCTACTGACCATGCTATAGGAGCCATGCTCACACATCAGGACTCGGCACGTCGAGAACAAGCCGTTTATTATATAAGTCGTACTCTCGTAGATTACAAGACTAGGTATACACATGTAAAAAAATTGTGCCTAGCCCTATCATTCGTAGCCACCAAACTCCGACATTACTTCCTAAATCACAAAACTTTTATCATCACCAAAACGGACCCCATTCACTATATGTATGCCAAACCACATCTAAACCAACGCATCACCTGATGCCTTATGCTCCTCGCTGACCTCGACCTTGAGTTTGTACAACAGAAGTCAATCAAAGGACAAACTATTGCGGACCAACTTGCGGAGGCCCCTTTACCTGGGGAACAATTCACCAATTTTAATTTCCCTGATGAACTCATCGCCACTTTTTCACTCAGGGAAGAGTCATATCAAATGACCCTCTTCTTCGATGGATCTAAATTCCACCACGGCAGAGGAGCCGGCGTTGTTTTCATCCCTCTTGATGCTGAACCTATGCCTCTTTCATTCCGGCTTGATTTCCCCTGCACTAATAATACAACAGAATACGAGGCCCTTGTTTTGGGTCTCCTGGTTGCGTTACACTTAGATGTCAAATCCATTAATATTTTTGGCGACTCTCAATTGGTAGTCAATCAAGTCATGGGCATCTACCAATGTAAGAGTGAGGAACTGCAAAAGTACAAACATTACGTGGATTCACTTTTGACCTCATTTACTCGTTATTCTATCCAAACCATTCCCCACTCCACTAACAAATTTACGGATACTATGGCTTGCTTAGCCTCACAAATTCCTGCCTCACCAACTGACTCTGACATATTTTTCTTGGTCCAACAATTTTTTGCCCCATCCTACTCAGCCCTGGTTGATTGTATGATAAATTAATGTGTCTGCTAATTCGCAAGATACGTGGTACCACTAATTTCACGACTACCTTACAACCTCTGTTCTCCCACTTGACCTTACTAGTAATGGAAAATGTGCTTTTCTTAAAAAAAATTCTCGTTATCTCATCATGGGGGGACTCCTCTATAAACGTGGCTTTGATGGCACCCTCCTTCGATGTCTGACCGGTGCAGGAGGTCACCTATACCATCCAACAAGTCCACGACGGTATTTGTGGTGGACATTTTAGTGGTCTTGCCATGGCTAAACGAATCCTTCGCCTAGGTTATTATTGGCCTACTCTTAATAACGACTGCTACGAATATGTTAAGTATTGTGTTATGTGTTAACAACATGCCAACCTTCAACATACTCCTAGCCATCCGCTACAGGTCGCACGAGATCTTTGGCCTTTCTCACAATGGGGTTTAGACCTTATTGGTGAGATTCACCCGACCTTCTTCACAATGTCACCGTTGGATAATCACAGCAACCGAATATTACACAAAATTGGTGGAGGCCATTCCACTCATTTCAATCAAAAAAGAAAAAAATTGTCAAATTCGTTAACCATCACATTATCTGTCGTTTTGGTATTCCTCATAGCCTAATAACATATAACGGTAAATCTTTTAAAAATAAGTTGTTATAAGACCTTTGTGACAACTTTGGTATCAAACTTAGTTTCTCATCACCTTACTATCCGCAGGCCAATGGTCAAGCTGAATCTTCTAATAAAACCCTAACCAAAATCCTCATGAAAGTTGTCAATGAGTCCAGAAGAAATTGGCACGATCACATTCCCTTTGCCCTTTGGGCTTATCGTACTAGCATCCATACCTCCACTAATGCCACACCATTTTCTTTGGTATATGGTACCGAGGTTGTCTTGCCTCTTGAAATACAAATACCCTCCCTCAAAATATCTCTTCAGGATATTCTTACCAATGATGATTTCCGCCAAGAGTGGTTAGCCCAATTAGAGCTTCTTGACGAACGTCGTCTTACGGCTCTTGATCACCTTCAACTATACCAAAAACGCATCAAGCATGCTTATGATAAATGACTTCATGAGCGTACTTTTAAGGTTGGTGATCTTGTCCTCAAAGAGAATCAACATGTAACCAAACTAGAAAAGAGCAAACGTGAAAAATTTTCTCCTAATTGGATTGGGCCTCACAATTATCACTCACACTTACGGATCAGGCACTTATTGTTTAGCTTCACTTAATGGTAAACCTGAGCCTGAACCCCTTAATGCCTTGCATCTTCGACCATTCTACTGTTGAAATTAGTGTTATATCACTTCTTATCTACCTTACGCTCGTCCCTTGAGCTCATTTACCACCGCATACACTTTGTTTCTTACATCTTAAAATCAAATCAAGCTCACATGGTTTAAGTATCACCTCCCCTTAAAATATGCCTTCCCCTTTTTAGTCTAGCCCATGAATTCAAAGTATCAAAATGACACACTCTTAATTAAAACACTTATGGGATTTTCTTGAGCCAAACTTCCTACAAAAACTAGATGCTTTATGCCCAACGGACATCTTGACCTCTAAATTATACAATAGACTGCTCCCTTGAAGGACAACTATATGCCAAACTATTGCTACTATTATATATGGACTACTCCCTTGAAGGAAAACTATATGCCAAACTATTGCTACTATTATATATAGACTGCTCCCCCGAAGGACAGCTATACATAAACACTGCATCTGCTACTATAAATAGACTGCTCCCTTGAAGGATAGCTATACACAGTTAGCCTTTATTAGAAGCTTCTCGCATTGATCAACTTCGTGAAGACCTCAAGAACAACAAAATACATATCCCATGTAGAATTCCCGCATCGATTAGTCTATATCCAGCAAAATAAAATAAAAATAAAAGCAGTATTTCAAAACACTTTTGAGTCATGGACTTGTCTATTTAGGTTTGATTCTCTTTTGTCGGAACAATCATCTTATAATAAGTTCTCTGCACCCTCGCCCACATCAACCACCTCACCTCACCATTTGTTAAAGCAAAAAAACTCAAGGGACGTGACGTATATCTGATATATTGTGATTATACCACTCTTTTCACCTATCGACTTCTCGCCTATGCAAAGTACCTAGGGATTCAAGCTCATCCTACATTAATATGTGGTTTGTTTAGCTCTTCTCACTTACGGGACACTCTTGCCTCTTTTGCTCGGCTCTAGGATTGTGTGTTGACCTTAATCAGGACACGATTCCCTACTACTTGGGTATGCTACCTTTCACTTCACCTATACCTATACCACCAATACCTTACCAACACCAACAACATTACCCTACCAACATCAAATTTTTACCAATCGAAAAATTGCCTAACCAGAACCAAATTGCCTGAATTCACCTCTCCCTGATCCTAAGGGAGAACTACATCGGTCTGAGGCCCTTCCTTGCTTTGTGCAATGGGCTATGTAGGTATCACTTAGGAGACATGGGGTCTCCCAAGGTTAGCTCAACCATCCTTTACCATATCTTATCATGTGTTGTCAATATAAATATTTTTCATGTATTTCTATTCACCAACATTCCTCTTTATCTTTTTTCAAAACAAACAAAAACAACATTTTAAAACACAACCATTCTTATTATTATCATCACTCAAAAGAGCATACATATTTAAGTTTATTTCTTCTCTATCATCGACTCGCAGGTCGGCATCCTTATTTATTCTTATATTCCTATGAAATTCACTTAGACTCTTGCACCTCCTCCCGAATCAGGTGGTGATCATGATCGTCGATGCCCCTCAGCTGGCCTCTCCATCCTCAAAGGTGCCACTGCCATTGGTTCCTCCTATTGATCCGCCAACATCTCCTGTAACATACGAATACGTCCTCTCGCGTGGAGGAATCTTACCTCCAGTCTCTCCACTCGTAACTGTGAAGCCTCTAACAATCCCATTGTCTCATTCACCTATGTTTGAAGCTGGCGAGCCAAATCTTGCAGACGATCTCTCTCCGCTGTAATCACAACTATGTCAGGGCGCTCACGTGCACCTCGCAGCTCTGCTACCCACCATACTCTATAGGCCTATGTCGTTCCCGCATCCATAACCCTACGATCGACTGCTATCTCTTCTGGCCCTTCTGGAGGTGTCGGCTAGGGAGGTGAGAATGCTGCCTCGGCGTCGATCCTCATGTATGGCCTATATGTCATAGGAATATCCTGAAAAAACCCAAATTGTTTCCGCACGCGATCTAGAGGAATCCTCTCGTACTCACCCGGCCTATGCCCTGCGATCCACCTCAATCGCTCTACACCCCTCAACTCCTCAGCTATGTGCTTTGTCACCATATAGTTCCCGTACGGCCTCCAACAAATATCCGTAATCGTCACCATATCCTATACCTGTCTATAATACTCGATGTCATCTATCACGGCCTGGGATCTCGCTTCTTGTTCTGTCTGGACCCATCGTCTGAATCCCAACCTTTGCACTCCTGCTTCTCTCGACTCAATGGGTCGGCCTATTGGATGCACACAAACAATATGCTCATAGGCCTAACAATTTAATAAGTACGAACAATCCAGTGTCATCCTTTGTTTTCGCTTGCATGCCCATAAACCTCTATATAACTCTGCCAGATATGCGGGTGCCCATGTGAATGTCACGCTCATTTCTATCATTTCCCAAATAACACTCATCAATGCTTTGGGAAATCTTCCACCTTCCGCCCTCGGCAATGCATAATACCCCACTGCTATCATTAATAGCACGGCCAACCTTGTTTCCTCAGGGTGTGTTGCATACATTATACCATACGTAAATGATAAACCTCGTTGTGTCAAATCTCGTGCAACTGACCAAAATACTGTTGTTATCGCTGCTCGCCCCGCGCTGGGCAATGCCTGATACACTATTTTTCCTATCATTGGGAGTCTCAAAATACAGAACACATCTTCCAAAGTCACTGTCATCTCCCCTGTTGGTAGATAAAAGGTATTCTTTTCTGGATTCCATCTCTCAATCAACGCCTGCAACATAGCATGGTTACGCACGATTCTTGAATAATAGTGGATTCCACTTAACCCCAACCGATTTATCAATGCCCATTCAGCTGGTGTTACATCCGCTCGGATTCGTGACAATAACGCTGGCACAGTATCATTCATCCTTAACCTTGCTTCTACCTGCATACATCAAAATGACACATGATTATTCAAAAGAACTAATCTCTACGGGTTTTTTCTCAAAATCTGGAAACCCTTACAGTGACCGATAGCAGTTATGCATAACCGATACCGGTTTGCTAACCGATACCGATTACTTTAAAACGATACTGGTCACTGTCACAATATACCTACCCTACTTAAAGCATCCACCTACGATAATTATTTTGCCCGTTTACTCCTATTTATACCTAAAAACATACATGCCCACCCTGTTTACCTACCCCGTAGCACTCATACCATCCCCAACCCTTGCCTATCACCTTTTTTCTCATATTTACCCACTTACACTTCTTTCATCCTATTTACAAACACATGCAAGAATCAAATTACAACCAAACAATTTACCTCTCCGGATGCAGCAGCTTGGGGTGGAGCATGTCTTCCCCCTCGTCCCTGCCTGCTAGATGCTTCTCCTCGTTCAGCCATGATCACCACCCTCTTCAAATATAACTTGTCTTTCTGCCTTCTAAATCTCAGCCCACGCTCACTTCACCTGTCTCTTTCCTCCTTATCACTCAAATTCTTTCATGTAATTACCTGTAGCAGTTGTCAAACAGCGTCGCATTCGCATATTTAACGTGTTTCATGACTCTAAAAATAAGAATGCTAAAAATAAGAGCTTAAGTTGCCAACCCAGCAGTTCTATTTTAGGAAAATAATTCTTGCATAACCGATATCGGTTACATAACCGATATCGGTCATATAGCTACCGACATCGGTTACATAACCGATATCGGTCATTCCCCCCCCTGTTTCTTAAACCTAAGCCTTTTTTTTATTTTTGCAAATTTTTGTGGCGCCCGTCCCTTTTTCCTGCATGAACAACACCATTATCCATATTTTTCATTAAATCCACATCTCATTACAATTTCATCAACATCATCTATCTACATTACAAAAACACACAAGCCATCCACTAACGATATCAAAATCTATCAATCTATACACCATTTGGATCCAACTTAATAGCTACATACATTCAATTTCACAAAACCAACAACAAAACATACAACATTTCATAATACAACATGTCAACTAAACTCATCATTTATATATACATACATACATCCCATCAATAAAAGACATCAACATCATTAATATATAACACCATGTAAATCAAATTCATCATACATTAAATATCACAAACCATTTTCAAAACACTTAACACATTTTTACGCACAACATGTGGGTCAAATCATCATATCTATATACATACAAATTTTCAAATATACAATGTGCCTTGCATCGGGGCCTCCGTAATCTCATAATACAACAAAGCCGGCACGCAGGCCGCAATAACTGTCAATAATCTCGACTCGGCTCGCAGGCCGGTCTCTCATATCAAAAACATACTCGGCTTGCAGGCCGGTATCCACTGTACAACCCGTACTCAGCTCGCAGGCCGGTATATACAATAAATGAATGAATGAATAAATGAATCCATAATATCTAGGCACGTAGGCCTCTATAAACATAGCCGGTTCGCAGACCGGTGCCCATATCCAATGAACCAATACAAAACTATGCAAGGACCCCTCAGCTCTCTCCACCACCCTCTGCCTGTCTACCTGCTGGTCCCTGTGCTGCCTCTCACCTCCTGCCTGTCACAGACCCACCGGCTGTGGCTGCACCTCCCTGAGATCTCTGGCTCCGAGAGGTCTATGCTCTATGTGCCGCATATGGCTGATAATCAGCCCCGGTACCATCAAGAATATCTTGATAGTACCGGGCCTCCGCTCTAGCCTCCATATAATGATCACGAGCCACCGTAGGTGCTGGAGCTGGTCCCCTGACTCCTACTACCAGTACCCCCTGTGCCTGTGCTAGTGCCGCTGGTGGTGCCTGTGGCTGTGGTGGTACCTGTACCTGCAGCTGTGTCGATGCTGCTGGTGGTGCTGCTACTGCTTCCTGTACCTGTACCTGTACCTGAGCTTGGGCTAGCTGCCCCTGTAAGACACCTATCTGTGCCTGTGTGGCAGCAAGCTGCCCCTATAATAACTGTACCTACCCTCTGAGCTGGTCCCTCTCTGCTCTAACAGCCGCTAAGTCTGGCTGTGCGGGCTATGCTATCCTCGCAGCTCTCTCTCCGGCCCACCAAACCAAAAATGCTCCTGTGCAGCCGGCATCATCTATGGTATCATCTGCCGGCCTCTCTGCAACCCAATCTAGGTCCACGGGCTGTGGTGCAGGCAGTGGAGCCTCTACATCATCCCTCCGATACTGAGGGAAGCGCGGTGGCTCATCCTGTCGTAGCCCCATCTGCCTACATACCCTCTCCAGGGGTATCCTCTCATACTCTCCCGGCCTCCGTCCCGCTATCCAGAATGTATACTGGATCCGCTGCAACTGTGCTCAGGCTCCTCTGTGCGGGTGATGACCTCTATAAGGTCTCCATACAATATCTAACGCTGTCAAGCCCTCTAACATATGTCTATAATAAGTAACGTCCCGCCCTGCAAGCACTGCTCGTGGCTGGCCCACGACCCCCAACCACCTCTGAAAGCCATATCTATAGATGACCTGTGGCCCTGGCTGCTGGGGCAGCCCTACTGGTCTAATGCATACGATATGCTCATATGCCCAAAAGTGTAGTAAAAACGTCGAGCAAATCCCGAATCGCCTCATCCGGCGATAGCCCCACAGCTCTCGGTATAACTGCACCAGGTATACTGGTGCCCAAGCATAACATGTGTGCTCCTCCACCATCTCATATAGCACCCCCATAAGCACCCGTGGAAAGTGGCCTCCCTCTGAGTCTGGAAGGGCGAAGCAGGTGATCCCGATCATCATCAGCACGGCAAGCCGTGTCTCATGGCGGTGGGCTCAGTACATATCCCCATACACGATACTTGCGCTGTGATATGTCAGTAGCGCAGCTGCATCCCCAAATACGTGTAGGATGTTGTCCATGGCTATCTCAGTGTCCACCTGAAAGACCCGCATTGCATTTCGCAACCTAACCTCACCACCTAAACCTTACACAATTATTTATTAATTATCTTATAATTAATAAATCCACATTGCCATACCTGCCACCTCATGTCACCACCTCATCATGACCTAGTCTTAACCCTAAACTAACCTAATTAAGACCTATAACTTGGTCCAATTCCACACCTATGACTAATTACTCCTCATCCGCACCTAAAACCAACTTCATAATGACTTGACCAAGCCCGCTACCAATCCCTCGGAAGAAAAGGAGGGAAAGCTGGCTATTTTACCAAAAATAGCCCGCTTTGACCTGACCGATACCGGTTCCTACTCGACCGCCATCGATTGCGTAACCGCCATCGGTTCCCCGTAAATGACCACTTCCAACCAAAAACAAGGATCAGATTTTCATTTGATCGGGAGAAAGAGAAATCATCGAAAGGATCCGGATTTGCTTGGCCGAATAGAGACAAGTGAAGAAACAGGAAGAGTTTGCAGAGAAGGACATCAAGCCCAAGACTGCAACTGCACAACCAGAGCCCTGTGACACTCAGCTGATCATCGTGAGGGAAGACATCTCATCTTCTGATCGTCAGGACGTCCTATCTGAGTTCTACCTTTATCATCACAGTTCTTGGACCTGCATTCTCGTCAATTAACAGTAAGTAGAATCTTGTATGTTTTCTTGGATAACATTTCTTAGACTTTTTGAATCACAACCGTCATAAGTTTATTTCTAGATCTACTACCAGTGACATACTGCACTTAACCTTCATCCATATATCCTGGCATTTCCCTGAAGGCCATTTTATCACACTCTGAGTCTTCCCTATCCTCCTATTGTTCCCCTCAGCCATCCACCAATATTAATAATCCCAAAATCACCCTGCAACCAATCTCTACCCAGAAGCACCTAGATTACTGACCCTACCGGTGTCGATTATCCCATACCGGCAGCGGTTCTCTAACCGTGGTCGGTTATCCAGTGACCGGCGTCAGTCACTATGACTTATACCCCAAAACCCTTTTCTCGCCTATTTTCCACCTAACAACCTCAGATCCAGTTTGGTTTATCCCTATAACTCAACCTGAATGTACCAACGACCAGTAACTGAACAAACAACGTGACGCTTCATTATTGATAATTTAGCTTCTATTGCTTTGTAGCGAGATACCTAAATCGTGATTTTGCAATATCTTTCTTTGTTATCATTTGTGTTAATTCATATTAAAATGGGAATTGACCACCCTCAAAAGGAAGTTTTATATTTCCTGGGCCTAAGGCAGCTCCCTCATTTATTGTCTAATTAAAATCTGGTGGTCTTGTATTCTTACTTGCAGGTAGTCCTTCCAAGACAAAAAGGAGTTCTTCGCATTCGATCTGATCTTTCTCTACGGTACGCGCACACCATCTCAACATTCAACAGGTATTCCTCCTAGCCCTAACCCTTATCTTTTTCTCAAAGGAATTATAGGATAGAAGCAATTCTATTCTGCAGAGCCGAAACATTCCGTGCGAAACAGTAAGAATCCCTCTTTCTCCCACATGGCTTAATGGCTAAGCCATGTTGGGATTTCTAAAATCCTCCCTTTATTTGGTTGATGTGGGAGATGGATCCATATGGTTTAGAGACCATGTCCCTTCCCTTCAAGGAGGAGGTATGGTATAATATGGTCTATGTGAGAAATGTATATTTTGGGAGGCTTGTGATTCAATGAAAAAGTTGTAATTTATTTGCTATTTGAAAAAATGAGATTTTAATGGGTATTTTCCCCCCTCTTCCCCCTCTAAATAAGAATAGGGCTTCTCATATGTGATTTTTTTTAATGGATTTGTGGATGTGAGATTGTTTGGTTAGGTGTTAGCCCCTATTTTGAATCATGGAGCTTCTTGTGCATGGTATTGGTTTATATATTGTTTTCTTGAGTGAATGTTTTGTGTGTCTTCTATATCTTTTTCCTTGTACATCTTAGAGAAATGCATCCTCTCTCTCCCATGGGCTTGGAGGGATGCTAGCATGTCCTCCATACCTATATATTTCATATAATTATGTCATTTGGTTGGGTGGACAACCAAACCACTTCTCTTGCATTTTGGAATCATTATTTATTGGAGATGGAGTGTGACTTCTTTGGAGCTTGTTTGGAGTTATTTTCACTTAAAAATTGGAGCATTTTGTTCAAATATTTGACGTATTATTCCATATTTAGATAGGCTTTTCCACTTGCATTTTAAGTTGTAGTAACTCTTGTAAATTGTATGAGA
Organism: Taxus chinensis; assembly: GCA_019776745.2. Classification (NCBI taxonomy): domain Eukaryota; kingdom Viridiplantae; phylum Streptophyta; class Pinopsida; order Cupressales; family Taxaceae; genus Taxus; species Taxus chinensis. The sequence goes on along the minus strand of CM034153.1, from coordinate 731,166,238 downwards.
AATAGATATGTACATTGGTTGTAAGTTGGTTAGAAAACTTCATTGGTGTTCCCCTATAAATCTTATTTTAAAAGGTTGAGGTTGGAAGTATGATACCTTTTATTCCCAATCAATTTCTATGTTGTAATGAAATAGAGGTTTGTGCTCTTTTGTTTTAAATCTTGTATTGAATTAAGGAATGTTGTGAATCTCCATAAGGAGTGTTGGTCTTAACTATATCGTATGGGTTTTGTTCTGAATTCATACTCTTTGGATTGTTGATATAACACTCTCAAAACATAGGTGTTGATTCTTAGATTGAATGAAAAAGATAACTTATTTATGTTTCCTTGCTAATGCAAATTTCTCCTTTAGTTTTGATGGGATTTTGAACAAGAGAGAAAGGAACTAAAGATTTAGTTTTGAATTTCATCATAACATATATAACCTTGCTTGAAATAAATTTTCCCATAAGTCACATTTCATGTATAAATGGTTTCCAAGTTGGTGTCTTAATTCACAAATCTAGTTGTACTGATTTTAATTATGTTTTAAGGAAAATGGAGCCAAGTGGTATGTGGGAAAGGTTAGGATGGTTTGAATTTTTTATTGTTTACTCATCATGTATAGCTTATCCTATTGTTAAGATAATAAGTAAATTTAGTGGATCAAGATCTTGTGACTACTTTGGTTATTCTGCCATTTAAATGGTTTAATAATAAGAAATAAATTGCAAACATGACTAAGATATTAATAAGAAAGTATTAATTATACCTCTGTATTTGTTCACACCACCTATTTTTGGGCTTTGAAATCGGTCAAAACCTCTTTAACTTTCTTGCATATATAAAAGGCTATGTAGATATATGTTGTAATTAAGTTGATGGGTAAATGCAAGTAATATTATTCATGTGCAATCAAACAATATTATATGAGAACTTATATATTTTGGTTTGTTCCTTTCTATAAACCCTTAGTTTAATAATGTACACCCGACTAGAGTTGCCATGAAAGTAAATATAAGTATAGTATATTTCTCTCTCTCCCTCCCTCTATATATATATATATATATATATATATATATATATATATATATATATATATATATATATATACTTACCGAAATACTTGATTCAGAAATTACTCCATATTATAAATAGGCACGTATATGTATATATGTGATAATACATGTGTTTCATTTTTGATTAATATTTAAAATAGAAAGAAAATAAAATAAAGTAAAATACATATAGAAATCAAAATAAAATCATAAAATAAAATACTTATGATTTTATGTCTATGATTTTATGTCTCATAAGTTATTTATGAGATCAAATCTTAGGTGATCTTCAGTACTAATAGAAAAATGTGAAACTGTAAATTGCATAGCTTAAAATTTCAAAGAGCATTTTGTCCTAGAAACTATTAAAGAACAACATGGACTCATTCCTACATCCTTAAGGATGATTAGAAGGTAATTTTAGATAATATGAATGCAAGAACCAACTAGTGGACTGATCGTTTTAGTTATTGTTATCCATATTTTGCCCCCCGGGAAAGATATTAGATTAGAGCGACTCCACACAGAAAGAACTTGAGAAATCACGTTCGGTTCCTGCAAACAGATTGCATGGGGACTCTATAATGGAAGTGGAGGGGCCTGTAAAAATCAAACAACAATGTGCATGAGAAATCTAGAAGACGGCTCTATCGAACAGATCCGGGCATTAAATCCATTCTACAGGTTTCAGGTAGGCTCGGAAATAGAACAGTAAGGTCAGACATGTCGGAGCAGCATCACAAGAGAAGCCAGGAGGAAGAAAAGGAAGAAAAGGTGAAGACCCAAAGTCTTCGGGCTCAAAAACACTCCAGGAATGAGTCCAAAAATTGGCTAAGTATGGAGGATGTTGTGGAGAAAGCCATGTGTCGGAACGACGCTTCTCCGAGGGTGAATCCAAGAAAGGAATTTCAAACAGGTGTCAGGATTCCATGCGTCCAAGGCTCCCAAAACTTGCACAACCATTGAAAAGTCTTTGGTTAAGCAAGAAGGTGTCAGGTGTCAGCTCAACGTAAATCCAAGAATTCCCCCCAAGGTGAAGACTCAAACTCGCGCCAGCCCTCCATGTAGCAAATGGTCAACATAGGTCAAAAGGTAGACAGGGTGGGCCTCAAAAAGGGTTAAGTATAGAAGTATTAGTGGAGAGAGCCACGTGTCAAAGCCGCACATCTCCAAAGTTGAATCCAAATGCGGAGGCCCAAACAAGTGCCAACTCACCACGTAGCCTAGGGTCCAAAAAGGTACGAAGGAAATCATTGAAAATTCCAAAATCCTGCGGAATCTTCTCAGTGTCAACCTGACACTCCTTAAAAGGAAAAATCTTAATTGGGAGTTTTAGCAAGCGCAAAGCCTCCATGCGTCCAGTCTCTTCAAAGGGAACAAAATTGGGTTGAATAGTCAATGCATAGTGGCAGGCTGGCGGAGAGTGCCAAGTGTCCACACGACGCTAACTCAAAGTTTAATCTGAGAGAGGGTTCTTAAACAAGCATCAGACTGCCGCATGTCCCTGGTTAAGGAATATAACCCCACCAAGAAAAGGACTTAGCCGAGAAATATAGAAATTGAGCAGGCTAACGGATGAAGCCACGTGTCAGCCCCACGCCATTCCAAAAGAAAGATACAGAGCCCGCCCTCTGACATGCGCTATCCAACCACATGTCCCATATTAAAGAGGGGGCACATTTTTCAAACTAGTTTTCCCACTCTATTGTATGAACCGGATACAAACTTTGAAGGGGTATATCTTTTGACTCAGGGCTCAAAATATTGCAAACCTGACACCATTGGAAAGATCTCGGCCTCGCCCATGCCATGGAGATCTAAAAATTTAAGTTTGGGGAGGTTAGGTAAAGAAAAATGAGGAAAAATTCTTCAGGGCCATTTATGTGGATCTATCTACCTTAACAACCAGATCAGATTTGATCTGCTCCATTGTTTCCTCCTCCTTTAAGGCACCAAACCAGAGATTGATAAAATCAAGACTGATTGGGGGGTAGATTTTGTAGGAGGCATTAATAGCATTAGTTGAGCTTTTGACCTGCTTTTCCTACTTCTCTCTCTTTCTTCTCTTTGATTAATCCATAGGGATCCAAAAAAAACACACCACTTCATCAGTTTCATTAGCACCAAGAAGAAGAAATAGGAAAAGTGAACAAAACAAGGTAAATGGAGGTTTTGGAAAGAACCGACCGCCTAGCCAGGGCGGCGGTCCTGTCACTTCCAGACAGAAAACAAAAATGAAGTGTGAATGGACGTGAATTTGAAATGCCAAGTCACATATCTTCCCTTCCATGCCCATTCACATCGTCCAGTGCACAGGAGGACATGGGAAGGTATATAAATGCATGAAAGGAACAAGAGAATAGACATTTGAAGGTGAATCAGAATTTAATGAGAGCACTGAACAAGATCTTCAATGTTGGAATTGGAATTGTAGGAGCAAGGTGTAGAAACAAAGCAAGCAAGTAGTTGGAGAGAAGGTTTACAGTGTTTCTTCTTTTCATACTTATTATAATTTGTAATTTTCTATGTTAGACCAATAAAAGTGGGAAGAAAGAGCAGTTTCCCTTCCCGACTGGTTTTCCTCCTTGGAGGTTTCCAGGATAAAAATTGTTGGTGTTGAAGTTTGAATTATTTTCCTTCTCTGCAATTTCCTTTCTATAGCACTATATAATCAGTCATGAAGCTCTAATATTTAAGCCAAATCTTTCATTTTCCAGAGTTGAAAGTAGAACAACATAGTTGTGTGATTCGTAGAGTTCCAAAGTAGAGGTTTACAGATCATTTTGGTATCAGATCTGATTATATATCCAGGACTATGGTATTTGAATCTTTCTTGTGATTTTGTATGGCAGTGACAAGGTCCAAAGGTGAATAATTTTTACCTTGCGAGCCAAATATTTCTACGAAGAAGTGGAAACAGAGAATTTGAGCTCAAATGGAGGAAGAGAACTTGGTCCGTAGAGTCGAGATGCTAGAGACCATGATGGATAGATTGCATAGGAAACAAGAAGAGATTTCAGATCTACAAAAGACGGCTTCAGTTAAGCAAGATTCCATGGACTCGGTGGTTTGATCACTAGCCAAAAATTTTGGTATCAAAAAGAGCCACACAGAGGAAGAATGGGAAGAGCATGAAGAGATGCCAATTGTAAGAAAGAAGGTAAAATCTGCACATACACCTTTTAATGTTGAAACAAAAGTGGAAATAAAGAATTTTGAAGGACAAGTAGATGCAGAATTACTAGATAAATGGCTAAAACAGTCAGATGTCTATTTTAGTGTGCATAATGTCACCGAGGCACAAAGGGTCACCTTTGCACATCTCAAAATGGAAGGTCATGCTCTGGTTTGGTGGGAAACCCATCTAGCCACTTGTGAGAAGAAGAAACTTCCTATTGTCAGTACTTGGAAAGGTATTAAAGAATTGATAAGAGCTAACTTCTATCCTATTGGCCATAAGAATGACATGATGATTAAGTGGAAGTACTTTAGATAGGGCAGTGGTCAAAGCGTGCAAGACTACACTACAAAATTTTGGAGACAAGCCATGTTGCTTAATATGGACTTGGAGGATGAGGACATTTTGACCAAGTATTTGGGAGGACTTCACACTCACCTTCGGAGGAAGGTAATCTCCATGAATCCCAAGGATCTCAATGAAGCTTGTGTACAAGCATACTACATTGATGATGAGAAGAAGCAAGGAGAAATAGAGCCAAAGGGAGACCAATCAACAGAATAGCAGGACAAAGAACAAGGGAAGACAAACTTAGTAGAGGTAAATGGAAAGGTAAACATACCGCTACTGCTTTGCATACTTGTAAAGATCCTAAGAATTTCTGTAAAAAAATGTGATGTAAATGGACATACTAACGCCACATGTTGGAAGTTGCATCTGGAATTGCACCCAAAAGCACCGAAACAAGGATTCCAAGAAATCCATGACCACTGTGAAGACAGAAAGAGAGGTGGAGATTGAGGATAATTCAGATGTAGATGAGAGGTTGGGATGCATGGCCACTAACATGTACAGGGCAGCAGAAGAAGAAGAGATGAGTAAGCTATTTAAAATAAGAATCAAAATCAAGAAGACTAAGGTAAACGCTTTGGTAGATTCTGGTTCTCAATCAAAGTCAATTTTTGATGCGGGTTGTAGAACAGCTTGGCGTAGAGACTTACGTGCATCCACATCCATACCAACTGGGATGGGTGAAGAAGGGTGTAGAAATACAAGTTACAAGGAAGTGTAAGTTTCAGTTTGGGATAAATACCCAATACATAGATGTATTAGAGGTTGATATTATTCCACTTGATGTATTTGACGTTGTCTTTGGAAGTCCTTACTTGTATGCCAGGGATGATTTTTTCACAAGGATGGAGAACCTGGTACATATGGATCAAGGATGGAGTCAATTTTAACATCCAGAGCACACCAGAGAAAATCAAAGAATACTATGGTAAGTGCCAACTAAGCACCAATACTTATTCAGGAAAATCATCAGTTTTGTTTGCTTTTCATTGGAAGAAAATCAAAATGGACGTGAGAGCATGGATATTTTTGGCCAAAGGATGGAGAATTTGGATAGCACTTGTCAGTTTTTACAGAATAAGCCACCACATGAACCACTCACTCAAGGAGCAAAACAAACTTCCGTTATGCAGTCACCACATCTACCTACGGATTCACTAGACCTGACCGGTGGGGCAGCAAGAAGAAGAGGGAGATACAAGAAACGATGGTGACTATAGCAACAATGTACTTGGAGAGGATTCATTCCAATCCATCTCAAGGGACAAAGACAAGAAAAGGACTAAACCACTACAGTATGGGACCTTCGCCATACTTGAGCAAGTTGGAGAAGAAACCTTCAAGCCATACTTCATCCAGATGCACACGCTAGTAAGTTGCAAGAGCTCACATCCACTAACACCATCTATGCATGAAAAAGAAGGAAAGATACAAAAGTTATCTTCCAAAGAGGATTGTACTCGAGGCATCTCAGAGGAGGATGTAGCACTAGAAACTAGAGATCCACAGGAGTCTTGACAGGTTGGATGAGAGAAGACACTAAGGCAGACCCAGTGATACTCGAATGAGCATGAGAGGAAGTTGATTCCTCTACCACTCCCCCACTAAGATTTTGTGGGGACCAAAATCCTCTCAAGTATGGGAGGTATGATCCATAGGGATCCAGAAAAACACACCACTTCATCAACTTCATTAGCACCAAGAAGAAGAAATAGGAAAAGTGAAAAAAAAGGTAAATGGAGGTTCTAGAAAGAACCGTCACTCTGTGTAGAGCGGGCAGATTTCAGAACCGTTTCCCTAAAGGGCGGTGGTCCTGAAACTACCACCCAGCCAAGACGGTGGTCCTGGGACTGCTGGTTTACGCAGGACGGCGGTCTTGTCACTTCCGGATAGAAAACAAAAATGAAGCATGAATGGACGCGGATTTGAAACGGCCATTTGCGTCTCTTCCCTTCCATGCCCATTCACATCCTCCAATGCACGGGAGGACATGGAAAGGTCTATAAATGCATTAAAGGAGCAAGAGAATAGACATTCGAAGGTGAATCATAATTTAATGAGAGTAGTGAGTAAGATATTCGGTGTTGGAATTGGGTTTGTAGGAGCAAGGTGTAGAAATAGAACAAACAAGTAGTTGGAGAGAAGGTTTACAATGTTTCTTCTTTTCATACTTATTGTAATCTGTAATTATTTATGTTAGACCAATAAAAGTGGGGAAGAAAGAGCAATTTCCCTTCCTGACTGGTTTTCCTCCTTGGAGGTTTCCAGGATAAAAACTTATTGGTGTTGAAGTTCAAATTATTTTCCTTCTCTGCAATTTCCTTTCTATAGCACTAGATAATCAGTCACGAAGCTCTAATATTTAAGCAAATCTATCATTTTCTAGAGTTGAAAGTAGAATAACATATTTGTGTGATTTGTAGAATTCCAAAGTAGAGGTTTTACGGATTGTTGATTGAATCTATAAATACAGGGTCAAGACTCATTGTAAAGGGGTTGGACATTCTTCTATTTTGTAGGCTCCCTTCTTCTCCTTGACAAGTGAAAGTGTGGAGTTTTTTAGACCTCCCATATAGACTGTAAACACAAATTTTTTCTTGTTACTATTGTAATGCATCGTATCAATCTGTGAGAGAAATAATACATGTTTTTTGGGTGATCTTCATCCCTTTCTATGTTAATTTTTGTCTTTTGATCCTTCATTACAACTCTAGTTATTTGTGTGTGTTTTGTGTTACATTCTTCTGGTTTGTGTTTGCCAGCAAAAAAATTGTTCATCACTCCTTTGGTGTATCACCTGGTAGCTTAAGTTTTATTTGCTTTGTATCCTTTCTTTATTTTTGTCTCCTTGGTAAATTAGCGTAGGATTTAGGATAGACCCTTTGTGATTTTATGCATACACCTAAACAAAGGAGTAGGAACCAGCCTTAATCTGGAGAGTTTTTTTTACCTGTGAAGTCCCACACTTTGGTGGAAAAACTCAATGTTATGCGAATCACACCAAATGAATCTGCCTTAGAAAAGAAGATCTAATGAATCATTTGGGGGGTGCTGTGTGATTTTTCCCTAACAGTTTTGGCACGCCTAATGGGACAAATAATTCTCCATTTTTACTACAGTAAGATTGATGTGCACTTGATGTGATTCTAGCTTTTTAATAAGCTTTTAAGAACTACACATATGGCGACTCCAAAAGGGATAGAATCCATTGGTTTCAGCAATCCAAGTTTCTCAAGTTCATGAGAAGGATATAATCAAGGTCAAGAACAAGAGCAGAAGGACATTTTGTACACATACACTTGTCTCCAGACAGAAGGAGAAGAGGAAGAAGAGCCTAGAAGTCTCTATCTCCACCAAATAGAGCCTTATCAACACCTCCTCCTAGTAGGCCATTTTTTCAATCAATAAGGGTGTTCAAGCTGATCAGGATGGCACACCAACAACTGAATCCTTATGTCAATTTCACTGGCAGCAGCCCACTTGGTCTGAATGCACAAAACCCAGTCTCGGTGGTGGCATTAAAGAGCATCCCATATTTCACTGGAGAAAACTAGACTTGTCCCCGGTGACCACATACAAGACATTACAAATGTCTGTACAATCAATGAGATCGCTGAGATGGACATTGCAGTCAAGTTGCTAGCCTCTTCACTCAAGGGAAAAGCTTCACAATGGTTCAGGAGCCTAGAAGCAGGCTCTATTCAATCTTGGGACCATCTGTGCACAACTCTTCACAACCAGTTTGGAGAGAAGGGAGATAACCTATCCTTGGTGAGAGTAGCTGAAAACAATCAAGAGGGCTTCGAACGAGCAACTGATGGATTTCAACAAACCTGGGATAGGATTCCAACAGTAGTAAAGCCCACTAATGAAGGTGCCTTCTTATACTTCCTTAGAGCTTTGAATTCTGATATTTCTTTGATGATTAATTCAATGGGGGGGCACAACCTTACCTATAACCTATAGCCTTTCCATAGGAGCTGAGAATTGTTTGATTCAGGCTGGCAAACTTGCTCCTAGGCCATCCATGCCTCTATACCCCAAGTTAGGAAACCCAAGTACCAACCAAACACCCACATTAGCTCCTATACCCACCCCCAGGAGTCAAAGTTCAATTGGAGCCTCCACTTCATCATCTAACACCTCAAAGGAGCTTCATAGAAGTTATGAAACAACTGCAAAACCTGGGAAATGAGCTATAACCATCAAAAGATAGCAGGCTCAGGGTTCTAGGCCATATCAGCCTCAGGCTCAATATCAGGCTAGACCCATGTATCAGCAAAATATACCACCATCCCAGGCTATAAATCAAAGTCAACACCAAGGGAAACCTCAAGCTGCTAGACCTTTTAGGTCATATGATCCAAACGCAGCTTCAATATCAAAGGCATTGGTTCCAACACAGAATAACATGGCACAAGATTATGATTATGTGTTTCCCATGCAATCAGCCACATAATTATTCGATGTGCTTTAATGGTGCACTAAATCAGGCTCTGGTGGTGCAAACCATTGGTGGGTCACAAGAACCTATTCATGAAGAAAATCAGTAGCAAGGAGCTCCACAAGAAGGACCCCCAAGAGAAACTATGCTTGTCAATAGATAGGTTGAAGACTTCTGTGGAATGAATCAGACTCCTTCTCAAAGTATATATCTACCAATACATGGTCCAAGAAGAGAAATATTGGAGAAGGACATTCACCAAGTTCATGTGATCCTTAACCCTTCGTTGCTCCATAAGGTATTGGCATTCAAAATACAACTCCCAATGTACATAGTCAATCCAAGCCACCTTCCAAATCTACTCAGGCACCGATTGTAACAGCCCATGTACAAGAGAAAAATGTGCCAGGGAAGGGGCAGAAAAGTATAGTTCATTTAATATCATTGAGAAAATGAAGAGGAAAAGTGTGAACATTTCACTATGGGAGTCACTGGCCATTCCAGGGCAAAGGGATCTATTGCAAACTGCCATGCAAAATTGGTCAAGCTCAAATCAACCCCTTAGCCAGCAAGATAAAATTGCTTACCAATACAGCCCAACCTGAGAGAAACCATGGAGAAAAAAGAGGGTAAGAATCTGAAGCCTCCTCCATTTTATGTTTCATTAATCATTGGAGAAAAATTAGTGCATAATTGCATGATTGATTCAGGGGGCAAGTAGTTCTGTAATGCCCAAACAAATAGTTGATCAATTGAGCCTCTAGTATGAAGTCATCTCTAAAGGAGTAGTACAAATTGGATGGGATAGTAGTGACCACTATTGGAGTCATCAAGGATTTGATCCTCACTTTGCATGCCTTCCCTAATGTGACTATATTGCACAACATATCATGGTCATAGACTTTCTGCCACATTTTGCATTGTGTTTGTCCAGGGACTTCACTGCCAAAATTGGAGGATATTTGTCTTTCTGACTGGTCACATATGCTCTTTAGATACAAGGTATGGAGTGAAGGCCACAATCAGATCTGAGCCCATAGCATATTATCACATTGATTAAGTCCTATGTGCCTAGCCCAATCAATGCAAATTGTTTAGCTTTTGATCAGGAGGGCCTCCTAAACACTGTTGAGGTAGATACAAAAGTAGGGTGTATCCCAGACCTGAACTCTCGATGAATGGGTGGTCAAAAGGTATGCTTTTGATCCCTATAAGGAGATGGAATAATATGAACTAGGATTCTACTACCTTGCATGAGGAGAATCATCCTCTTCTTGACATCCTCAAGCTAGAAAGCAAATATGATAATGAAGTATGGAAATTGTTCTTTCATGGCTCAAGGAGTCAGAAAAGGAGCTAGAGGAGGAGCTATGATCGTTTCCCCCCAGGGTATGAAGTATTATTCAGCATTTAGATTTTAGTTTTCCTACTCAAATAACACTACAGAATATGAGGCTTTTGGTTCATAGGATTGCATTGGGCTAGAAGACAAGGAATTAAGAACCTGCAGGTGTTTCGTGATAGTGAACTAGTTGTCAATCAAGTCAAAGGAAAAAATGATATCAAGAACGACTTGCTTAAAAGCTACAAGAGTAGGGTATGGGATTTTATTGAGGATTTTGAAGGCTTCAACATTGTGTCCATACCCTAGGAAGGAGAATGAAGCTATTGATAGGCTCAAAGCAGTTGAAGCCCCATTTGATGTGGTTGCCATAGCATCAAGAGGGAAAAATAACAGCCACATATCCATGTGATTGTCAGGCCAACAGTGTCTAGATAATAACATATGTTGGCAAGGTGTTCGAGAATGATCAATAGATCATCAATTTTTTGCAAGAGGAAGCTGAATTCCCAGCTAGAAATCAAAGCAGACTAGAGAAGGTAATATGGAGATCAAGTAGTGTAGCTGTACATACAAACAAGATTCCCAAAGGTTTAATGACATTGGATTCTATATTCAATCCCAATGATCAGTTTTGAAAAAAAAAGGCTAATATACAGATCAAAGAAGAAGATTTAGTGTCAATTCTATTTAGAGAAGGAAAAATGCTTCAAATTGGGAAAGTGGCCACTGAGCAACAAAGGTATGAATTCATGCAACTTTGCCAAGATTTTCCAGATGTATTTTCTTGGAGCTATGAGGACCTTATAAGGTTCAATCCAAAGTTATCCCAACACACAATCGAACTAGATCTAGCTACTAAGCCCATCAGGAAAATGTAGAGACTGGTCAATCCACATATTGAGCCTTTGATGAAGAAAGAGATGAGCAAGCTAATAGAGGAAAATATCATATTTCCAATCAAACACTCAAGCTAGGTCACAAATTTGGTCCCATTCAGGAAGAAGAGTGGAGAGATTAGGTTGTGTGTCAACTTTCGTGACTTGAATAAAGTCATCCCTCAAAGACCACTACCCACTCCCCTCAATGGAGCAAATCTTGCAGGTTGGTGTCTGGATCAGAGATATTTCTCTCTCCTAGATGGATACTCAGGGTACAACTAGATCATGGTGAAAGAAGATGATCAGTTCAAAATGGATTTCACCACCAAATGGGGCACCTATGCCTATAGAAAAATGCCATTTGGATTGTCTAATGTTGGAGCCACTTTCCAAAGGGAAATGGATATGGCATTCAAAGGGTCTGATCAACAAAATAGTGTTGATCTACCTAGATGACATTACTATGTTCTCCAAAAATGCAGCAGACCACCTTTTTCACCTAAGGCAAGTGTTTCAAAGGTGTAGGAGATTTGGGGTATCACTGAACCCCAAAAATGCATATTCTTGGCCCATGAGGGCATAGCTTCTAGGCCACATTGTGTCAAAGGAAGGTTTGGATAATCGACCCAGAGAGAGTTGAAGCAATAAGGGCATTGTCATTGCCAAGCCATAAGAAGGCTCTTCAAAGCTTCTTAGGAAAAATCAATTTTGTCTGCAGGGTTTGTACCAAACTTTGCTGCCCTTGTCAAGCCAATCACGTTGATGTTGAAGAAGAGTTTGGCATTTAGGTGGACAACTGAAGGAAAATCAAGTTTTGAGGCCATCAAAGAAGCTATATCACAAGCCCCAACTCTTGTGAATCCAATATTTTTCTAAGGATTTCATATTATATGCCTTTGGTGGTAGTGACACAATTTCTAGCAATCCTAGTACAACAGAACAAAGAAGATACATAGTAGCCAATTGCTTTCTTCAGCAAGGGTCTAGAGGATTATGAAGTAAGATACTCCATCAAAAAAAGCAGGTCCTGACAGTGATCAGAGGATTGAAGAAGTTTAAGCATTTGGTTTCAAACAACAAAATCCAACTGTTAGTCTCCCATGCAGGAGTTAAAGACTTCCTTCTCAGCAAGGATCTGAATGAGAAATGTGCAGGATGGATCACTCGTGTCATGGAGTATGACATTGAGATCAAGGTCACTAAGCTGGTATGTGGGAAGGGATTGTGTGAACAGCTGGCCTCGAGTCAGCAAGAAGAAGCAAGTGAGGAAAGGAAGTTGTTTTTGTCTAGCAAAATAGTCAAGAGGAAGAAAATGAGGATGTGCCCACTCCTTGTTGGACTCAGAACATGGTGCACTTCCTTCAAACAGGCATGTGTCCTCCAGAAATGAATAAAACAAAAAGGAGACACTTTAGACTACAGGCCATCCCATATGTGCTCATTGACGATGTCTTGTTCAAAAGGGACATCAATGGCGTTCTGTTAAGATGCATTGGGACAAATCAGATTGAAAGAGTGTTACAAGAATTCCACGATGAAGCAGCTGGAGGCCATTTTTCTCCATGAGTGACAACACTTAAGATCATGAAGGCGGGTTATTATTGGCCCAAGGTGTTTAGTGATTGCTATGCGTGGATCAAAAAGTGCAAGAACTGTGCGTTCTTTAGAGGCAAGGAAAAGCTAGCAGCACTACCATTGCATCCAATTTCAGTAGATCAACCATTCATGCAATGGGGATTGGACTTCATCGGGGTCATCAATCCAAATTCAAGCCAAGGCCACAAATGGATTCTGACGGCAACAGACTATTTCACCAAGTGGACCGAGGTAGTGGCACTCAAAGAAGCTAATGAGTCTAGTATACTAGATTTTTATGAAGGGATAGTGACCAGATTTGGAGTGCCAGCCACCATTATATCAGACAATGCATTGGCATTCATGGGTTCCAAAATCACAGGATGGGTCATGAGTAACGGGATTTACCTTAGCACTTCATCAAATTATTATCCTCAGGGTAATGGCCAAGTAGATCCTACAAACAAGAACCTGCTGAAGATTATCAGAAGAACTCTGGATGAAAATCAGAGAACCTAGCACACAAAACTCAAATCAGCCTTATGGGCTGACAGGACAACACCCAAGAGATCTACAGGCAACTCTCCATTCAAACTTGTCTACGGGAAAGAGGTAGTGTTGCCTATATCACTTGAGTTGTCAGCATTGGAACTCATGAAGCAATTGGAGGTGTCCGAGTTTTAAACCAATGGAAGCCAAGTATGCAGCACTGATGGAATTGGAAGAGACCAGAGAACATGCACTTCAAACAATAGAGAAGGATCAAGCTTCAATCAAGAGATGCTTTGACAAGAAGGCAAGAACAAGGACCTTCCAGGAAGGAGACCTAGTTTTGAAATGGGATGCAGATCGGGAAAAACCAGGAAGGCATTCCAAGTTTGATGCCATTTGGAGTGGCCCTTACATGGTCACAAGATGTAAAAGTAGCAATGCTTTCCAATTGTCTACATTGGATGGTGAAGAGTTGTAAATTCCATTGAATGGAATTTATCTTAAACACTGCTACTAGAAGGAAAGTTCTCACCTTGTACATATTAGTTTAGTTTCTCTTTCCTCTAAGTGCTTGTGCACATTGTCTTGTTGTAGTTTAGGTTGCTTTTCTCCTAAGTGCTTTGCAAACTCTGCATGTTCTACTTGGAACATGTATGATTTCAAATTTTGTATATAGTTGTGGTGTTTTTTTGTTGCTCTTGCACAGCTCATTCAGAGACAATGAAGACCCAGGGTCAAAACAATTTTCTACTCTCAGAAACCATCATTTCAAGATTTCTTATGAAGATTGAGAGTGCAAACAGTCGGGCTCGTGAATCAAAGGAAAAATCAATATCAAACCATTGTTCTCGACTCCATGCCCAATGGATACGACAAGGTAATTGGTCTTTTCATCTAGCAGGCAGATACCCCTGTGAGTCGCCAAATTGTTATCCATATTTTTCCCCCTAGGCAAATATTGGATCAGAACGACCCCGCACTGAAAGAACCTGAGAAATCACATTCAGATCCTGCAAACATATTACAGAGGGACTCTATAATGGAAGTGGCGGGGCCTTGCAAAGGTCAAACAACCCTATGTGTAGGAGAAATCCAGAAAACGGCTCTGTCAAGCAGATCCAGGCCTTAAATCCATTCTACAGGTTTCAGGGTGGGCTCGGAAATAGAAAAGCAGGGTCAGACATGTCAGGAGCAGCGTCACCAGAGAAGCTAGGAGCAATAAAAGGAAGAAACGGTGAAGATCCAAAGTCTTCAGGCTCAAAAACAGTTCGGAATGAGTCCAAAAATTGGCTAAGTATGGAGGATGTTGCGGAGAAAGCCACGTGTCAGAATGATGCTTCTCCAAGGGTGAGTCCAAGAAAGGAATTGTAAATGAGTGCACCAGGATTCCACATGTCCAAGGCTCCCAAAATTTACACAGCCGTTGAAAAGTCTTTGGCTAAGCAGGAAGGTGCTAGGTGTCGGCTCGGCGCAAAACTGAGAAGGGAGCCCAAGGCGAAGACTCAAACTCATGTCAGCCCTCCACGTAGAAAATGGTCAACAGAGTTCAAAAGGTGAACAAGGGCGGGCCTAAAAAAGGGTTAAATATAGAATTATTAGCGGAGAGAGCCACATGTCAAAGAGGCGCATCTCCAAAGTTGAATCCAAATGCGGAGGCCCGAACAAGTACTAGCTCGCCACGTAGCCCAGGGTCCGAAAAGGTAGCAAGGAAATCGTTGAAAAGTCCAAAATCCTGCGGAGGCTTCCAAGTGTCAACCCAACACTCCTTCAAAGGTAAAAATCTTGATCAGGAGTTTCAGCAATCGCGGAGCCTCCACGCGTCCAGTCTCTTCAAAGGGGACAAATTCAGGTTGAATAGTCAATGCATAGTGGCAGGCCAACGGAGAGTGCCAAGTGTCCAAATGTTGCTAACTCAAGGGTGAATCTGAGAGAGGGTTCTCAAACAAGCATCAGACTGCCATGTGTCCCCAGTCAAGGAATATGACCCCGCCGAGGAAATTACTTAGCCGAGAAATATAGAAATTAAGCAGGCCATTGGATGAAGCCACGTGTCATCCCTGCGCCATTCCAAAAGAAAGATACAGAGGCCTCCCTCCGACATGTGCTAGCCAACCACATGTCCCATATTAAATAGGGGGGCCCATTTTTCAAACTAGTTTTCCCTCTCTGTTGTACATACCTGATACAAACTTCGAAGGCGCATATATTTTGACTCAGGGCTCGAAATATTAAAAATCTGACACCGCTGGAAATATCTCGGCCTTGCCCATGCCATGGAGATCTGAAACTTTAAGTTTAGGGAGGTTAGGTAAATAAAAATGAGAGAAAAAATCTTTAGTGCCATTAATGTAGATCTATTTGCCCCAACAACCAGATCAAATTCGATCTACTCCACCATTTCCTCCTCCTTCAAGGTGCCAAACCAAAGACTGATACAATCAAGACTGATTGGGGCAGATTTTATAGGAGGCATTAATAGCAGTAATTGAGCTTCGACCTACTTTTCCTAATTCTCTCTCTTTCTTATCTCTAATTGAATCTATAAATATAGGGACAAGACTCATTGTAAAGGGTTAGACATTCTTTTGTTTTGCATGCTCCCTTCTTCTCCTTAGCAAGTGAATTTGTGGAGTTTTCAAACCTCCCATATAGACTGTAAACACAAATTTTGCCTTGTTACTATTGTAATGCATCATATCAAGCCATGAGAGCAATAATAAATGTTTTGTGGGTGATCTTCATCCCTTTCTGTGTTAATTGTTATCTTCTAATCCTTCACTACAACTCTAGTTATTTGTGCATGTTTTGTGTTGCATTCTTCTGGTTTGTGTCTGCCAACAAAACAATTGTTCATCACTCCTTTGGTGTATCACTTGGTAGCTTAAGTTTTATTTTCTTTGCATCCCTTCTTTAACTTTGTCTCCTTGGTAAATTAGAGTAGGATTTAGGATAGACCCTCTGCGATTTTATGCATACACCTAAACAGAGGAGTAGGAACCAGCTTTAATTTAGAGAGTTTTTTTTACCTGCGAAGTCCCACACTTTGGGGGGGAAAATCAATGTTATGTGAATCACACCAAATGAATCTACCTTAGAAAATCAGATCTAATGAATCATTTGGGGGTGTTGTGATTTTGCACTAACAGTTATCTCTCTCTCTCTCTCTCATATTGTGTTGTCTCACGTTACATATGTTTCATTTGAATTATTGAAATTCTAGTAATTATATGGAATTGGCATTGACATTATATTATTATAATTAATGGCATTGAATGATTATAGTACAATGGCAAATTTGTAAATTAGCTACACATATATTTTAATTCCCATGTTTAAAACATAAAAAAAATTAAGACTAATAATACATATTAACATAACATACATATGATATCATATTAATCTGGACTTAGATAAATGTATAAAGCATGGTTAATCCACTATACAAGTTTTAAAACAAAAATTTTCTCATATATTATATTGATTCAAAAAACTTTGATAGCACACAAAATTTGATCAAAATCAATGTCTTAACAAAGCCATGTAGGAATATATAAAGATATACATCTACAAAATATAAATCTATGTCAATATGCCACAAAGGCAGACAACAAAATTTGTATACATCTAAGTTATGGGGTATCATCAAATAATCTAGTTCTCTACGACCATTGGGAAGATGACTCAAGAACATCAGTGGAATGTCCCTTATTCCATTCAGACCTCCTACGCTCAAAGGATGCTTGTAACTCCATCTATTAATGAAAATAAACAACATACCCATTAGTATACAATTAGTGACATATAAAATGACACTACTTAAAATAAATACTTACTGCAATTTGATGATCACTAGAAATCATCCTCTGCCTCTCAAGATCATCAACAAAATTAGTACGATGTGCACAAACTGGAGTAGTCAACTCCTCATATTGGAAATCATGATGACAAAAATTAGAATACGCATGAATGTTATTTAGTTATACTACATGATGTTATTTAATAAAATGTCTTCATTATGAAAATAAATTTACTAGTGCATACATGTGCAAGAGGTGCAACAGAAGTTATGCCCATAGCAACTCCAATATCTAAAGATCGTCAAATCTCAACAGGAGACTGAAATGATGTCATCAAATAAAATAATAATAAAACTCACATTAGTAAATTCATACGTTAACTATAGTTCATTCTCTTCATGTATATGATGACAAAAATAATTATAAACTTTAGTAAATTTGCCAACATGCGAACTCGTACCGACATTTACCTATTCAACATCAAAATGTAATTTTAGGATAACATCTCTATACATGGAAAAAAAAAATAACACAATAAATTTAGTAATTTATTACCAATTTATACCTGAGGGAATGAAGTTCCCACAAACAACTATGAAGCAATGGAATGTGATACTAGATGTATAGCTTGACCCTGTAATTTTATAAAAAAAATACACATGATTAATTTTCATTCTCAATTGATTAACATTCTTAACTATAAGATTTTGTACAAAATATATACATATATTAAATTAAAACTCATTTCATGTAAAATTACATGTTGTTCAATACCAAAGGCTGAATCCAGTAGATCATCTGTGATGATGATATTCTCCAACAAAAAATCATGATGAGCCTCCTACAATCAGAAACTATGCTCAACCTGTGGAGTCGCCTCGCGAGGCTGTGGATCTACCATGTCAACCACGTAGGTCCCTAGACTCCCAAAAGCATGAAACTCTATGGTATATGATGTTTTTTGCCTATAAGGACCATCCTCATCACCCTAGAGAGATGAGTGCCATGTTGAATCATTGAATGTTGTCAATGATCTGATAAAATCAATGGTCTGAACCTCCTTTGTCTCCTTCATAACAAAAGGAACTGAAGCATGATGAATAGGTGGGTTGGAAATGGGTCTAGTTGGCCTATTTTGAAAATGGTGTGCCCCCTCTCTATCATGTGCAGAGCCCTTGTCTCTGCCCTAATAATCTCAAATGTCATAATATTTAGGTATTTCATTGAGGCCAAACTCACAATAGATTTTCCTCAATAAATACTATGGCACCCTCAAAATTATTACAAAAATTATTTTTTATCCCCTCGTGATTACACTAGTGGATGGGGAATCTTTTGCAATCCAATCATAATGGTGCATTTGTTTTAGGATCGGTAAATAATGAACACAATTTGTCTTTTGGGTTTTTTTTCTTCTTCATTGCATCATAAAATAACTTATCGACATAAAAAGTGTGGCATATTGATTTTAAAACTCTCCCATGTGTTTATTTTTACAACCACACTGTCAATATTAGATAATAATGATCCTAATGATGCAGCTAAGTTTTGATGATGTGCATTTGTGGCAATAGGGTTTCTTAAGGTTTTAATCAAACCCTCAATTTGAGATTTTTTCTTTTCAATCTCCCCCAAAATATGTTTTTGGGTGTTAAGAGGATGTTGATTCGTTGAAGGGGGTGTTTCAGGGATGTTTTCTTCTTCATCTTGGTGTGCTGGTGAATGTGGGCTTTGAATTGAAGATACAGAAACATCTGAAAATGAAAATAAATAAAAAATCAATAACTATTCAAAAAATTAAGATTAACAAGGAAAATAAACTATAACCGACCTTCTGAGCTCATCACCATCATTAATTCAAGGTGCCATATGGTGTTAATGATAAGAAATGCATTTGTGTTTTTCAACACTCGCGTTTTTCTCTCCTTAAACTTTTTTTTACAAAGTAAAATGGTCTCGGGTTTCGACTGTGTTTTATGACAGTCAAAACACAAGTACATTATGGCTCGCATTTACCGATCCCTAATGTGCTCACATTATAACACAACCTCAAATTTCCTCTGTCACATTATAATGCAAGTGTGTTATGGACAAAATGGCCAAAAATGGATTTGTGTCTGCTTTTTGGTCCCCAATATTTTTGCACTTACCCCTTTGTAGGATTTGTAATCAACTCCAATCTAATCTAAACATAATTAAATTGACCTAAATTTTAATTAATGGTTGAACACTAAGTGAGAAGAGTTGGAACAAGGTCTACATCTTCTCCTTCAAAGTGCCATCTTCAAAGGAAAAATACACCTTTGTCTGATCTATTCTTTACTTTTAGAGGTGTTCTAGTTGAATTTTGGTACTTTGAAAATACTCCTCATGCTCTAAAATAAGCATGATTCGTGGAAACTCAGATATAGGTTTTGGTCTACATAGGTATCTGATAAGACACCCAATTATCAAAGAAAAAGGATTAATTTATCTTATTTCCCCATTTCCTTTACGTTCAACTCCAAAAATAGAGCTATCAAACACACCTTCCTTGACTTTGAAGTTTGTCAAACCAAATATCTCTTCCATAATCTCCTCCCATGTAGGCTTTGTAAGTGAAGATAAATCATGGTCATCGTACTCACCCCCAATAGAAACCATGATGTCTTCAAAGTATTCCAGCAATGACAAAGCTTCATATTTTTGTCCTTCATATGCAGGATTTTCAACCTTGACTTCTTCCTCATGTTCATCTAGCTTCATTTGAACATTATTGAAATCCAAAGATACTTTTTACTATGCTTTAACTTTAGTTGAAGTTTTGATAGCCAAAAAAAATGTTAAGTTCAAATAGAAGACTTATGAGTTCTATTGGTCCTTCTTCCTCATCCACATCTTCAAGGTGAAAAAAACACTTCTTTCTCTTCAATTTTTAGATCTGAATGATCATCCTCTTGTGTTTCTAACACCTTTTTCTCCTCATCCTTCAGTCTAGTCATCTCCTTAACTATGGATTGGTTAATATAAACAACAACGGTCTCTTGAAAGGGTTGGGCTATGTCCTCATCATCGTCCTCAAATTATTTCCAATCTAAAGTAATTATATCTTGGATTTCAGTGATGGAGCTTACCTTAGGAGGTTTTGGTGCAGTTGGAAGAGGTTGACTATTATATAGCTCTTGATGAGGAGATCGCTTGATCTCAAAACTTTTTTCCTAATCCTTCAAAAAAATTAGGCTTTCTTGTCTAGTTTCCAACTCTTCAGACTATCTTTCCAAAGGTATTGTCCCTTCTTCATGCTCTAAAGGATGATGAACATCCTCATTCACCACCATAGGTTAAGATCTATATGTCCACAAGGTTGGCCACTAAAATACTCTTGAATTCATATTATCATGGATTCCTTTATTTTCCTTGAGAAATGCATAAGGATTAGGAAATACTCTTGGTGAAGGTAGGAGAGTGGCAGGATATTGTTGCACATTTGAGGGAGTAGAGGCATATTTGACATAGTTGTATGGATATAGATCTAAGAAATGGAGAAAATATTGAGCTCTTGGTTGTTATTGCAGGGGTTTAAGTGGTTGAGTGGGTTATTAGGTTGCAAGTGCTTGATCTAAAAAACTAGGGGAAAGATTGAATTCTATGTTTAGATGGTTGAATGGGAGGACTAAACCAGATTTGTAAAGGGTTATCCCATGGACATACCAAAACTTAGCTATAAAATGAAATAACATGCTTCTAAAAATATTGCAAATATTTAACAAGAACGCAAAAAAGTTTGTAATGTGACACTTGAAAGATGATAACGATTTTTAAACAAATTTTCCAAAAAAATTACCCCAATCAAGTATATGTGCACATCCCTCTAGTGTCAGTAAGTGTTTTCTTGTGTGTGGAATACACACAAGACAAGGATGATGAGAAAAAAGGAGGGTAGCATATCTAAAAATAATAAGGAATCAACCTCCAAAAAAAGATAGATATTGACTAAAAACCAAGTTCAAGGACAACCCAAAGGAGATAATAATATCAGTTTTAAAATGCCCTCCTACTTCAATACCAAAACCACAGGTTTAGGACCTCCTTAAAACTACTAAGTGTTTATTGATGTTTCATGTACACTAAGAAAACACCACAAAAGGAGTATTTAACTCCACTCGTTTTAGAAACCTTTCTCAAAATAGGGTTCAAGGTATGGAAAAGACTAGACATATAGCTCTATTGAGATCTATGTAGCCTTTGTTAACCCATGAAGGGACTAATGTATCTTGGTAGACCACCTATTAAATCCTTTGGATCAAGAATCTGATTTAGGTTGGTTTCGCATTAAGCTCCTAGGATGGACTATGGATCTAAAATATTCTGATATGCATTGAGGCACAACCTATAATGGTATTTTACAGTGATACTGAATGATTTGGATCTTCAAAAAACTCAAAAATGGAAGGAAGGGTAAGGCCAAAAAGAAACTAGAATCTTTATTCCTACTACTAAGTGTAGCCAAAAAATTTGATCTCAATCAAATTATACATAAAATTGATGTAGGAACATCATAAGAACTTTTTTCAAATGTTGTAAATGTATTCTCAAGAGGTGGAATAAGGCTCTTGTGAGTCAATAAAAGATTCAAATTTTTCATTCCTAGGTCTATGGGAGTCAAAAGTCATTTTCCCTCCAAAATGAGTAAGTTTGAAAATTCAAAATTCAAATTTCTAAGTAATGGTTATAAGGACTAAGACTATTTGTAAGAAGTCTAAACTTGTTTGTAAGGAGTCACAACTATTATGTTGTAAATGTATTTTTCACATCCATGATAATGTAAATCAAGCTCAAGGAGATATTCCAACCTAGAAGGAGATGGAGATAAGTTTATCCCATGATTTTAGGCGAGATTCTTGAGATTTGACAAGATATGTTTGGTGCATGATTTGACGAAACATTTGGTGGAGATAAGTGTGGAAAATCAGTTTGGATTGATTAGTAGTGATCCACCCTTGAAATATTCAAAACAAGTTAAAATGTAAGGGAGAATGAGAAAATAGAGTAGATAGAGAAAGCAAATGCACATATATTAGGATAGAGATAGTAAGGTGTGAAAGAGCCAAGATTTCTCCAAGGATCTGTATGAAACTAAGAAAAAATTATAAATACAAATAAATCATAATTTCTTTTATGTGATTTTTTCATTTTAAGTCTTGTAATAGACAGGTGGTGTCCTTGAATGTTGAGGTTGCATTTGCTCCTAATTCAAGAAAGGTTTCTTGTATTAATGATAGATTCACTTTGCATAAAAGTTCTTATGTAAGTTTATTGGTTTGATTATATATTTGAATGTATATGAATTGTATGCAACTATAGAGACATGAGAAAATGTATGGAGCAAAGTCTACATATGCTTGAAGAATATTAATGCAAACATTGATTGTAAGTGGGTATTCTTAAGGCATTCTACCCAGTCAAGTTGTAGGGAATAAAGTAAAGAGAATTAGTGCTGGAAAAATCTTTTCCCGAGCTTATTCAATGTTGATTAATGTCTATCAAGAGTTCAAAGAATGAATTTGTAGTAAGAGTCCATAATATTAAGAAATTACCTTGAATTTTTCCTTTGTTCTTGTCATTTTCAATGTAATTTTAGACAAAGTATATGGTACAGACTTAGACAAAGGTTTTCAATCCTAAATTGTTCAAGAATAAAGTTGCATAGGAGTCCCTCAAAGATTATTTAATTGGTTTTGGTCCTTGAAAAGGAAAAACAAAGAAGATAAAACAAATAATTCCATGTCAAGTTCTTCAAAACCCTAACCTGAGGTTTAGATCCAATCATTATATATTTTCCATTATAGAGAGTTAGAAGCTAAAACTTGGAAGAAATGACCTACAGAGGATGTTCTTCAAGTTGCAAAAGGTCTTATAGTGTTTCACGCCCACATGTGAGAGTTATGGATGACAGTTTTTATTGGAGAAGAGTCTACACCTGCCTAATTGGTCTTGTACAAATGTGAACTTGACAGAATCTATAAAGAATTGAAATTTGAAGCTTCATGGCCTTATTAAATTTGATAAAGGGTGTTTTAAAATCTTGACAGTTTAGAGAGGAATTGAGTTTAGTGGAGATGATGCCTAAATTTTTCCTAAATGAGCCTACTAGACAAAGTTAAGACAGAGCACTAGAATGTAAAGAGAGAGGTCATGGCCAAATGATTTCAAATTATTTTCTATTTGAAGTTGCATGATGATATGACTACAATGAAGTTTCGTGGCCTTATTAAAATCAATAAAGGGTGTTTTAAAAGCTTAACAGTTTAGAGAGGAATTGATTTTAGTGGAGATGAGGCCTAAATTTGTCCTAAATGAGCCTACTAGACAAAGTTAAGACAGAGCACTAGAATGTAAAGAAAGAGGTCATGGCCAAATGATTTCAAATTTTTTTCTATTTGAAGTTGCGTGATGATATGACTATAATGAGGTAAGTCAAACTTTTACACTTTTCTAAATCATAATGTTTTCATTTCTCTAGCTTGTTTAGAAGTCTCATAACTAAACAGTAATGAGAATAGAATGATCTTGGGACATCATATCGTAAATATTTGAAGACTCATAATGTCATGATAGTCTTATTTTTTTTGATAAAAAGATAGAGACTAGGATGTATGTTGAATGAAGAGATAGTGTAAAGTTAATGGAGAATTTTCAAAGAACCAAGATAGTGATATTCAAGGAATAACTAAGTCATGATCAAAACAAGAAAGAGTATAGTTTACACTTACATCTAATCTCTCTCTCTCATGAATGAATGACAATTATGTAGGGTCATAACACATATTAGAGTTCTCATCATTTCGATAAGAATTTTGCAGGTCAGAGATTATGGAGAAGGTGTACTCAAGGTTGGAGATAAGAGTGTATGGTGATATGAGGCGAAAAGAGGGAGATAAAATGGTAGTCAAAAACCATTAAGAAGGATATCTAAACATTTTTCATTGAACAAGTGATTATTCAACATTAATGTTGGGCCCCTAGAATAGTGACTAAGTACACAGGGGTGCATGGGCGAGCAATGCCTAGGTTGAAGGATGGGTGAGCAAGGTAGGGTTCTATGAGGGTTTTAGAAGGGTTGTGTTGTGCACCAGAAGATAAGGTCTCGGGACTAGCCATATTTGGCATATCGGGAAGGACACGAGAAAAGCGTGACCCAACTACACATGCGGAGTGGATAAGGTGCCTGCCTGGTGACAGGTTGGCTTAGGAAGGAATATGCCATGTGATGGAAGCTCCTAAAAGACCATCATGACAAAAAGTGGAGAGCTCATGCCTGATGGAGCATGCTCCCATGGATGACCACATTTGGACACTTGGCGATGGAGCTAAGCTGTAGAAGGATGAGTTGGCACTTCAGGATGCCTATATATATGAGTGCCTGCAGAAGAAAAAGAGATTAAATCGGATATACGATGTAGAGAGAGAGGAAGAAGGAGTGGAGCCCTACAAAAATGCCGCAAGGAACTTTGTTCGGGTTGGGTAGATTAAATATAGGATAAGGATGTATCAAGGGCTTGGGGTTATAAAATTTATTTTTAAGAGCTAAATGATATGGATCTAGTTATGATGCATGAATTTGGTCTGCCATAATGTGGTGTTTTGTAGTAAGTCTAATGAATGTAATCAGGTTACCAAGTTAATTGAATATGATCCATATTGGTTCAGATTCATACATGGTTCTTCATAGTTCCTTTTCATGTCTGTTTATAATATGAATATGAATTCCTATGCATTTTCCTTTCTATTCTATTTTATTTCTTTAAGTCTGTTAAAGTATCTCTATTTGTAATGACTCCAATGATCTAGAGTCGTTCTGAGCTCTATGACGTTCGCATGTTTCATTCCAATTCACTACCTTTAAATTGTGGATCATAGATGATGTTTTCCCACTTAACTCACATAAAAGAGAGACTCAGTTCCCGCGCATGCCTCGGGGGAGCGCCCAGCACCCGCTGGGTGATAGGGCAATGCACATGGGATTCCCTTGTCCTTTGGTGGGTGTAAAAATGACTACATCTTGGTTTCGTTGTAGGGACCTCTTTTCAAATTTGTAGAGGGAAATGGCATACATCATGATCTTTGCAATGAGTGATGACAGATCGTTTAACTTTGGAAAGTATTGAATCATGGTTCAAAAGCACGAAAGCTGAATTTTCTCAGAGATTCAGCACAGGACCTGAGTTTGATGCACGTAGATGGGTAGAAGAGAACCTCTACCATGAGTTGTATGAAAAAAAAATTTGTTGCTTCCCAGTAGAGCTGTATGAATGGCTCTTGGCATATGCGTCTAGATCAAGCTAGCATTATAGATCACATGCGTGGACCTAAGAAGAATACCAGAGGCTGAAAGATGTAGATATGACGTGGACTCATGTTGTGGATCATTGGTGGAAACGTGTATTAGCTAGCTACATTTAGGAGTACGGTATTTCTACATATTCTATTCTGGAAGTTATTGAGTTTGAGTTTTTTTCAGGAGCCCATAGGATAATTTCTACGTGTTATTCCTCTGGCCATGAATATCTTGGTTATTACCTTGAGTTTAGAGGCATTTTTGATGGCCAATTAAACCATTCTGAGTGTTGGGTGAGGAAGCTAAGGTGGAGGAAGATGGCAGACATTACGACAGAGAAAGAAAGGGAGGAGAGACGACTCAAGTATAGTAAAGTGCATGAAAGGGAGATTGCTAGACAACATGAGGTTGCAAGTGTGATGGATCTATGGAGGTAGACATTGTGGGAAGGAGTTGAGGATCACACAGAGGATGTACAACCTGAGCATTCTGTGCTAACCCATCTTGGCAAGTGCATAAGAGAGACCCCTTCGGATTCTAATGAGAGTTCATTATGCAGAGAGAGAAGAGTTTTTGGCATGCATCTTAACCCACATAGTGACCAAACCTTGGTGCTTGGTTTTCCAAATCAAGGGAGGAGTATCACTGACCCAGTTGGTATCAGTGAAAGTGACAGATCTGCACCCAGGAGATATAATTTCTCATTTCCCACTTCTATGGCTATGCATACTATTCCAGTATTCAAAGGAATTTTTAGAAAAGGAGAAAGTAAACAAGCCTTTGCTCTTGCATCTAGGAGTGGTGCGAGGTACACTATTGGTAGTAGGGCATTATCACAAACCATCGATGCGCATTTCAATGGAAATTTGGGACCCTTGGCACAACCACTATAGGGCCTGGTGGACCTGGTGGACCTGTTGGATCTGGTGGGTTAGAAGGCACAGGACCTCATGGATCTGGTGGATATGGTGGAGGAGGAAATACCAGAGGAAACCAAAGCTCTAACACAGGAGGAAAAGGGCCCCAGCCACCTCCTCAAGTCTTCTTTGAGATGTCTTTACATTTTCCATATTATAGGGGTATTTAAGATGTTGTAAAGCACATTCATAAGTGCGAGTTGCTATGGTGTGCAAAGGGGATCACAACCCTAGAATGGAAGGCCAGTTAATTTACAACGACGTTGCAAGGGCGCGCACATAGCTAGTCTAGGAAATATGACCCTCATCAAATGGTGGTGGATTATATTGCTTTGAAGAATGCCTTCTTGGAAGAATTCCACATCCCTAAGTTTGAACAGAAGAGCATCAGCGCCCTGAAGGAGATTCAACAGGGAATGGTGGAGAGTGTGTGGGAGTATGACGCGTGGTTTAAGACTCTCCTTTCAAAAAATTTATATGACATTCACCCTTCACATCATGCTCAATGGTTTTTTGGGGGGTTGATAACTCCATTTAGAAGAGCTTTATCTCATAAAACTTTTACAGAACCGCGCGAGGCGTTATAATCCACCCTATACGTCAAAGTTGTTAGAAGTGTTGATACTAGTGTGAGCTCATTCCTAGAGGCTCAAATTGCTGCTATGGCTAAGCAACTGAAGAATTTGTCTACGAACTCAACTCATGAGACTCACAATGGTATATGGTGTATAGATTGTGAAGTAGAGGTGCATGTCAAGGATAGTTTCCCGTGGAAGATAGTACACGCCATAGTAGTAGACTGTGAGATTTGTCATGGGGACCATGATGCGAGTAGATGTCCCCTGTTACATCGTGTGAAGCGGAAGTATGTGTCTTTATATTGTAAGATTTGCACCTCTATGACCCATGATGCTAAGGATTGTAGGGTTATTGATCAGATCCCTGAGGCCATTGATCATGGTGTGCGCCAGACTAGCCTTGTCAGTAGTTCTAATAATGATGATCGTCATTATGAGGAGTGTGCAGATGGAGGCACGTCTGGAAGGGGATTTCATGGAGGATTCTGTGATCGTGCTAACTGCGGCAGAGGAAGAAGTGATTTCCAATGTGGAACCTATTTTAATTGTGAGTCTATAGATCACTACAAGCGCAAGTGCCCAAAATTATTGCAGTGCTCATGGTGTGGAAAGAAGCACAAGTATGAGGAGTGCCCTGAGTTGTTTGGGCATATGAATCAGCAACACCGGAAAGACAAGGGCACTGCAATGGTGAGGATTAAGAAGGCTGAATCACAATGGATGCCACAGGTGACACGTGATGCAGGCTTGGAACCTGTTATGGTAACAACAAGAGCAGAGGCCGCATACGCAAAGGAAATATCAAGGTAGAAGAACTTGGTTTTAAGGGAATAAGTTGTACATGGGAAGTACCCAGACCCTACACATCAGAAGGAGGTATATCAAGAAACCATGGACATCATTTGGAGTTTATAAGGAGAAATCCAATGTCTAAAGGAGTAGTCCAGGAGGGAGGAGAAAATAAGGAAGCTCGAGGTGCCAAAGGATGACCTGGATGAGGTCAAGGAAGTATGTAAAATGCTAAGGCAAGAGAATATTATTCCCTTGCTAGGGGCATGGTTGAGAGAGAAGGTACCATGCGTCAGAGAAGAGCACGAGAGGCAGGTCTTGCATGCAAACCTTTCCCCTCACAGCCTTGACTACGATAGGGAGATCACGTTAAATGCGGTCGTGGATGGATGGCTCGTTAGTAATATCCTCATTGACACAAACGCGGAAGTCAATGTTCTCACCTTGGATGCATGGCATCAGATGGAAAGACCTGCATTACATCCATCTTCAAATGTGCTTTATATGGAAAATAAAATGAAGGCAATGCCCATTAGTGTCTTAAAGGATGCAGCCATCACCATTTAGGGAGCTAAGTTTACAAGGGACTTTGAAGTCTTGGTGCTTGCCAAGGCAGACAATTTTCTAGCATTATTTGGGTGCCCATGGTGCTATAAGAACAATGCGGATCTTTGGTTCAAAAATGGATACATAAGCTTTCAAAATGAGGGAGGAATGGGTCATCATACCCCTGGTTGATGGGAAATCAACACCCTATACTTAACCCTTGGGAGAAGAGGTCTTGGATAGAATATATGTGTGCTCGATCAGGGATCCAGAGACAATTCATACCCACATAAGGAGTTATCTAGTTTGAGGATGCTCAATCCCTAAGTGACACCACCAAAATAGTGTGCAAAAATTGGGCACATGGGACCTATGAGTTAATTGGATGACATTTGAGAGGATCGGTAACAAAGGTGACAAAGGCGCGTACAGTCTGACACCTAGGGGTGAAAGGATCTACCTAAGTACTCAGGAGGATTCTTCCCTCAGGTATTTTTACAGGATATGGAAGCTCAATGGAAGGAAGAAAATGAACGAAGGGGGATGTTAAGTTACGTCCTACTCGGAACTATTGCGCGTTGGTGGGCAATGCATCGGGATAATCTCTTGGAATGACGTGAGGTGAGAATTACCTTCTCTATAAGGTTTGGCAAGAGCAACGTACCCACGGCTATAAAATACTACCATGGTAAAGAGACCACTTCCCTCCATATCCAAGCATGTGAGACAGCCTGGATGGGAAGTGCAGAAGCATTGCCCACCTTCATTCTGGGTTCACAAGTTGTATTCCACATGAAAAGGTTGTGCACACGCATGGTACATTCATTCTGAGACACACCGCCACACAGGGAATTGGAAAGAGTTAGAGGCTGATCTCATTCAAACATTCGAGTATTGGAGTACAAAACCCCTGGTGGATAAGACATTGCAGGTTGTCAAGTTCCTTACCATTGGAGATAGCACTATGGCAGAAGATAGGCTACTGGAATTGTTAGGTGAACTTGACCTGGAGGCGCGCTTTGAGGAAGAAGAAATAGAAGAAACACAATTTGAGCACGCATGTATGGAAAAATAAAAAGGGAAGATGGTGTATGTTATTGCTGGGGAAGAAACAAAAAAACTTGGATGTTGACCATTCTGTAGGGATACGCGAGGTTTTAGACAGTTCTGATGAATGGACACGCACCTATCATGAACCTTTAAAGACAAAAAAGGTTAACATCGACTCAGACGAAGAGCCTAAAGAGGCTATCATAGGAAACTATTGGTCAGATAAGGGGGTAAGTGCACGAAGTTGGTGGAAAAATTCTGTGGACATAAAAACCCGAAATAAAGGAACCGCGATCGCGGTTCCTGAATTCTAGGTTCGGTAAATTACCGAACCTAAAACCGTGAGCATAGTTATAAACCAGGATCGCGGAACTCTGAGACAAAATTTAACAATCCCGCGACTCGTTATTTTTCCTCATTTTTCATTTCGAACCGCGACTTTTCCTAAATGTTTTTCACTCACAGCTTTCAATACCATCTCAAAATTGCTCATCAGGACTTCTAGATAGTGATATATACAACCATGCCGCCAAGATGAGCAGGTAAGTCCCCGATTGTAATCATTTTTTTGCATTTTAGGTTTTTTTTTTGCATTTTCAAGGGTTTTTTGAAATGTTTGTTTATGTATACAATTTTCTTGTTTTATCAGTTGGTCGGAAAGCTCAAAATCATGCAAACCATCAAAACATTCCTCAAAACCCACCGAACATTCCTCAAAACCCTCCTCTAAACATAGATCCGCCTCATGTGGCTCCTTTTGTCCCCACTGAGCCAGCAGGAACGCAAGATAATATCATTGGAAGAATCCAATAAAATAAAATTGCCATTGAGAACCCTAATTCAAAATATAAGACAAAATCATGCTACAAATCCATCCCGCATGACTTTAGCCAATACATTGCAAACATTGATTGGCGAAGTCGAGTCTGCAACCAACCAAATACATAGATGGAACACCTTTAGAAGTGACTGTAGGCGGTGGTATGCGAATAAACTATCCCATGCGGCCGTCAAAGACAAAAAAAATTGGAAAAGACCTCATTTGTGCATTATTTACCGACCCTAGAACCAATGCCCCCCCTTGCAGTTACTTGCAAACGGTTCCCAATCCATTGGTGCCATGATGATAGAATCAAAAATAATTTTTGGCACCAATGGTGGATGGTTTTTGATTATCCACCATGCAACAACAATGAGGTTCCTCTTTATTTTTTAAAGAAATTATATTGTGAGTTCATGCTCAATGAGGTCCCGAATTATTTTCACTTTTCTGACTTTTTTGGTCGAGGAGGTGGCTCTGCACAGAGCAGACCTGGTGCACGTGTAGGTCAGCCTAGGATCCCCCATGCCCCAAAACCCCCACTACCTTCAGTTATCCCTCCTACAGTGAAGGAGGTTATGGAGATTGATACATTGCATGCATTGAGGGAGCTCACTAACACTCTCACCCAGCATAGCACCCAGATTGCATCTGGTGATGTTGGTGGAGGCGCCAGTTCTAGTGCACCACACCATTGTGGATCATGTGGTGTCATATGCACTGCAGGCGAGACATCATTTGCTGGTTCACAGGATTTCTTTTCTATAGATGAGATGTTGGGGAGTGTTTTTGGAACTGGAGCCACTGATATTGGTCTTTCACAGGTAAATTTTAAATAAATTTAAATAATATATATACAATAGTTTAATTCACATGTTTTAGATATTTATATATATATATATATATATATATATATATATATGATTGTACGTCATGTACATACATGTAAAAAACTAATTTTTTATTTTATTTTAAATAGCAAGAGCCGGTGAAGGAAACATCCGGTGTCGACATGCTAGCTATTGCGGTTGGGCGTGTTTCAAACGTAAGTTTCAAGTTGTACAAACTTACATTTTCAATAAATCATTTAATTGCACTAGATTATTATTATAATTTGTTTCACGTGTATGTTGTACATGTAATAATATTTTTCTCTTTTATACACAGGAGCCTAGTGGGTCATCATCTACTCAGGGAACTGAGGCTACTGGCACGCCTCACATGAGTTTTACGCAGGTTAGTAAAATCTCTTTACACTTTGTTTCTAATTACTGGAAGTTCACACACGGATTGCATACTTTGGACCTCTGTACATGAGTTTCACTTTCTTATACTCAACCTATATATTATTTAGTAGGAAATGCCAATTCATTTGATATAACTAGCCATGTATGTAATCATATATTGGTTTTACATGTCTTGAAAGTACCACCGGGGGTAAGATTGTATAGTAGGGACGAGAATGAATGTATAATTTCCCTCTGTATAGTTTTTTTTACCTTCTTAAAATCTCAACATGTGGAATGAGTGCTTGTAAATGTTTCATGTACCTATATATAGATCTGGTGTTTCCTTGATGAACGTGAAAAGATATGTTTAGAGTGTAGGGACCTTTGAGTTCCTTTACTATTATTTTTTTCAATAGGTTTCGATAGGAGTGCTAAGCTCTTAAGTAGATTTTAATATTGATTTGTACATGTTTTTTGTATAGCTTATGACTGCTAGAGAGACTCCTCCATATATGCAGACTGTGGAGGTTGTTGTAGATACTGCCATAGCATCTGCAGATCCACTAACTGAGGTACACAATTTTTTAAATTTGTTAAATTTTGGAGACCTTCATTATTTTTTATTAAACGTAAATCTACAATATCAAATTTTGTAGGTATATATGTGAAATATTTAATTTGAAAAATTAATTATTTGTATGTAGCTTACCCCTCATGAGTCTATTGTTGTCCATGCCGATGCTGTCAACAACAAATTGATAGGGATCATGACATTGCGGTAAGATTTCACATGCAATTTTAACTAAATTGTACAAGTTTCTAAATTTTGAATGCATTTTAAAATTTTGGGTGTTAAAAAACTTGTTGTTTATGAATGTGCAGGTTAGGTTGCAGGCATGCTTAGAGACACCTAGGACCACACAGATGAAATCCGTAGTGGCATCTCCCTCCACTACATCCCCAGGTCGTGGACGTGCTACTTCTACCAGGGCGAAGAGAGGGAAGATGTTTCATGAGTAGATTTATAGTCCACCTAGATGTACATATGTGGTCATGAGTAGATTCACAGTCCATTGTACTATATATAGCCTTTTGCGACCGCATGTGGTCCCATATGTACATTATGACACGTGCTTAGTTCGAGATGTATACATACATTATGAACTTATGTACATATATATTTTCAGAGACATGTGCATCTGGAGCACACTTTGTTTGATTCTTATATATATATATATATATATATATATATATCCATGTGTGTTGGTTAAATAATATTTATTTTGGTTATTTTGGCGATTCCTCCATATATGGAACTCCTATGGATATCTCTGCTACGATTTTGTTTCCGAGGCTATAAATTTGAACTATTTCAGGTCTTTTAAATCTTGAGGTGGATTTAGTGTATTACTTCTAGTTATATATTTTTCTAGTATCTTTCTGATTATTATTTGTGGTATATTTCACCATGGGCATTTTGAATTTTTATTTTTTCAAACTAAAACAATATTGTTAGCTCTATTACCAACTTAAGTATTAGTAACTAAAGCTAATATTTAATGGAATTCATCAATTTATCATCTTGTTGTATTTGGAAAAGTGTGCTTGAAACTCTGGTGTATTTGACTGTACATCTTGATAATATTACAGGTATGCCCAAAATTGGGTCTGCATTGTTTGTAACTTTTGTGTACATATGAGTTAATCCTTGAAAATTGGGTCTGCATTGCTTGTACTGTTAGATGTGCATTACTGAAACATGTCATTATATAGTTGCAATCTTCTTAGACTTCTGGATATGAAACTAATACCATGAAACTACATTCTTTCAATTGTTCTACAACCTAGAAGTTATTTTCAAATGTATTTGTACATTTGTTTTAGCTGATTGCTTCATGTATTTTTAGTTCCAAAACTGTGAAGACTGTAAGTACCGTTCCAACATGGGCATTGTTGTATTTGCCTATGCATCATGGATATTGAACTTGGCAGTTGAAGATGGTAGTTGATCATTTTGATTACGCTCATAGTATCTACATTAGATTCAAGCATGATATGATAGATTAAATATCATGTTAATAAACCATGAATGAAGCATTATCATACCTTTTTAGGATCTAAGACATCACATTTCATCTTATAGGCATGCAAAACAAGCAATTTTCACCTTCAACCCTATTTTAGGTTTCAAGAATCAATTGTAACTGAGAATTATCTAAACCATCCACATCATTTACATGTCAACAATTTCAAATATGAGCATACAAATTGCCATACCTTCATTCTTTTCCAATACTATCTTTTATAGGCATAGGTCAATCATAACAATGCACTTTCAAACTGTCTCAAGAACACAAGTCCCTAAATAGAATTCTTAGTGTATTTAATACAAATTTTTATACCTTCCCAAGCTTCATACAACACTTAAATGAGTAAACTATTACCCCCTAGACTTATAGAAACTATCTCAAGTAGACAAGCTCAATTTCAAGCATCTTACCTTGGATCCGTGGCCATAAATCACCTTAGAAAATTTTTGAAGGTCAGGTAAATAAATTTATCAATTTTTAACAGTCATATTTGACTAAAATATAAAAAAAATTGTCCTTAACATACCTGAACATGTGAAACCATACATTGCAAGTCTTAAGAACATCATTTTCACTAACGAGAAGCATACTCCCAAGCTCCCCTTGTCATGAAGAGCTTATACACACCTATAGGAGCAACATTTTGACCTGAATAATCAACATGCTCTTCCTTCTTACATGTCATGCACATGTAGATGAATTTTCTTCACTACCACATACTTTATTCTACACTTTATCATCCTCATTTTACTTTCATCTTATTTATCTTCTTGATTTTCACATGCTCTATCTTCCTTGATCCCAATCTAGTATATTTGAAGCTTTACAATATTATATCCTTCTTACTGATTTTGATAACTTCCCTTGATCCCATCCTTGATTACCATTATACTAACATTCCATATAAAGACACACTCTCACATACTTTAACAATGGACTTACAAGACATCAACTTATCATAAGGACTACTATGTAGATTTGAGTCATTTTAACAGACTTCAAGGTTTATATATAACTTCTTTGGAGAAGGAGGTAGGTTTTAGAGATCATACCATTGTTCTTAACCATCATATATTATGATACTAAGGATTCGCATTGCAATACCTCTAAAGCATGGAAACATTAATCTTACTTAACCCTTCATACTTTTTTCTTCATCTCCAAGTATAGAAATGGACTCATACCATAAAAAATTGGTGATTATTTATTTCAACCTACTCTTGATTTTAAGTCTTGATTCTCAGTTCTCCATTATACCATTTTCCTGTAACGGTGGGTCGTGGCACCGAACGGACTGTGCCGGCATGTCCGGGTGGCCAGGTGAACGCTAGAGGAGGTGGTGTTTCGGTGTGCGAAACGGTCGTTGCTTCCGGGCTACTTCGTTCGAGCGCAGTCCCTTAAGAGCCCTGAGACCCTAATCTGACACCTCGGCATAGGGACCCTCTACAATAGCCTCTCTCAGTTTTTTCCTTCTCATTTTGGTGCTCTCGATGTCCTACTGTTTGCAAACGTGTGAAATAGTGCAGTTGGAGCCAGTGTAAGGTTGTCAAACGCTATATTTTGTAAATGGTGGGTCATGGCACTGAATGGACTACGTCGGCACGTCTGGGTGGCCAAGTGAACGCTAGAGGAGGTGGTGTTTCGGTGCGCGAAACGGTCCTTGCTTCTGGGCTACTTCGTTCGGGCGCAGTCCCTTAAGAGCCCTGAGACCAAAATATCGTTCAACTTCGACGGGTGACTACTCAAACTCCATGGAACCTAGAGAGGCCTCGTCTAATCTGACACCTCGGCGTAGGGGCCCTCTATAATAGCCTCTCTCGGTTTTTTCCTTCTCATTTCGGTGCTCTCGTTATCCTACTGTTTGCAAACGCGTGAAATAATGCAGTTGGAGCCAGTGTAAGGTTGTCAAACGCTATATTTTGCAAACGGTGGGTCGTGGCACCGAATGGACTGCGCCAGCATGTCCGGGTGGCCAAGTGAACACTAGAGGAGGTGGTGTTTTGGTGCATGAAACGGTCGTTGCTTCTGGGCTACTTCGTTCGAGCGCAATCCCTTAAGAGCCCTGAGACCAAAATATCGTTCAACTTTGACGGGTGACTACTCAGACTCCGTGGCACCTAGAGAGGCCTCGTCTGATCCAAAACCTTAGTGTATGGACCCTCTACAATAGCGTCTCTCAGTTTTTTCCTTCTCATTTCAGTGCTCTCGATGTCCTACTGTTTGCAAACACGTGAAATAGTGCAGTTAGAGTCAGTGTAAGGTTGTCAAACGCTATATTTTGCAAACGCTGGGTCATGGCACTGAACAGACTACGCCGACACGTCTGAGTGGCCAGGTGAACGCTAGAGGAGGTGGTGTTTCGGTGCACAAAACGGTTGTTGCTTTCGGGCTACTTCGTTCGGGCGCAGTCCCTTAAGAGCCCTGAGACCAAAATATCGTTCAACTTCAACGAGTGACTACTCAGACTCCATGGAACCTAGAGAGGCCTCGTCTAATCCGATACCTCGGCGTAGGGACCCTCTACAATATTCTCTCTCGATTTTTTTCCTTCTCATTTTGGTGCTCTCGTTGTCCTACTGTTTGCAAACGCGCGAAATAGTGCAGTTGGAGCCAGTGTAAGGTTGTCAAATGCTATATTTTGTAAACGGTGGGTCATGGCACCAAACGGACTGCGTCGGCACGTCCAAGTGGCCAGGTGAACGCTAGAGGAGGTGGTGTTTCGGTGCGAGAAACAGTCGTTGCTTTCGGGCTACTTCGTTCGGGCGCTGTCCCTTAAGAGCCCTGAGACCAAAATATCGTTCAACATCGACGAGTGACTACTCGGACTCCGTGGCACCTAGAGAGGCCTCATCTGATCTGAAACCTTGGCATAGGGACCCTCTACAATAGCCTCTCTCGATTTTTTCATTCTCATTTCGGTGCTCTTTTTGTCCTACTGTTTGCAAACGCGCGAAATAGTGCAGTTGGAGCCAGTGTAAGGTTGTCAAATGCTATATTTTGCAAACGGTGGGTCATGGCACCCAACGGACTACATCAGCACACCCGGGTGGCCAGGTGAACGCTAGAGGATGTGGTGTTTCGGTGCGCGAAACGGTCGTTGCTTTCGGCCTACTTCGTTCGAGCGTAGTCCCTTAAAAGCCCTGAGACCAAAATATTGTTAAACTTCGACGGGTGACTACTCGGACTCCGTGGCACCTAGAGAGGCCTCATCTGATCTGAAACCTCAGTGTAGGGACCCTCTATAATAGCCTCTCTCAGTTTTTTTCTTCTCATTTCGGTGCTCTCGCTGTCCTACTGTTTGCAAATGCGCAAAATAGTGCAATTGGAGTCAGTGTAAGGTTGTCAAACACTATATTTTACAAACGGTGGATCGTGGCACCAAACGGACTGTGCCAACACGTCCGGGTGGCCAGGTGAATGCTAGAGGAGGTGGTTTTTCGGTGCGCGAAACGGTCGTTGCTTTCGGGCTACTTCGTTCGGGCGTAGTCCCTTAAGAGCCCTGAGACCAAAATATTGTTCAACTTCAACGGGTGACTACTCGGACTCCGTGGCACCTAGAGAGGGCTCGTCTGATCCGACACCTCAGCGTAGGGACCCTCTACAATAGCCTCTCTCAGTTTTTTCCTTCTCATTTCGGTGCTCTCACTGTCCTACTGTTTGCAAACGCACGAAATAGTGCAGTTGGAGCCAGTGTAAGGTTGTCAAACGCTATATTTTGCAAACAGTGGGTCATGGCACCAAACGGACTGCGCCGGAATGTCTGGGTGGTTAGGTGAACACTAGAGGAGGTGGTGTTTTGGTGCGCGAAACGGTCGTTGCTTTCGGGCTACTTCGTTCGGGCGTAGTCCCTTAAGAGCCCTGAGACCAAAATATCTTTCAACTTCGACGGGTGACTACTCGGACTCCGTGGTACCTAGAGAGGCCTCGTCTGATCTAAAACCTCAGTGTAGGGACCCTCTACAATAGCCTCTCTCAGTTTTTTCCTTCTCATTTCAGTGCTCTCATTGTCCTACTGTTTGCAAACGCGTGAAATAGTGCAGTTGGAGCCAGTGTAAGGTTGTCAAACGCTATATTTTGCAAACGGTGGGTCGTGGCACTGAACGGACTGCGTCGACAAGTCCGGGTGGCCAGGTGAACACTAGAGGAGGTAGTGTTTCGGTGTGTGAAACGGTCGTTACTTCCGGGCTACTTCGTTCGGGCGTAGTCCCTTAAGAGCCTTGAGACCAAAATATCGTTCAACTTCGACGGGTGACTACTCGGACTCTGTGGCACCTAGAGAGGCCTCGTCTAATCTGAAACCTCAGCGTAGGGACCCTCTACAATAGCCTCTCTCAATTTTTTCCTTCTCATATCGGTGCACACGCGTAAGTATGGTCTTGTAAACACTTGGGGAGGAGTCGTTTTCAAAACTTACAACATTTTCAAAATTTACAACTTTTTCAAACAATGAAAGCTTCTCTTAGCTTCGAGAATTTAGAATTCTCTACTAATAGTGCCAACCATGTGAAGGTGGAAGCTTTTATGGCACCACTAACCTAAACATAAAAGTGTTAGTCAAAGAAATTTAAGTTTCAAATCAAAACCATATATACTATAGATCTAGATATAATGTACGTGCAAAATACACAAATTTAAAATAAAATATATATTCAAACTTAAATCTAGATCTTTAAGTTCTAAAAAAATTATATATATATATATATATATAAATCGAAAAGAAATTATATATATACCAGACATGCTCGCATTGTAAATTCATTCCAATGAACCATCAGGATCGGATCTACTCTGAATAGCAGACAAGATTACTTCATGATCTGACTCTCGAACCTTCCAAAGAATCTTGTTATTATGCCTTCCTCGATATCTATACAACTGAATATTTATCGCTAGAACTATATGTGAATATAAGAGTATTTTCTTGTGTGTCTCAAAGTCTTCAAACACCCAAACAGAGGACTTTTTTAATGGATATCGTCGAAGCCAAGTTCCAGTAACTACCACTGACCCTGTAGGATACTCAATATCTTCGCCATCTATAATAGGAGAAGTCAACTTCTTTCTTTCCTCGATACAACGACATAAGAAATAGTCTGTTCCTTTTTCATTGTCTTATGTCGCAATTACTGCAAACACATGTCCTACAAAAAAATAAACAAGGAAAGTTGAACAACTCAAATTTAAATTACATATTAAAATTCCAATGGACATATAACTCAATTTACAAAAATTAAATAAATAACCATATTTATACCTTGTCGCACCAAAATTGAAATTTCGTCAAAGTCCTTGGATGTTGTAACTTCATCTGCAGAAACAAGTCATAATGCTTGTGGAGGTTGATAACTAGGAAGCGGAGTTAGAGGCCTACAAATCCATCCTTCCACCCATTCTTGTGAATCACACTCAACAGTGACAAATTCGATACAAGATGCACAAAAGCATGTCAACTTTCTTGTCCATACGGCCCATGAAGTAGTGTCTGAGCTACAAAATGAGTGTATATCACTGGACCCGGTGAGTGTCATACAATCCTCGTAGTTAGCAATATGTTTTTCCTCTA
The DNA here is from genome assembly GCA_019776745.2 of Taxus chinensis. Taxonomy (NCBI): domain Eukaryota; kingdom Viridiplantae; phylum Streptophyta; class Pinopsida; order Cupressales; family Taxaceae; genus Taxus; species Taxus chinensis. The sequence continues at coordinate 731,127,240 of CM034153.1, read as the reverse complement.
TCGACCAAAAATATCTGTAAATTGTGGAATTTTTTTGAGAACCTCGGGCCATGTTGTCAGTACACCATTCCACTATGCTCTTTGCATCTTTTAATTTAGCACCATCTTTGTACTTCAACTCTTCTCTTGCAAGAGCTCTTTTCACACATGCCCCTGCATCGTCATGCTCTCCTTTTCCATGTCCAGCCTCAGTGAAACTCCAAATATGTTGCACACCCATCTTGACGTGCATTCTGCTCATCCAATAAAACATTCGTGCATTCTTAAACTGAGATGTGTAATTATCTGACCATATATAATGTTGTTTGAAGTGGATGTCCCTATCAGACAAGTTTCCATAAAATAACTGGAAACACCCTTGCACAAATTAAGTAGAATGAGTACGATCATCACTGATATAAAAGTGGTACTCTCTTAAGATTTTTCGATCATTCTCTGTATTGTAAGGAGAATGTAGAAATGTTATATGCACAAAAATGGAAACTTGTACTGAGTTGTAATATTGCAATTGAACCTCCATTTGTGGTTGCAATGTGTAATTCTCTGCAAAATCGACCACTGAAACAATAGTACCAATAGGAAATGTGTCTTTGCATAGCTTGAATTGTTCATCCAACCATCGAGCTCTATGTGTATGCCTCGCATACTCATAAACAATTGCATCCTTAAATTTTCTCATAAATTGAAAAATGGGCATTTGTTTTGTAACTAGCTCACACCGTTTCGACTCTTTTCCATCTTTCAACTAGTATGCAACTGATTTATATTTATCAAATTCAACTAAATTATGTCCTATTGTACCTTCAATTTTCTCATGGATGCAACTTTCCAATTTAGGTAATCTGCCGCATGTACTACAACTTCCATCTAAACAATCCTGACTTAAAAAAATTGTCCAACTTCTTTTTCACAAAATATAGTAGGAATGAAATCTCTGGATGATATTGGTGGAACTTGAACACCACATTCAGATAATATAGTTTCAGAATGAAAATTAGAACAAATATGTAAAAATTTAGCATAATGCATCGCAAATTCAACATGTTGCCTACAACAACAAGTGGTGCGAACATGGTTGATTTTCACATAGAATGGTTTTAACATTTCAAAAAAACGTTGACTAATTTTAATTTCCAGATTCTCTTGTTCAAACTTACGAAAAAATTGAATTTGAGTCATATCTAAGAAATGCTTTGGATGTGGTTCATGATTAGTAGAACCAACTCTCCGTTTTATAACATCTCTTGTATTAGGTGAAACTCTAGTGTTATCATGCCAAAATTTAATAACTTATCTTATAGCATCAGAATTATTTTTGTCCTTACGTGGTGCTCTAGCAGAAAATGCCCAAAAATCGGCATTATTGAGTGATTAAAGGATATTACGTCTTTCAATTGCTTTAATTAGAGTTTTTCAATTAACTTGCAACATTCAACTTGTTTGCATAATCAAACGTTGTTTTTTTATTGATTCACTTACAACACTAGTAGCAAGTACACGACGCACAATATTACTATCCCTAGTGCGTCTATTGACACCAACAGTGTGATATGCATTATGAAGGTTTTCAACAATTGTAGAGGTTTGACCACGTATATTAGATGTTGTCAATCCTAAGGTGTTTAATGTAGGTCTCATTTTAATCAATTTCATCAAACTAACCAACAATTGACATCTTTGGGAATCATTTAAATTTTCAAAATGATTATCCCAAATTTCAGTGGCTTTTCTTTTGATTTGTCGTTCAAAAAGTTTGTCAGACATTGGTTTCAAAATGTTTTCATCAATTTCAATAAAAAAATTAGGTTTCTTACGTAAAATCCTAGGAGGTGTTTTTGTCAAATTTTGTTTGTCTACAGTTTCAACATGAATTTCCTTATTCACATTTTCATCGTCTCCTTCAATTTCAACATTTGCTACATCATGAGTATTTAATTCTTCTTCAACATTGACAGCAAAAACTTCTTCATCACGAGTATTTAATTCAATTTCAACATTGACAATAGAAACATTACCTAGTTCTTCATTGCTTACAATATTTGGGATTGAAGATGAACCTCTTCTAGATTCACGAAGTTTCCGCATTCGCTCAGCATTTTGAATTTTGTTGGCCTGTAATTCGTTTGGTGTTTTTTTACTTAATGACTTCCTTTTTTGACTTCGTTTTTTGTCTCCCATGATGTTTTGCTTCCGGTGATAAGAAAAACGTGTAGAAAAAGATAGAATTTCACAATAATTCGTACGGTAAGGTCAGAGAGTAAAAATCGCGTGGTAATTCGAACATTGGGATGTGCGTAAATATGATTTATAAACCACGATCACGCTTTATAAACCACGATCGCGCTTTATAAAGCGCGCTCACAGTTTATAAAGAGCGATCACGGTTTATGTTTTAAAAACCGCGATCGCGGATCTTTCTGCCGAACCTAAGGCTCGGAAAATATTTGTTTTCCCCAACCAAAGCTATGGAAGGTCATTATGAAGTGTAAAAGGTCAAAAAACCTCAAATCTGCTCTTCCAAAGACTTGAACCGTGTTAAAAAACTGAAAACATTTCACAAAAATGGTGTCATCGCGTAGGGGAGACTCTTAGCTTTGTAGAAATATTGTTTTTAAAGTGAATAGAATAAGATAAATATCATTTTATAATTTTTTACTAACAATAGGTCTTTAAGGCATTTTTTCCCGTGAATGTTCATGTCTACGTTTAAGACTGTAAATTTTGTTTCACTTATCAAAATATTATAAAACTTATACCATCCCAAGCGTGGAAAAATTCTATACACGTTAAAAAAAAAAAAAATGATTTCGATATTTTTTGATATAGTTATGGCGGGCAAACGGAAAGCGCTCCGTTTTCTAAATATTTTCAGACCACTTTCACGGAAAAAATCATTAAAAAAAATACTGCTAAAAAAAATACAAAATAAAATCCATCCCAAGATAGACAACTACATCTAATGTTTCACCAAAGGAAAAAAAAAATATTGGTCATCCAAAATGCGGGCAAACGGACTACAATCTTATAAGTTTTTTTTTTTAAAAACACTAAGTCATATAATTTTAAGTGTTTAATATAGCTAAACTTGTCCATTTTTTATAAAAATTAGTATTTTAGAAACTAGATTCTGAATGCTACGATTCATATTTATATAAATTTTTCTAATTTAGAGTGCGTGTATAGCTAATAATCCCTACAAGTTGAGATTTTGTTGTTTTTTGCAATATGATATCCACGGATGACCCTATATTTGTCCTTCAACTTCCTGCACTTACCCAAGGAAGTCTCTAAGATCATTGATCTTTTACGTGAGTTTGAGGATTTATTCCCGTGCGGGTATCATGAGCTTAAAGGCGTTCACCATTCCTTGGGGGAAATGAGAATTAAGTTGAAGGAGGGTGCGCGCCCAGTCTGGAAGAGACCATATCAAATGAATCCTAACCTGCGCGTGAAGGTTAAGTAGGAAATAGATAAACTGATAGCATCAGGTATTATTGAAGTTGTTGAAGAGTTGGAATGGATAAGTTCAATGGTAATTAGTATTAAGAAGGACGGAAGGATAAGGATTTGTGTTGATTACAGGGACCTGAATGCAATATGTATCATTGATCCTTTCCAAACCCCATTTACTGAAGAAATCTTAGGAGTATTAGGGCGCGAGGTATATTCTTTCACAGATGGATTCTTGGGCTATCACCAGGTAAAGATCGTGAAGGAGGACCAAAGGAAGACGACTTTCGCCACTGAGTGGGGAATTTTTTCCTATACAATCATGTATTTTGGGTTAAATAATGCACCTATTGTATTCTCACGCATTGTGGTATAAGCTTTCAAGGACTTCATCCATAAATTCCTTCAAGTCTACCTCGACGATTGGACATTATATGTGTTAGTAAAGGACCATTGTAACAACTTAAGGCTGATGTTTGAAAGGTGTCGACAGTTGAGGATATCCCTCAACATTAAGAAATGTGTCTTTATTACCCCATTTGGAAAATTATTGGGGCACATCATATGTAAGAAGGGCCTACTAGTAGACCCCGTAAAAGTAGCAGTAATTGTGGGATTGAAGGAACCTACTAGTCAAAGCACGGTGCGTGGATTTATCGGGCATACAAGGTACTACAGGAAGTTCATTAAGGGATATGCCAAGATTGTTGTGCCCTTAGAAGAGTTACTTAGACATAAGAGTGCCTTTCATTAGCGAGAGGCACAATAGAAAGAATTTGAAACTTTGAATGATCGGCTTATCATCGCACCCATCCTACGTTTCCCTTGTTGGGATAAGCCTTTCCATGTTCATGTGGATGCCTCAGGGACTGCCATTGGAGCAATACTTTCACAACATGGTGAGGGGATTTTTGATCATCCTTTGTGCTTTGTGTAGTGTCCACTTCCCTTTGGCACCTTTTATTACCGATCATGATACTGTAGACCATATGACAAACATTTTAATAGTTTTGATTTAGTATGGTGTTAGATTTCAAATCCTGGATTATTGTTGAATCTGATTATATATAATGCATGGTGATTATTAGAGACACTCACATGTGGATGATGATATATTATTGACATGGATAATGGAAGTTATTCGGACATGTGATTTTGGAGATTATGAGTAAACCTAGAAAAGGAAAATTATTTGATGATGATATAGTTGTCGATATAAATTGTAAATGATTTCGTTGATTGCCTTGGTGATTGTTGTGATTCATATGTAGAGATGAATTTGTGATTTTTTCATACATTCATTTTGGACATTCTGATATGACCACGAGGTTGAAGGAGGTATTTGTGTTTTGCAGGTTAAAAATATCACAACAGACATCGGGGGATTGGAGACTAACCAAAGTGGAATTATAGGTGACTGCGACAAGGTCACCATGGCAACTTGTTTTGTGTGTGTGTATTTTTTTAGAAATTCCCATGGGGGGATCATCTTTACATGTGACCATGGGTTTTTGTATTTTATTATTGTGGTAAAATTTTTATTGTTGTATGTATTTTATTAGTAATGTATTCCTTCCTTTAATTAATTAAAGTTGTGGTAGATTAATGTGGAAATCATATGATTAAAATTTAATTTATTGGGATATGGGAAAGTAATTATTAGAGTTGTTGGTTGTTGTATTTAATTTTTAAGTGATGTGTAAGTTGTGTAAGAGCTTGTGTAAGGTTGTTTTTGGAGTAAGAAATACTCCAACTCCATGGAAGTTCAAATTTGTCCTTGGGGCAGTTTTTGGAGGCTTGTGGGACAAGTAAAACTTGTCCCATGCCTCTAAATTTAATTCACCAACCATACTAATGGTTGGAAATATGATTTTGACTTGTATAATGAACTTTATTCATCATGTTGCTTGTTTTGGATTGCACTCTCATACATTTCATTTAATTTGTTGTCCCTTGAGGTGTGGGCTCTTTTGAGTGTGCAAGTAACTTGTCATTTTTCACCCACCTCTTTATTGAGCCTTGGAGTTTGGAGTTTGTCTTTGGTGTTTAAATGTGAGGATGTATGATGTGGCATCCTATATGGATCCACATCATCCTCTTCTTTCCTTCTTCTATACATTTCAAAATCTCTTCTTGTTTTAGGTTGTTGAACCTTTTTGCATTCTTCCTTGGGGGCACATTTTCTTGTGGGAGCTCTAGTTTTTGAAGAAAGATTTGGAGATAGTTTTGCGTGCTTGGGAGCTTGTTGTTTTGGGATGTGTTTGGCATTTGAAGCTTACTGTTTGGAGACCAAATAACCATGGAAAGGTAGGAATTTAACTCTCTTTTATTTATGTTATTTTCTTGTTATGTTGTGTGGAAAATGCATGTTTGTTTTATTTGTTGGTTGGTTGGGTAGATTGCCTTAGGAAGGTGTAGGAGAAGGCTATGGGTAATCCATGTGGGGGGGCATAAGGAAATGCCATGGGAATCAGAATTTTGTGGAGGGAGTTGGGTTTGGGATCCACCATGGAAAAGAAATAGCTTGCATTTCTTACTTTGGGGGGGGCATAAGGAAATCTATGGGGGGCATAAGGAGGGATTTTTGAGGGGCATAAGGAAATGTGTGGAATGAATTATTTTGGTGGGTTGTTATTGGTGGATGCCCAATTCCCAATTGGGAGGCATAAGTAGCTTCCCCTATAGGCCTTGCTCCTTTGGCTTGCAAGATCAAGCCTGATTTCTGTTTTGAAATGTTTTTAAATGCAGTTGTGAACTGCTGTTTGTTTTGTGTTGCATTGTGTTTCAAAAAGAAATGTGTATGTGAAAGAATGTTGTGTTGTGGAAGCCAGTTGTTTCCATGGTTGAATTACACCTTTGATTGTACTTTGGTTGGGGCTCGGGGGCAAATGATGAAGGAAGGCTTCTCCTTTCATTGGATGTCTTGGTTGGGTGGAGAGCGTTGCCTTTCCTCCTCTCTTGTTGTGATCATTTTGGAAAAAAAATAAATTGAGCATGTTGTTATCTTGGAGTACAGAGAAATGTACAGTTTGATAGTCCCTTTCTTGTGAGCAAGTTATTGTAATCCTTCCCACTTTGAAGTGGATGATTTGTATAGTTATTTACAATGAAAAGATACTTGTATTGATGATGAAAGATTGAAATTATAATGAGAAATGTAAAGAGTTATATTCCATTCTCTGTTTTGAAAAGGAATGTGAAAGAATGTTACATGTATTGTATATTGTATTCTGAAGTTAAAAGAAAGGAATAAGTTGTAAAGTCGTTGTTAGAAATCAATAAAGGAATACTCTAGTTTCTCAAAATCACATTGTTGCTTTGGAATTGAATTACTATTGTAAATGTAATCTCTATTTAATTGCAAGATGAAGAAACACGTAGTTGGGAATTATATTGTATTGTTTCTCTTTAAAATATATTAAATTGAAATCAGAACTTGTAATTTAACATGGAAATGAATGGTTTAGAATCAACTAAATGTAATGGATTAGTTTAGGAAGCAAATACCATACCTATATGATAAAATTGATAAATAGATCCTTTAAAAATTTGATCACTGGCATTGTGAATTCTAAAACTGGTGAATTTAAACAAAATGCACAGTTTGGACCAACGCTTAACAATCAACTTGGAAACCTTAAAATTTACCATGATATATTAGCAATGTACTCAATTGACAAAGAAGATTTAAGAGAATATCTTGAACCATTGCAAAATTGAGCTTAATCTCTTCCTCAACCATTTTCTGTCATTTGTTGGACAAATTCAATTTTGAATCAATTGAAAAAATTAACTTTCCTAAAACACTCTAAACCCTCCCTAGATCAATCCTCCATGTCTGTTTGACATGTTGAGTGAAGGAGGTGACCGAATTTAATCAAAATTGAAATTTAGAAATTTCCAACTTGCAAATCAAAAGCCTGCATATCCTTTTTGTAAAATTGACCCTTTAAAAATTATCTAAAAGTAAAATTTATGCTTCCTATGCAAAGAGGGCATCGAGACCTTTCCAAAAATTCCTCGTTTTCCCAAAACTGAGCTTTCTAGCTCAAGTTATGGCACTTTGAAGTTTTTGTACCTTGGCGGGAAAATTTGGGAAAATTTTCCCTTACGGGGCCCGCAACCCAAAAATTTCCCATCATTTTGCCTTAGAACAGTTTTTGAAAAAAAAAATTAGTTTGGGAAAAAATTTCCATTTTTCTCCACCAGCCCGCAGCCAATCAGAGGGCACCACGTGTTCTCTTAGGGCTACAGCGGAGGCACGGTTTCCCTTTTGCCCTTATCTTTATTGAAATTGCCTTTGGGAAAAAATTCCCACTTTTCCCCGCGGCCCCACTCCAGCGCCTTGCCTTCGAATTATTCCTTTCGCGGACGCACGGGCCCACACGTGCCTTTTTGTCTTCTATTCCCCCTTTGGCTTAATGCCTTAAGTTCTTCTGTCGCCCCGTCTCCCATGTCCAATCAGCGCATAACACGTGGCATTATGGCATCGGCATAAGCACGAATCAATTCGATCCCTTAGCACCTTTCGCCCTAAAAGACTTAACGTCCTATCCCACTCCATCGGCCTACCATTCCTCTCGATCAATCTGGGCATGACACGTGTCTCCCCATCGGGCTCTCGGGCGCGCGAAGGCAATTTGCGCTTTGCACCCAAGAAGGGAAAATGCCCCTAAATTCCCCGTCGCTCCGCCATTCTCTCACCCCTTTCCCACTTTACGCCAGGACTCGACACGTGTCCACCAAGGACCCACGGAGGTACAAAAGAAATTTTTCCTTTGTGCCCGCGTGATGAGAAAAATTCCCTAAGCCACCCCATGACCCGCCAACCCGTTGAAGGTGTTTTCCCCTCCTCTTGACACGTGTCCCCTTGGGGAAAAATTGACCTAAAAACTCCGCCCGCTCATATCTTGAGTTCTGTAAGGAGTTAGGAGGACTTCTTTAGATCACCGGAAAGGTGAGAAAAAATCATATCCATTAGGAATGGTTTAGGGAAATTTTGGAAGCATTAAGTAGGAGAAAAATCCAGTTGAAACGTTGAGAATATTAGAGAGTGGGTATGGGGGTAAATTACTCCCTAAACCTAACTGAAACTTCTAGCCCTAAGTTTTGGACCTTGTGACCTCTGTGAATTGTTAATAAAAGAGAAGTTTGCTTTTGTGGATTTTAGTTGTTCCAGAATATGTTAGTGGTAGTTGTTGCCTAGCAACCTGGTTATAGACACTCCTAATCAAAAAAAAAATTATTCCATAATTTTCTATCTAAACCTAGGTTGTGCATGGTTCTCAAGTGGGTTGTTTTAACCGGGCATCACACTTTGCAAGCAGTAAATTGACACCAACAAAGCATAATTATAGTACAACTGAGCGTGAGGCATTTTCAATGATCTATGCGCTTCATAAATTCAAACAGTATTATTTTGGCAACCCCTTTTATATTTTACGTTGACCATATGGCATTGAAATACTTGGTGAACAAGCCCATTCTACAAGGATGCATATGTCGGTGGGTACTATTATTCCAAGAATTCGAGTTCGTAGTGGTTGTCAAACTAGGAAAAAGTCATTCTGAACTTGATCATTTATCTAGGATTGATTCAAGGGAGGATGCGAAAAGCATTGAAGACACCATGCCACATGCACAACTGTTTAGGTTGCGACACACACCCTCAGATTTGGAGAACATTGCAATATTTCTCAGAACATGTGTGGCACCAGTCGGAATGAAGGTCTTGGAGAAGAAGAAGTTGGCCATACACGTCACGCCCTACATGTTAATTAGTGGAGATTTGTACAAAATGGGTCATGATGAGGTTATACGTCGTTGCGTGCTAGAACATGAGCGCAATGCAATTATGGAAGAGGCGCATGGTGGGATTGCAGGAGGACACTATGTGGGAAATGTAACTGCACGGAAGATTCTACTTACAGGGCTTTGGTGGTAGACCATTTATCAAGATTACATTGAGTTTTGCAAGGCCTGTGACCATTGTCAGCGCCTTGGAAAACCTGGAAAAAGGGATGAAATGCCCTTGCGACCAATAGCCAGCACGGAACCATTTGAGAAGTGGGACATCAACTTTGTCGGGCTAATCTTGCCAGTGGCGCGAAGGACCAATTCACAGTATTTCCTCACTTGCACTGATTTTCTGACAAGGTGGGCATAGGCAGCAGCTACCACTACTATATTTTTATGGGAAAACATAATCAACAGGTATGGATGCCCATTGAGTTTGAAAAGTGATAGAGGTATGCACTTCCTCAATGAGACAGTCAGGATTATGTTGTCATAATTCATGGTGGCCCATCACAAATCTACTCCCTATCACCCCCAAGAAAATGGAACTGTTGAGGCATTTAATAAAATACTTAGCCACACATTGACTAAGATCTATGATGTTGGTAGACAAGATTGGAATGACAAAGTATCATCCGTTCTTTAGGTGTATAGGACAACCTACAAGAGGTTGAATAAGGCCACACCATTTCAATTAGTGTTTGACGTGGAAGTTGTCCTACCAGTTAAATTCATGTTACCTTCTTAGTGTATAGTGTGCGTAGGAGGATTGGCCATGAACAAGCACTGGAAGAAAGAATTAACAAGTTAATGCAATCAGAAAAAATACGATCACTCACCAGATGGAGCCAAAAGATGGAAAAATCAAAACGAAAGGCATGACATGATCATCACATTAAGAACAAGAAGTTTGAGGTTGAGCAGATGTCATTACTATATGATTCAAAGTTTTTGCGCTATCCTGTGAAGTTGAAGGTGCATTGGTTGGGTCCGTACATCATCTCGTACATCCTTGATTTAGGTGCATGCCAGTTACAAGTGCTGGATGGGACAAGATTTCTAGGACACTTCAATGGGATTAGGCTGAAGCCCTACTATAAATAATTCTTCTTGGTGTTTGTAAATAAGGCAATGTTGCTAGTTAGTTTAGGATTTCCTTTAATGCATTTTATTTTTCTTGTGTTTCCCTTTCTCATTGTTGTTTTTTGTTGCACCTTGGGTGTTGGTAATCTCATTACTTTTTGAAGGTTGTAACTTCATGTAGAGGACCGCACATCATTTTAGTGTGGGGTGGAGTAAGGTGGAAGAAATTGAAGGGTGAAGCGCTAGAAGGATTGCATTGGAAATCCCAGTTGAATGGCCTTGTGAAGGAAGTACATGTAAGGAAAGGTGAAAAAGGATGGTTGGTGTTAGGGTAAGGCTACATTGGGGATCCATGTACAAGAGAGGAAAAAGTGCAAAACACAACACGAGGTAGGTGAGAGAAAAAAAATCATGATAGAAGAAGTACCTTCGGCGCTGGTTACACACGTGCGAAGAGTCTCCTGTCAAGATGGATTTGTTGCACGTGCCAGAAGGTTAGGGAATTGTCTACGTACAAGGTTGGGCCCGTGAGTTAAATCATTAAAGTTCATACTTTGGTGAAAAATTTCTGCATTAAGTGTTAAAGTACGGTGGTAGGTAAGGTAGCATTTAATGTTAAAAAGTGGGAAAAACTATAAATAGAAGGTTGGGCACTTCATTATTTACTTTATGAATATGAAGAAGGAAGATATTTTGTGGAACTAGGGTTTCCATAGTTGATCCGTGTAAAGAAAAATTGGAATATTTTAACCATGAGTGACTAGTTTGGATTTGAAAACTGGGGGGAAGTAATTCATGGGCGTGGGGAGAGTTGTGGAGAAGTATCATCTTGTGAAAAGATATTCCAGTTGGGGTTTGGCAGCTAGGGCATGGGTTGGAAACGGAGTATTCTTTGTAGGTTAGAGATTTGAACTTGGAAAAGATAGAAGAGAAGAGCTAGGAAGAGATGTTTAAGTGCAAATAAAACCTACACAATGTCACCCAAGTAAACCAGCAGTAACACCTAAGAAGGGAAAGGGAAAGGGCAAGGGCAAACAACAAGAAACCACCGCAAGTACCAATGAGGAATGGTATGTAGAAATGCAGTACCCAGATGGGGTTTTTCTTGGGATGGAATGGGAATCCCACTTGAGAAAAATGATAGTAAGTGACTACAATCATCACATGAACGTGATTGAAAAGGAAATGGAGTTGGAGTTAGTGCACCCGAATAACCAGAGAACACCTGAGGGGTTACCAATTTATAGTGATGAAGTCAAGGTGAAGTTAGAGAAGGCAGGATTATTACAACTCTATGAGTTTCCCTACTTCAGAAAGCCAGAGCACCTCTATCAATGGGTAATGTCGTGCATACATGAAGACCACTTTCACTTCATAGGGCACAAGATGCGCATAACCCCTTAGCTAATTTCAAAATTCACATGTCTTATCTATGAGGGAAAAATATTAGAGGATGACTTGTGCGACAAGGAATCAATTAAGGAAATAGTGGCCGTGCATATGCGTACAAGAAGGGTCAAGGTATTTTGATATCGGGGATATCCAAGACCCAGTGATGAGAATGGCCACACGCCTGGTAACAAAACTCAATGCACAAGAAAGATGGATGCAGGTAAACAAGTCCTGGTTGAATGTTTGTAGAAAAATATCAGAGGGCACCATCTATAATCTTTCTGGCATACATTACAGATGAAATTATCACCAGCACACAGGAAGGAGACAATATTATCTTTGGTAATGTCCTCTTAACCATTGTGTTCTAAGAAATTGGGGGTACCAGATGCAGCAGACAAGTTCATTTGGGAGTACCCAGAGGAATACCCCTTGCCTGCAAAAATATTTGAGAAATACACTTTATGATACTCATGACTCCTCATTCACAAGGTGCATGTCTTGAAAAATGGTATACGCACTTAAGGAATGTGTTTGGGGTAGAATGGAGAATACCAGAACAACTACCAATGCTTACAGTAGGAGAAGATGAGTTCACTGCTGTAACTAACACTTTTGTATTGGTAGGTTCAAGTTGACAAGATGAAAAACATGAGCCCATGGTGCAATACTCCCATTCACCTTCACAGCTCAATACTTCTAGGTGTGAGTTAACAGATTCAAGGAGTCCAAAAAGTTAAAGCTTGACCTTGGAAGTTTGGACCAGGACCACAGGGAGATGCGCAGGGATGTTGGTCTACCCCAACAAGTGTGCACGTACGTGGAAAAGTACATGTTACATGAATTCCAAATGGTAAAACCCTTGAACTTTGACTATTGTAGGGAGGTCCGTAGTCGCGTGTATACCTTCAGATAAGGCCCAAGTTTGAGAAGGGCTACTTATCTTGAAAATGAGATAGCTATACCTAAGGACCTAATAGGTAGGAAGAAGCCCACACCCAGACAGAAGGAAAAATAAATACAGAAAAAGGCACCAAGTGCCCAAGATACTCAAGTGGTAGGTGCCCCTAGAGAACAAGTGCTAGAATCAGTACTTACACATGCAGGAAGAGGTCCCCAATCCAAATAGAAGGCGCCAGCATAGGAAAATCTTATCGCAGAGGAGAAATCACTAGAGGAAGAGGAAGATAAAGTAGAGTCTCCTATACTGGAATCCCCAGTTAGGAAGAAATAAAAGGTGATGGAGGAAGCTGACTCAGAGGAGACAAAGAGCTTGGAGAAATACATAGGTGAGAGGGATGATGATGAAGAAGATGATCCTGAAGAGGACCAAGAACCACTTGTTTTTCAGCGTGCACGGTTCAGAAAAAGAGGGTGGAGAATAATAACATGAGTTCATTTTTGTGTGGCACAAGGTAACTAGGAGGAGGAAGGTGCCCAGAACATGCAAAGAAATGAAAATGATTGGCATGTAGGATCAGAAAAAATGCAAGCCTCACGAAGGAGCAAATAAATAAGGTGGCAGAAAAAGAAGCAATGAAAATCATCGAAGCCTTGGTAGAACAAGAATTGGAGTGCATCACTGACCTAGTGATGGATGAGGATAAGGAAGAAAGTGTAGGGAAATATCACAATAGCACGGGAGGCCCCAGTCTATTGGTAAGTGTTCCTAAGGGCACATGCACAAGAGGAAAGTACATGGAGATCCAGAGGCAAGGAATGATCTACATTAATGATCCCCAAAAAGGTGTTGCATGCACGCTTCCAAAGCATAGTCCCAATAGATCAACTCTTGGAAATGAAGTTGTTTGATGAAGAAGGTGCATACCCTCAATGAGGAAGATGCTCTCTTGGGAAATTGAGTCCCACATCAACGAGCCAAAGTTCAAGGTAAGCCAGGGGGCATTAATGGAAATACCAGAGTCAAAAGGAGACAACCCCTTGGTAAATGCTGAACAGCAGCCTTTAGATGAGAAGTTATGCAACGCGCTCAATAAGGTCTCAGTTGAGGTTGAAGCTAGGCTCTTTGGATGGAATGACAGGATAAAATTTCTAGAAGCAGAACTAGAAAAGGAGGAAGAGGAACTAGAAAAGAAGCACCAAGGATTTAAAGCAGGAGTTAATTAGTGCTAAGCTAAAGTGTGAACTTAGAGAAGAAAAGGAAAGGGTATGCATGAAGTATATAAGAAAGTAGAATCCATCACTGATGCCATTTTTTTGAAGCATCCAGACCTAGCACCGCACCTGCGTAAAAGTATGGATCTTCCCTTGAGTTCCTTGAAGACTTAACACACATCCTCACCATGGAAAGACAACCTCTAGCCTTAGAATCCATGGAAGAAGTAGTAGCATGCACCTAGAGAAGGAGGATAAATTGAAGGTAGTAGAAATCATGGCTGAATACAGTAAATTCCTTGATGATGTAAAGATTTCTGCCCATACCTCTGAGGCTACATATGACAACTGAGCAGACAGATATAAAGTGGTGAGTATTCTGGTCGCGAACTATGAAGCAGAGCTTAAAGAGTTCCAAGAAAAGAACAAAGGGAATAGAGCAGAGTGGGATAGAATCCTAGCCGAGGTTGAAAAGAAGTCAGAAGCTATTGAGGCCCTAAGGGGTACAATCAAGAACCAGCTAAAGGAGCTATACCCACAGATTACTAGAAGGATGGACACGCTTGAAGATGTGGGAAAGGAGTTGGAGAAAAATTTTTGACACTATGAATGCTCAAGGAAATGGACTGAGTTTTGGGGAGGTAAGCACCCTAGTCGGTGACCTCTGCTAGAGAGCTCAAAATGAATTCGATGCCTAGAAAAAGTTGGAGGTCGACTTGCAAAAATATTTTCCTAGCTTGTTGCAATAATGCCATCACTTCCCCATTCTTTCTTCTTTTCCAAATTCTTCATCCCCCTTGATTCTTTTCCCAAGACGTTAAGTCTATTGTGATTCTTTATTCTTTGGAGAAGTGTTCCTGTGGGTAGAGAATAAGTGTAGTGTGGGGTGATGTTGGGCCCCTAGAATATTGACTAAGTACACATGGGCGCATGGGTGTGCAAGGCCTAGGTTGAAGGATGGGCGCACAAGGAGGTTGAAGGATGGGTGTAAGGCAGGGTTCTAGGAGGGTTTTAGAAGGGCCTTGTTGTGTGCCGGAAGGACAAGGTCTCAGGACTTAGCCATATTTGGTGTATCGGGAAGGACACGAGAAAAGTGTGACCCGATTATGCGCATGTGGAGTGGATAAGGTGCCATCTTGGTGACAGGTTAGCCTAGGAAGGAATATGCCATGTGATGGAAGCTTCTAGAAGACCATCATGGAAAAAAGTGGAGAGCTCAGGCCTAGAGGAGCATGCTCCCATGGAGGACCACATCTAGACACTTGGCAACATAGATTTGAGGCCATAGAAGGATGAGTTGGCACTTCGGGATGCCTATATATAAAAGTGCCCACAGAAGAAAAGAGAGGTGGAAAATATAGAGAGAGATCAGTAGAGAGTGGAGCTCTACGAAAATGCCACAAGGAGTCATATTGGGTTGGGTAGATGAAATATAGGAGAAGGATGTATCAAGGGCTTGGGTTATAAAATTTCTTTTTGAGAGCTAAATGATATGGATCCAGTTATGATGCATGACTTTGGTCTGCCATAATGTGGTGTTTTGTAGTAAGTCTAATGAATATAATGAGGTTACCAAGTTAATTGAATATGATCCTTCTTAGTTCGGATTCATACGTGATTCTTCATAGTTCCTTTTCATATATTTTTATAAGATGAATATGAATTCCTATGCATTTTCCTTTCTTTTTTATTTCAGTTCTTTAAGTTTGTTAAAGTATCTTTATCTATAATGACTGTAATGATCTAGAGACGATTCTGCAGTTCTATGATGTTCACATGTTTCAATACCCACTCACTACCTTTAAAAGTTCTAGATCATATATGATTATTTCCCACTTAACTCACATAAAATAGAGACTCGGCACCCGTGTGTGCCTCGGGTGAATGCTCAGCACCCACTGGGTGATAGTCTGGTGCGCATGGGATTCCCTTGTCCTTTGGTGGGTGTAAAAATGACTACAATTAAGTACAAGAATCATATGGTACTTCACATTTTGTATGAAGGTGTTTTGTAGGACAGTGAATAGTGAAGGAGACATATTTGGTCTGGAGATGGTATTATATTTGGTCTGGAGCTAGTAGTATGTTTGGTTCAAAGCTAGTAGTATAATTGGTCCGGAGCTTGTAGTATATTTCATCTGGAGCTGCTAGTATATTTAGTCTGAAGCTAGAGTTATGAATGGCTTGAAGCTTCTCATACAATCGGTCTAGAGTTGTGAAGATTTTTAGTCCGAGATAGTGTTATATTATCATCTTTGGTATCAAACCCATGGTAATGTCATCAAAAACTAAAGAAAACAAGAAATAGCTTTGCACATTTATGTGTTAACTCTAAGCAACAGTCAAAGGAGATTAAACACTGAGAATCATAGCTCAACATGGTCAAAGAAAATAACTAATGTACATCTACAATGCTCATGACAGAGGTTAGTCAGCATAGCATTTTCTCAAGCTAACCATATGCAAGAAAATACAACGCAATTAACATGGGAAATCATCCCTAAACCACTCAATAACTCAAATTGCATAGCACATCTAAGAAACTAAATGTCAAAAATAATAAATCATGAAAATGAGACAATATCTTTCCCTGCAAATATAAATCAAAACCAAAATGCAAACTCTAATTAACATTGGAAGAAATTTGTTGTCTAGGCCTTTCAGATTTGAACTCTCAATTGAAAACAACTTGACATCCCACTAGAAAATATGTGAAGCTCTAAATTATCCTTGTATTTAATTCAGCCAAGGATGAGTTTTACAATGAATTTATAAGCTAGGGACTAAGCCATCGCCTATGCATGTTTCGAAGCTCCAAAACTACCCTAAGAAACAGAAGCTACGGCTGAAAAAACCCACCGAGAACAAGCTCCTTGAAAATTTTTTCATCCCTTCCCAAAATGGAGTCCTTTTGATTACAATTATCACGTTTTAAGCATGGCTGGTAGTCTAGAATGGAATATTCAACTAAAAATACATCTTTGAGAAGCAAGAGATCATTCTAGAAGTCATTCAGGCACCAACAAAGTGAAATAATTAGTAGAAAAGGCCCAAATCTATGTCACTAAAATATTGCAGATCTTTTGATCATTTTTATCAAGACTTCGCTCAGATTAAAACTCTCTAAGTTACGCTTTTGATGGTGCAAGTCTCATTTCAAATGGAGCCTTTAGTCAAAAGATATAGTTAAAAAACAAGGTCTGAGCATTTTTTTTCCATGACGTCTCCGAGCATGTTTTTCCACCAAAGTAAACCGTCAAATTTAAGCTATTAAATTGTACTGTAACGAAACCAGGCTTACCTATCTCTGCCACGTGGCCTAGATCCGCTAAACTACTCTCTGCATAACTTTTTGACAAAGCAGAGAGCAAATCCAAGAGAAAAAAAAAAGATGATTAAACCACTTTAAAAAGAGTTAACTAGATACAAAACAAAGACTTGTAATCATATCAAAGAGCTTATAAAACACAATTTTAACAGTAGATAAATCAAGGGGAGGCTCCATTTTTGGCAAAAGGGAATCAGGGTGTGTTGGATCGTTGATAAGCATCTTATAATGGCACTTGGAGGTGGGGGTGCATTGTAATGTCCATGAGTTAACAATTAATATCAAACTTTAAATTTGTCGTCCATTTGAGGGTCACAAGAAAATTGCAACCTTACATTTGACATCTATTTTACCGTCACTTGAAATTTTGTGTTTTGCTTAGAGAAATAGATCAAAAAATCGTAACATATTGACCATACGATAAATTTGAAGCCCGTTTTTTAACCCAAAAAGATTTTTCAAACCTGGCAAAATGGAATAGGTAGATTGACACTATTTATCATCAATGAATGGGAAATTCAAATAATTAAGTTACTAGTTAATATAGCCTATAAAAAATCCAAGGTAAAGGCCTTGAGACTGATAACTCTCAACATTTTTCAGATAAATATATTTAAGATATTTGTACAAGTCTTCATCTATACAAATAGAAATGTGTTAATTACCCTTTAACAAATTTGATTTTTTTCATATTAATAGAAAAGAAGAACCAAAACATTTTATTGTCTTGCAACCTTGGAGGTATAGTTGCAATAAATTTCATGAATAACATAATGGTCATGCATGTGGGGCCTAACAAGTGAAAGGTCTCAACACTCGAGAATAATATCAGTCTTCAAGGCTCTACACTTATTCAAAAGGCCTTGTCCAAAGTGTATGTCTGCATCCCTCATAAGATGAGAGGATTATAAAGGTCGTGGTGTAAGTTACCACACTCATATAATAATCAATTGCCATAGCCCATGAGGAGCAAAATTTGATGTTATGTCATTCTACCATCCCTTGAACAAAATTGGAATGATTGTTGAAATAGAGGGCATGCTTATTAGATTCCCCTAGGTCTTGAATTAGATTGCATTCATGTAGTATGCTACATTAAATTGGAATATATGATCAATTTCTTTGAACATGTAATATTTCATACCACAGGGAAACCAACAAATAGTGTTATTCATTTAAACAAGCTATAATTAAGTTTTTATTATCAACACATTCCTAGAGCCTTTGTGAATTTAGAATATTGAAAAATGAAATTGGGTGGTTGGCCAAACAACCACCTATTTTAGACACCAGTTCATATCTCATTTACAAACTATATCTAAGTTATTATGATACATGTGAAAGCTAACATGGCTTATGGTGTTTCATATAAGGGTCTCCTTTGACTTTATCTACCACTATAATTGTTTATTGATATTGCGAAAAAGATGCATGAGACACAAGGCAACTTGGCTATCAAGCTCAAACCCCTATAAATAACTTGATCGGATTGTGTGGCCATGTTGTCGTAAGGGAAGACTAATGTATCGTCTCTCTTTTGTGCTTTATCTTTACCCATCAATTAATGTTACTTAGCGCAATATAATTGCCCATATGTTTTCTTTCATAACACTTACCCTTAGTATGGTACTCTTTGAAGGCATTTAAATTTCTCCCAAGTCTTCACTATAGAGGAAGGTAAAGACAATAATTATACCCCTTGAATTGTTTTTTATCTAGACCTATATGAATTGAAACAAATACTTTCCAACACTTTATATGGCATGTAGGTTATTGAGCACATTAGGCTACAAATACAAGTTATTTTCATCTATCCTTTCTTTGATGATGGTATTTCCTCCTTTCAAATACCCTTTTACGAATACATTATTTGCAAATATATCATTGATGATCTCCATATTCTTTTTGCCTTAACAATTTAATGCTCCATATTCATTTCCTCTTTGATAATTTTATGCTCCTTATTCATTTCCTTTTCGTTAATTTCATTCCCTCACTCTCCTTAACTTCCATCACAAGCCTTATTGTTTATTTTTATTAGTATTGTTATATTTTCAGCGAAGTTCAATGGAGGTTATCATTTGCTTCAAGGGATGTCATGTTAGCATGAGAACGAGAAAAAGAAAGTTACCATTGAAGTGTGACTTTGTGTGATGTGTGGGAATAGTAAATATGAAAGGGCAACTTCATCAAATGCCACAATAAAGATGATTTTTAAGGTCAAAACTCAGCCAACATGGTATTTGATATATGAAACCTCCTTTTTACAAACAAGGCTAGTCTTCACTTTTACCTCTGAGAATTGTTCAAATTTTGTATCCCTTGAGTTTCAGCCGTGACCAAGCTTGAAAATAAATTGGGCCCTACCAATACAGCTACACAGCGATTCAGTCTATCTTCTCACATAAAACACTTTTACCTTCACAATTATTGCATGTGTACAATGCAATGTTAACGCCGAATGGTATATGTTATTTGATTTAGAGGTATAGTTATTACTTTTGTAGTTGATGTTGATAAGGGGTGTGATTGATTTTGTAAGTGTAGAAATATAGATGAAGCACTTCATTTAAAGGTTCTATCTACATTTAAAACTTGTTACAAATTCGTACATAGACATTTCTAAATCTTATATCATGAGTGCTAGCGTTTTATGGGTATTTTTTTGCAAATCTTATATCATAACAAAAGTGCAAGTAATATTCATTTATTTTCTTAATAGTACTTTGAATCCACATAGTAGTAAGAGACAATGGTATGTTAATGTCAATGGAAATACAACAGTTTTCTTTTAAAGCGGGGAAAAAGAGGGAAACATAGATATGGAATAACTAACATAGTGTTGATAGTTCAAAGTATGGAAAGGAATGGAGGGTGTAAAGTTTGAAGGGATGGATGCGGTAGAAATATTTACATAAAGAAGGTTACGGAGGAGATTCATTACCATCCGCTTTCTTTGAACTGAGGATGACACATTTCAATCTGTTGATTCCACAGTATGTCTCTTTTTTCAGGGAAAGTGTGAAGTAGTATTTTGTTGCCGATGACATTGCTTGTAATTTCACTATTCGCATCTTTGTCTATAGACAATAGGTGGAGGTTATTAGTTGCAACACCCATGATTGATTCAGTTATCTCATCAAAAGCAGTAATTGATTGAAGTTCCCCTGCTGGGTCCTTTAGATTGATCATGAGTGCATATCTATACTCATAGTTATGAACTTGTATGTTGTAACTCAAACAAAACCATGAACCATTTCCATGCTCTCGCACTATTTTCCTGCATTGTTTGTCACCTTTTTGAAGAGTACATGCTGTGTTAAAAAAATTGTCCATACTGATATTTGTGATTTCTTTGAACTGAGGATGACATATTTCAATTTGTTGATTTTGTGGTATGTCTCTTTTTTTAGGGAAAGTGTGAAGCAGTATTCATTTCAGCTCCACCCACGATATTTTACCGTCTCAGTCGGCATCCAAGTTCCTAAAAACAGCGAAAAACACTTTCAGAAATCTATGAGTAGCATAACAGCAATAGCCCTAGAGGGCATCAAGAGCTTTGCACATAGAGATCAACTATTGAAAATTCAGAGGGATGTGCATCAGGTTGCTATGGATACACACCACTACAGGGGCCTGCCCTGAGTGACACAGATGTACAATAATTTTCCTATTATTTCTTTGCCATGAATGCTATCATCGTGGTGATATCCGGAAGAGGACTTTTTAAAAACATTCATGAACAGGAGGCCTTTAGGACTGAATATATTTACCTTACACAAGGTGGATTACAATTCTAAGGTAGACAGCCATATGCAAAATAGAAAGAAAGAAAGAAAGAAAGAAAAAAAAAGAAAGAGAAGAAAGAGAAAAACACCCAAGGAAGGAGAAATGTCAGTAGGAGAAATCTCCAGAGGATTTGCTTAGTCAGGATCAGTGTGCAGGTTTACCATGAAGATTATGCTAATCAATATGAAGAAGATACGTACATTAGCCACCCTCGGGCAGGACTGAATAATATGGATATCAGTTATTCTGTGTATGATCTACAAGAGCAACGAGTTATTCTTGACACCTTCAATTGTCACAATCATAAGAAAGAGGTATGAAAAATCACTGTAAAACACACAATTCATAGGTAATCCACAAATTATTTTTAAAAATCAGTAATTTTAAATTTTAAATGGTGGAAGCACCCAACCACCTATGCGAGACCCCTCCCTTAGCCTACGGTCCTATGCAGGGGGGCAATGCACAATTTTATAGCAAGTGTTATTTGTTTTGTAGGGTTTGATTTTTTTGAAGTGTTCACTTAGAACTAATACTGCTGCTCCAAGCAATGTTTTGTTGACAGGTGGTTCAAAAGAGTACAATACAAAAAGAAAATATTTCAAACCCCCACCCATCCCTCTCACTAGAACTGAGTCTTTTATACATTTGCTTCACTTTTTCAGGAGAAGATTATGTTTTATGAAATTTTCATGAAACTGCTAAAATATCCTCTAAATTTGGCGGGTTTGAACTTTTTCCAAAAAAATTCAAATGCGGACCACTGCCTTAGTGTATGCATTGTAAAAAAAGGAAATAAATTTATTGGGAAAAAAAAGAGAGTGACAATAATAGATCTGTATATATTCTCTTTAGCACAAGAAAACAAGGTGTGGGGTATTGCTGGCCCGGGGGGTACAACTAAAAACCCTTTATAAACATACAAAGCAAATACATTTTCTCTGGAAACCCACAAAAAGAGTGGTTCCCAAACCCTAAAAAAAAACCAAAAATAAAAAATTCCCTCCCAATCGTTAAAATGTCTCAGTCGGCCCGTTGGCTAATTGCTAACCCAATGGGCCTCGTGGATAGTACAAGATGAGATCCTTCCTTCCTCACACATTGCACTCACCCGAACGACTTTTGCACAACGGGATTATGCTCTCGCAGGCCTTTTGTATACACCTCCGACCCGCAGTCTGAATAAAACTTAAGCAGATCGTCGAAGCTCAAGTTCTTGTGGGCAGCCGGGTCGTTTCTACTAATTAGTGCAGTCTGAATTCTAATCCTAGATCAGAAAACTTGCATTAACAACAGTTTGTCCAAATGCAATTATACTCAAAATTTAATAGCATAAAATACTTCCATTTAATTATATTGATGTTTTCTAGGATAAAAAAAAAGGGCTATATTTTTGTCACTCTAAATCTTCAGCCATAGACAATGCTACCAAAATCAACGCTCAGTAAGCACCTATTTCAGCAATGTATGGACTTTGGTTCATTCCTTTCAATAGTGTCACCCATGATATGCTAAATGAATCAAACCTCATAATAGAGCTATCCATTAAGTTAATGCTAAATTTTGCTGGTAGTTAGGAAGAAGAAGCACTCATGTATATGGCTTGTTCAGCTTGGATCTTGGTATCACCAATAATCTCTGCAAGAACATTGACCATCCTTAAAATGATGGAATCGATTGACATCCCTCAAAACAATTTGTCGACCAACAACCTTGGAAATGAATTTGGTCGCGGTGTGACAATCGCCACATACATGAAGGTTTTTCATAATTCTGATAGATGTCCCAGAGGGTGTGCTGATTAGCCCAAAGGCAATAGCCAGCTTCTCACTGTGGTGGCCAAGAGAATGGCGCTTCTGCTCTTCTTCAACATCATGTAGCACAAAGTTCATATCAGGCAAATACCCTACTTTCTTTATTTGTCTCATTAAGTCATCCAATTTTGCATAGATATCCACTGTTTGTGGATGTGATCTGTCTTCGACAAGAAACGAATGTACCCTATTTATGACTTCAATCCAGCTACGCCCTGGTTCCTTCTTCAAATCCTTGTCTTTCATCATTTTTATAACTTTTGCTCTATCAACCCATCTCTCAGCAGAAGCATAAATGTTTGATAACAGGACATAGCTTGCTGCATCTCGTGGTTCTAATTCTAGGAGACACTCTGCTGCCCGCTTTCCTAGTTCCAGGTTGCCATGAATTTGACAGGCTCCAAGCAAGGTCCGCCACATTAAAGCACCAGGTGGAAATGGCATTTTGTGAATGAACCCCTCTGCCTCTTCCAGGCATCCAGCTCGACCAAGGAGGTCAACCATACATGCATAGTGCTCTATTGTTGGTTGAATACCATGGTCATGTTTCATTGCATTTAAGTACCATCGACCTTCATGCAGTAAACCTCCATGGCTGCATGCTGAAAGAATACCAACACAGGTGTTTTTGTCCGGTTTGATGTCTAGAGTCTGCATTTCTTCAAAAAGGTGAAGGGCTTCGATGCCATGCCCATGCTGGGCATACCGTGCAATTATTGTATTCCATGTGACCACATTTTTGTTAACCATATTATCAAAAACCTTGCGTGAATCCTCAATTTTTCCACATTTAGCATACATGGTAACGAGGGCATTCCCCACAGAAACTTCTGAGTCAAATCCAGTTTTAATTATGCAGGCACAAACCTGTTTCCCCTGTTCTAGGGCTGCTAGACTTGCACATGAACTTAAAATACTAATAAAAGTAAAATTGTTGGGCTTCATATCTAATCTCTGCATTTGGCATAGGAATTTTAGGGCTTCTTCACCATGTCCATTTTGATCATACCCCGTAATCATTGCATTCCATGAGACCAAATCTCGCACACTCAACTTCTGAAACATTTTTTCGGCAACCTCTATGCTTCTGCATTTTGCGTACATGCTAACAATGGCATTACTGCCAAATATATTCAACGCACACCCAACTTTTACTATGGTGGCATGGACAAGTGTACCCCATTCCAGGGCTTCTAGGTTGGCACATGCTCCAAGGACACAAGTGAAGGTAATGTGGTCGAGTTCCATTCCAGTATGTAGCATTAGATGAAACAATTTAATAGCTTCCTCATCATTTCCAGTCTGGCAATATCCTGCGATCATTGCATTCCATGAGATTCTGTCTCTATTGTGCATTCTGTCAAAAACTTTCCTCGCACTCTCTATGCTTTCGACTTTTCCATACATAGCAGCGAGAGAATTTTCACCATAAATCCCTGGCTCAAGAATACATTTGATCATATGAGCATGGATCTCTTTGCCATGCTGCAGGGTTTCTGGACTACTGCATGCACTGAGGGCAGTGGCTAAAGTGACCTCATCTAGCTTCATGCCAGTGTTCAACATTTCAACAAAAAGTTCCAAAGCCTCCTTACCATTATCGTTTTGGGCATATGTTGCAATCATAGCAGTCCATGCGATCTTGTCTCGTTCAGGCATTTTGTCAAACATAGTATGAGCGTCATCTATGCTTCCACACTTAGAATACAAGGTAACAAGCAAATTCAATACAAATGTATGCAGTTCAAATCCTGTCTTGATGATGTGGGCATGTACTTGCGTTCCCTCTTGCAGCGCTCCAAAACTGGCACAGATTGTTAGAATACTAACAAAGATGATATGGGTTGGTGTTATACTTGCAAGCAGCATTACACAAAACAAATTTAAGGCTTCTTCTTCAAAGCCATGCTGGGCATAAGCTACAATCATTATGTTTCATGACGCAGTATCTCTGTCAGCCATTTTGTCAAACACTTGGCACGCTTCCTCTACACTCGTACACTTGACATACATGGCGACAAGGCCATTGCCTACAGAAACGTCCGATTCCATCCCAACTTTTATGGCCAAAGCGTGGACTAACTTCCCCATTCCAATAATCATCTAGCTCGAACATGCCCGCAGAACTGCAGTGAATGTGAACAGGCCTGGCTTCATTCCTGTGCCCAACATTCCGGAGAAAATCTTCAATGCATCTTCATCAAACCCATTCTGACCATGCCCTGCAATCAGTGACGTCCAGGAAATCACATCAACATAACAGCAGGCAAGCAAGCAACATTCAAAAAACATAAAAATTTCAAGGGCATCGTCGAACAGGTATTGTTATTGTACGTTTATTTGCTTCTCTTGGAATTTGGAAAATGAATAAATTGTTCTTTGGTAAAGATTTGCTTTCATGGTTGTTTGTTGGATAGTCTTCATTTCTTCTGCTTCAAAGGGCGTCATGCCTGCTCCGTAGCCTTTCAGAGGCACTATATCTCCGGCCTTCCACCCCTAAGGAGGAATCCACCAAAGATCTTGAATGCCAGCCTGTTTGCGTATCTCGGTAAGGCTAGCATCTTCGAGCCAGAAATTCATGGCTCCCTCTGAATTATGACGGCCCCTGAACCGCTCTCCATTTGTGACAACGGTATCTCTCATATGCTTCAATAAATGACAAAGAAACCCCGTATCTCCAATGTGCTTTCTTGCCTCTTCCCTAAGCGCAGGTCGCAAGATAGGCACTAAAATTATTGTGTGATGTGGTACTAAGAGGCAAGACAGACATCACCGACCTTAATTACACGATACAATGGAAGCTTTCAAGTTTTGCACTTAAAACCCTCTCTGTGTACAGAAATTTTATCAAATATTGTCCTCGTCGCAGCGGATTCTGGCTCGAACTCCGCGGATCGCTGGTTTGCCTGTACCGTTTTCAGATTGCCGATCTTTCAAGCTTCATTTTGCATCTTTTTGCGCCGTATTTTGACCTCTACTGCGGGTTCTCGAACGTTGCTGCAAGAAATAGCCTGATTTCGAGTTCCTTAGCCTTGGGGTGAATTTCCTTTCGTAAAACTGCTCTGCATCGAATTTCTTCCGGCGAAAACTTATTTTCTTCGAATTTTTCGGTTTCGCCGTTCTCTCCTTCAAAAGTCTGACGAACTCGGTTTCAATTATTTCCGTGGAACGATTTTTCTTGAAAAGAAAGGCTCTGGATTGTGATGTGGTCCGAAGAGGCAAGACAGTTCAAAATTAATCCGAAAACTGTTAAAAATGCGAAAACGTTTAGACGGCCATCAAACCGTCAACTTTAAGACAGTCGTAGAAACGTCCGGAGGTCCTTTACCATAGGGGGAACGCCTTCGGCGTCCCACATCTGATCATTCCAGTTTCCATTTGTAATTCCCATGCTAGCTTGGTTATTTCGAACCCTGCCGTTGAACTAAAACCAGCCCTGTTGTCAGGCTTAGGAGTAAAAAAGGCCTCTCATACCCTCTTGTTGCTTGAAGTCTATGGCCATGAATTACAATGTCATCATTTTTAGAAAAAAACCACTAGGGTAGAGGGAGGGAGATGAACCAAGGGTGCCACCAGGTCAAACCCAAATAGAAATCCTTTCATTCAATTAAGTCAACAATGTAGAAAATAAATCTGTAGCATGAAATAGAATACTAACTAATAGGAGAAGGGGAAACAAAATATGGACATGGTTGGGCACGACCCGCTTTCAAACCTATACAACAATATGCTTGCAAAACTGGCATTGAGATATAAAATCGCTCCCCAGGGGGCTTGGGGCATGCATGCATAAATTTATTCTGCCATAAAAACACTCATTTTAACCAACTCTTTGCAAATTTGGTGTAATAAAATCTCTTCGATTGCAAAACTGGCACTGAGATAAAAACTCGCTCCCCAAGGGACTTGGGGTATGCATGCATAAATTTAATCTGCCATGAAAACACTCATTTTAGCCAACTCTTTTCAAATTTCGTGGAAGAAAATCAGTGAAGCAATTTAGTCTGCTACAACAGGAAAGATTTTAAAAAGAAAAATTACTATTATGCTAATAATCAACATACAAGAGCATTACTAGAGATTTCGATATTACAAATTGTTTCCATCTTGTGTTACTACTGCAGGGTAGGGTGTTTGCCAACCATTGACCGTCACAAAGATGTAACTTGTTAGACATTGACAGCAGTTGAACACATATTCCTTTAATAAGTTTAGAATTATACAAGAAACTTTCAACAGATATTGGACGAATACTAGTTATTAGTTGCTCTCCAATGCACATGGCCTACAGAAGTTACGCTAGATTTGATTGAACCTCAAATTGGTGTGATTCCAACCACACCTGCAAATGACACCAGCAACCACACAATTTAGTGAGAAACAAGGAATAACCAAACATTTAAACAAGGTCCACAAAGCAAGTAAAAGTGAGAATTACGAAGAAATAGCATATTTCTTTTACACTTCCTTACTCACTTGCCTCATGAATCGAAAAAAAGAAAAGATTAGCATGTAGAGCAGAGAACTCCAATTTGGTGAGGGACGATGATTACATACAAAAGCAAGCTCAGGTTATGAATACAATTACAGATCATATGGTAAGCCACAAGAGGAATTTGAAGAAGTTAACCTAATATTTTCAAAAAACATTTAGTTATGGAGCAGAAAATAGAAATATCGCAATTCTTCTGAATAAGAGAGCTTTTAAGAAAGCCAAGAAGCACTCAGCTAAAAGTTGTGAAGAATGAATGCATGGTGAAATTTTAGTTGTTGAAAAAAAAAATTCACACAATCTTGCCAGGAAAAATGGACTCCAGCAAGGATCTCGTGGTGCTCACATGCATTTCATTCTAGACACTGACTTCTAGTACCCACAATGATCCCTAGGAAAATCTTACAAAGGCTAAATACCAGTCAACTTGATATCCAAGTGCCATGCTTCCTTAAAATAGTGGACAGATCAGGTAAACTTAGTTCTTCCCAATGCACACATTACATAATCTTTTATATGCAAACTATGTTTCAACCTCTTAAAAATTGATGAATTTGAACTCTATACATATTTTTCTATATGCAAACATACAACTATGTTTCAGCCTCTCAAAAGTTTATTAATTTGAACCCTATACCTTCACAAGCTCTTGTGATCAACCTCTCAACCATGGCTAGTTTCTATCGCTTTATTCTATTTTTATAGAAGGGATCAACAAATTAGTGGTCTACACCTCTTCAACCATGGCAGAATGACGTAAGAGTTAGAACATCTAGTGGTGGTGGTAAAAAGTCATCTTCCATACCTCTTCTCTACATTTCAAAATCATTCACAAAAAATCAATGCACTTTCACTATAGTACATGTCAATTATCTGATTCTTCTTTAGGTTGACATCTCCTAGTAGCTTTTGAAGCTATGTTGCATCCTTATATCATGTTAGCATTGCAGCCATATATTTAGCTTCAATGCTATATATAACAAAATATGCTTCTGCCTTGGAACACTGGCTAACTGCGGCATTCTCGAGGCCAATAACCATATCCCACCAAACTTTAAGATTTCTGAGTTCTGTAAAAATATTTTAAATATTTTATTTAGCTCAAGAATGTTTTCGATCTATACTTACAGGCGATAATGAACAGCTGAGATTTTGTTTATATAATAGCGTCATATATGATCCAGCAGGGCTCTTTGCGCTCTTATCTCTTTTAGTTATGATTGTGATAGGGAAAAGGGCAAATATATGGTCCATCGGCCCTCTCATGGATTACTCAGACTTGAATTGAAGAAGCCCCATTAGTTGTACTCTGTGTGTCGGATCTTCTAAGTGTAGGTTGCTAGCCTTCTTGTTCTGAACTTCTAAGTGTAGGTTGCTGACCTTCTTGTTCTGACCTTCTAAGTGTAGGTTGCTAGCCTTCTTGTTCTGAACTTCTAAGTGTAGGTTGCTGACCTTCTTGTTCTGACCTTCTAGGTGTAGGTTGCTTGTGCTGAAAAATCATTTTGTTATTCTTGCCAACAAGACAACCAGTTAGTGTTCATTTCCATAGGTAGTAGACATTCAGAAACAGTAGAGATAAAAAGAAGTAGAACATTTGTGATATACTTTGATTGTCCTCCCAGATATAATCAATGCCCCTTACCTTAGACTGCATATTTGGAAATATATCCAAAGCCTTCTTGTATGAAGAAAATCACTCATATATGGTAATGAGCTAAGAAGCTCAAAATTTTGTAAACCACAAGTCCTTGATATATTTGAAAATATCAAAAGCAAACCTACAGCTATTGCATTTTCCTGCTTGCATTCATTCTTCCTGGAAGAAAGTTCTTTCTCTTTCAACAAAAGTCTCTTGTAGCCCTTTTCCTCACATTTCTAACAAACAATTTTGTGTTTCTTGATTATGTTTCTACCCTGATTCTGTAGAAGTGTTTATATTAATGTTATATTTTCTTTTATTTTAATTGAGACCAAAACAAAAGAACTAACTCAAACTCCTACACATTATGCAGAATATAAGGAGGGCGAAAGGCAGTCTCTCACCGAGTGGTGAATGTTGGCAAAAGTGATGAAAACTTCACGAGCAAACATGTGACTGCGAGTGAGAGCTCTTTGTTCACTGATAAATTTGGGGGCTTTTAAAAGGCTTTGCATTAATTGCCTGCACGAGATGAACTTTGTATTCTTTGAATGCATCACCGCTTTTCTCACTACTTTATTCTCTTGAAAAATATACAACAAAGTTTAGTGCATGTATCGTATCTTGAGCATTGGCATATGAATAGCGAATGTGAATTAATCCCCGATAAATTGTGTGCAGTTTACCATATATAGAGTCATGGTAGTTCCTTAGCCGTCAGTTGCACCATTCTTTCCATCTTCACTGCCCCATCCCCTCGTCAGTCTTCCGCACCATGTACAACACTTGTGGAGAGAAACAATATGTGTTCCACCTTGATATTGACGCCCTTCACATGTTACAACACATAAACAGTCACATATAACGTCCATTCTAGTGAAGACCATTTTTAACATATATTTTATTTTAACTTTTAGTAACTGTTAATATGGCATGTCTTGACTCTTAATGATATCATCTGCAAGCCAGTGTATTGGAGAAGCAATGGGATCTGTTGAAAGTTCTTGTGCACCATGGTTATTCAAATTCACAGCGGCTTCATCAGAGACATGTCTTGTGGCTTGCCACTGGTGTGATATTTGCCTCTTGTGGCGCGCATAGACATCCATCCATCTGAGCTAACTCCTCTACTACGGAACAGGTACTCTCAGCTCTCGATATGTTCCTCATACAATTATGTGATTTATGATTTTATCTGCCATGACCAATTGCTCTTGCTGACAAAATTCCAGATTGGGCTGAATTAAGAGTAATACAACCTTTATCTTTGCCAGAGTGCAGAATGTGCAGTGAAGCTGATACTTTTGGCGTTCATCTATGTTTATATGTCTCATGGAGAAGAACACACTATTTATGGCCAACTACACATTTGTCTTATCTCATTAATTTAGTTGCAGCATTCAAACTCAGGCCGGCATGTTCTTTGAAATTCTTTGCCATCAGTTCCCTTCTCACATATTTTCTATGATTAAGACCCTCCGGTTATCATACAAGGATATTTAAAGGTGTCGCCTTCTGCTCCAATTAGGGACATGACATCCAAACTCTCCACATATTGTCACATACATCCAAACTCTTTAGATATTTATTATTACGACACCCAAACTCAGGCCAACATGTTTGTTGAATTTTTCACCATCATTTCTCTTCTCACTTAACTTCTATCATTCACATCATCCAAGTATCATACAAGGATATTTAATGATGTATCCTTTTGCTCCAATTAGGGTTTGCATGGAGCAAATGCCTTCTCTCATTTTGATTAAGTCAGTGTTCAATGGGGGTATATCCCCCCCAAATTTTGACATTTCTGGGGACGAGGACACCTCAGGGACTTGGGGATGTCGGGGAAACATCCCCTCGCCATACCACCACCACGACCACCAAGAATCAAGGGACGTCCCCGGGATGTTTCCCTAAAGTGGGGATGTTTCTATCGTAGAGGGGACATTTCAGGGACTTCAGGATGTCCCCAAGGCTTTGAAGAAATTTGCAAGTCCCTTGACCATCCTAAAGACTTTCAGTTGCCCCCTGCTCCAAAAACACCAAAAAGGCGTCTTTTTAATATTAAAAATATATTTTTTTGGGATGTTTGTGCCCCCAACCCTAATCCAATAGTTTATGAGGCCCCACCCACATTTAAGCACACAAATAAACTATAAATGAACCTCACACCATCACTCCAAATTGCTATCAAAGCTTGCAAACATTGAGCAAGGCCGCATGAGTGAGAGGTTGAGAGCATTAGCACAAGGGAGAGCAAGAACCAAGCCTTAATTGATCAACCGTTCAAGCGTCAACACGTTCATCAAGCCAGAAACCCTCAAGCCTGCAAGGTAAGCCATGGCCCATGGCCCTTCATCTTTTGGAATTTTGCTATTTTCAATTTTTGGATTTGCATTTTAATATTTTATTTTTTCCTTTTAAATTTATAAATCGTTAAAGAAATAAATTGTTCATGGCACTATACGTGCTTGTAAATTTATAAAATATTGTTTTTTATTGTTTTAGGGTTGTTAAACAACAATTAAAAACCCCTAAATAGTTCATTTAAAAATTAAAATCATTGTTTGACGAAGGTTGAAGATTCAAGAACAAGGATTCCTATTTTTTGTGTATCATTTGCTTATGCGCTTTGTGTGAATTGAAGCAAGAAAAACAAAACCAAAAATCCAGAAGCCCTTGCATGATGTATTATTAATGACTTATGTATCCATAAATTTCATTTCTTGTAATGCCACTATGAGTTCTCACAACATGAGTGACGAGGAGGTTCACTAGAGACTCTGAGAATTGATGTGAACGGGGTGGAAGGGAGGGTGGGGTGATGTAAGTAGTTCCAGCGGGAGTGCAGCTACACAATTGTAGTTGCAATTCCAAGTTATTGGAAGATTTTGCCAAGGGTGCCTTTGACAAGAACGCCCCTTTAAGACAATTTGCAACCAAACTACAACTTCAAGCAAACCCTGAGACGGCAAGGGGCACTAGGTCATAGAAGTATAATTTTCGTCAACTTGAATTTCAAGGCAGCATTACAAGAGTTAATGAGCACCTGCTTAACATCCAAGGCAAAGGTGTGGAGGTATGTGGCAAATTGTCACTCAAACAAAGGGCTAAAATACATAAATTGTGGGGTTGTAGTGAAGAAAAAACACCTATAATTGCTATTATGCCCATCAAAGGGTCCTACCCCTAGTACTGAAACTTCCCAAGAGGCATGACTTCCTCCTTGGCCATCTAGTTTAGGGGCAGCAGAGCTTAAAAGGAAACATAGAATGACTAGTAGTAGTGATACTTTAAGTTTAAACAAAGTGGCAGAGCTATTCAATGTGCAATATGAGGATGAGGTAGATGATGCCATTGGCAAATTTTTCTTTGCCAATATCATTCCAATCCATGTGGCCCACTCTCCTTATTATAAGGAGATAGTGGCAAGGATAATAAGAGCAAGGCTAACACGTGCCACCAGAAAGACAAATTTGAGGACAACAATCATGGATAAAAATTGTTCGAAGATTAATATTTTAATGGAGAAAATGAAGGCTACCTAGGTCACTAGTGGATGCAGCATAGTCATGGATGGAAGGATGGACAAACCTTAGGCATCATTCACTCATCAACATCATGGTCACAAATACAAATGGCCCTTACTTTTTTAAGGCTAGTGATTGTTTAGGGCACCGCAAGGATGCCGATTTTCAGTTCTAAATCCTTAGAGATGCTATTGAGGAGGTTGGACCGGAGAATGTGGTGCACGTAGTGACATATGTGGCCCATGTGTGCAGAGTTGCAAGGAAGTTGATTGAGGCGACCTACAAACATATTTGATTGACTCATTGTTGTGTGCATGCCATGAATAATGCACTCAAGGACATGGGAAAAATAGGTTGAAACAAAGAGGTTGTTAATGATGTTAGAGATGTGTAGATGTTTATCTACAACCACCACACTTTACATGCACTCTTCAAGACCTTATCCAAGCAAGAATTTTTGACATCTGTAGAGACTAGATTATGCATCGTACTCCATTCTCTTGGAAAGGATGCTTGAGTTGCAAGAGGCATTGCAAGTAATGGTTATGACAAGAGTGTGAAATGTGTGACCCAATTCTACGCTAGAGCAGGGGAAGAGGATGAAGGAGATGGTGAAGAGTCACATTTTTTGGGCTGATGTAAAATACATTGTATCCATCATTGCTCTAGTGTTCAAAATTAAGATATGGAGACATATTAATCCAAAAATTTACACCTAAGCAATTTTTTGGGGATAACCATGATGAATTCAAAGTTAAAAAATGTTTTTCTAAGATTGATGACTTTGAAAGGATGCAAAAATTGTCTAAGTGTTGAGAAAACTAAGCCAAATCGGAATTTCGGAGTTTCCAAGCAATTTTTTAGGGAGTTCGCAAATTGCTTCTCAACTTCCGATTCCCAATTCTTTATCCCGATTTTTCAGGTTTCCAGAAGTCTAGAGCAATTGAGCATCTCAACTGCAAATTGCTTTTGAATCTTTGAGTTCCGATTTCCTGCTCCTCTTTGGTTTTTGGGGAATTGGGGTTCCTAGGTAATTTTACAAATTGGTTGCAAATTGTTGTCAAACCTATAAATCTCGATTTTCTAACATAATCAAGGAATTGTGATTTCAAAGACTTCAATCAATTTTGTTAATGAACTACAAAATGCATTGTGACTTCCAATTTCCGATTCCCCAAAACTGCAAAGTGTACCTTGATACCTGAATCCTGAAATGTAATTTTTTGGCATGGAAATGTAAACAACTAGTATGTTCCAAATGTCGTGAGAAGCTCAAATCGTTCATGACTTAGAGGCATTGCTCCTCAACCCTGCCCTAATGAGACAAGAACCGCACCAAGGTTGTTGCCCCTTGACCTTGCTGAGGGCTGCCACCCCCAAACCCCCACTCCTGGAGCCAAAAAGGAAGAAATCTAATTATACAGGGGAAATGCGTCGATATACAAGATTATAAATTTGAAGGAGCTTATCAAGAAGATGTGTGGGGGAAAAAAACCTAATTTGCAGCTGCTTATTGGACGAATCACTTTTGCAATTTTTACATTGTGCAAAAAGTGTACATTGGTGTTGTAGTTTCTATTTTTAGTAAAATTAACTTGGTCAATATTCCATACAGCTGAAAAGTAGGGTGTTTTTGGCTATAAGTATGTATTTTGAATTCATTTGTAGAGGACTTTTACACAGTTGAATATTTTTGCTTGTTGGAGGAACTACTTTGAAAGACTTCTTAAGGGAATTTCTTCAGGGATATTTGGAGAGACTGTGTTGGTCGTGATATTGTAAAAGGACATTTTAATCTTGAGGTAATTTGAACTGTTGAAGACTTGGAGGAATTTTTGGATAGACTTCGTGCTGCCCAAAAGTTTTTAGAAGAGCTTGTTTGAGGGGAAACGAGTGTATGAAGCTTTGTATTCATCCTTGTGAAGAAATACAACAAGATTTGTTGAACTTTGTGTCATGGTCTCTTTGGTGAGCATGTGTTCTTATGTCAGATGTTTACCTTTCTTTATTCTTTTCATGCATGTAAGATTCCAATGAGAAGTGTTTCTTATATTAAATGATCTCCTTGCAAACTAGAATAAGCTCTAAGTTTACTTATTTGAAATGCAAGTTTTTCTTTTTTCTCTCTCATTCTCATTCCTTTCTTCGTGCTTTTCAGTTTATGATTCCTTTCCCCAAGTGTAAAATTCCACCCCCACAGGTTAGTGTAGATATTGTACATATTCTTTCTTGATCAATTTTGGCTTTCAATAAAGGGTACCTCCCCCCACAATAGAGGATGGACTTTGTCCCACACACCATTGTCAAAGTGCCATATTTTGCCTGCAACAAAATATTTTGCCAACGAGACATAAATGCACCTACCCTTGGAGAGGTGTATAAGTGCATTGGAAATATGCTTGGCCAAATGAAGGTCGTTGTACAAGAAAAAGACCCCACATTGTAATTTCTACAATGAACATATTCAACCAATCATTCACCAAAGATGGGAGAAGTTCAACACTCCCTTGCACATGGCTGCCTATGCATTGAACCCGAAGCGGGGTACATACAAAGATCTGGTAGAGTTAACCCCATACAAGATGTTGAGGTGAAGGCAGGGATGATGAAAGCTATTCAGAAGATGTACATTTCCACAGATGCTAACATCATTCATACTGAGTGCTCAAAATTTGCCGCTCTTCTAGGATATCCAGAAGAGGTCAAGCTGGATAGGGAGACTATGGCGTAGGAGGACCCAATTATGTGGTGAACTACGCATGGGCCTACTTCTTTAACAACCACACTAGCCATTCGTTTGCTGTCCTAGGTATCTAGTTTTTCTGTTGTTGAGGAATTGGTCTACTTATAGCTTCATCCACTCTATTGAGAAGAACAGGATTACCTTTAGGAGGGTAAGGAGAAGCTTGTTGTTGTACATAGTGCCTTTGCATCATATAGACCACAACACGCTTACGTATAAGGAGATTCTAGCAGCCCAATGGGATGTAGGGCCAGAGGAGCCAACACAAATTGTTGATGATGTGACACATACAAGATTGGTTGGTATTGGTTTGGAGGAAATTTACTTTGAGGAGTCCAACAGTTCAAGTGATGAGGAGTTTCGCACAAATTGTGGAGATGATTTCTGATTAGAGGCATTGGGCCATTAGCCCATTGTATTTGAAATTTGGATGTGATCATCATTTTGATTATAAATTATGACATAAATTATATTGATATTTGGGATTTTCATTGTTCAATGTAATGTGTTTAGTATTTCAAAGTTTCATTTTTTATTCCTTATAAAAAAAATATAACTAATTTTGCAAGTACTATATCTATTTGCAATGCCGTCCACTTGCCATTCCCAAACCTAGGCCCTTAGTCCTTCCATCCCCGAGACCTGTTCCCCTGTTCAAAGACTCCGCGGAACTATGGATTGAGTTAAACCTCAACATAACACAGCAAATGCATACTTTAATTCCTATAACACTAGTTCCCGTGAATTAATAAAATAAACACTATTTGATACATTAGTAAACACTTGAATGAGGTGCTTAATCTAGGAGGGATTTGCTTAAATGAAAGTGTATAGTGTCTAGGTATATGGACCTCTCTCTTTATAAATGGGAAGGAAAAGGGGAGATGTAAAACATGAGGAAAAGACTAGCAACAGAATTTCCCCAAGTCAAACTAAACGGCCTAAAGAAGTGAGAAGGGTAAGAGGGATAAAAGATTAGGATCGAAATTTAGCAAAAAAAAAGCTTATTGAAAAGAGAGATAAAACAAGGCATTCGAGAATGTGAAAGACGTGTGCCTCAAATCATAGACCAAAAGGCACTGGTCTCCTTAGAAAAAAAGAGCCCAAGTGGAGGAAACCATAGGAGGGGTACTCTCATTCCTCCTCCCAAATGAGAGATAAACACATGATGGAAGCCAAACTTTTGGTTGATAAAAGTTATGTTAACAAAACATGGAGATGCTGAATCTTTTTATATGTGCCTCTTGGATCCTCTAGTAGTTTGTTTTACATGTAGCTGCTACAGCATGCAGACAATTGTTGCATTTTAGTTCTAAATTCTATCAGTTTCTTCATTGTCTTATAAGAGAAAAGCATGTGCATTACTACAAGGGGAAGATTGTACACACATTGTGTGAGCGTCCTGTGCATTGAGAAGATAATACACACAATGTGTGAGCGTCCTGTGCATTGAGAATAGAGGAGAAGCCACTCTGTTAGCATTGAAACCTTGTCTTGGTCAACATGTGAAGTGGTGACTTATGGATTCAATGGGTTCCATCCCTAATGATAGTGTTTCGCTTTTTACATCTATATTTGCGGATTCAATGGGTTCCATCCCTAATGATAGGGTTTCTCTTTTTACATCTATATTTGGAATTTTTCAACCAGATTATATCATTCTAGTTCCACGCATACTCAATATCCAAACATAGGACTGCATTTTCCAGATAAGGTCGGAGTGTATTTAGCTCAGTTAATAGAAAGTACTTGTCTGTGTTTCTACTACTGACAAACAACTCATTACTGAATTTAGCTACCAGATTGTTGAAGGCAATTTCTCAAAATTATTAACCATGTGGCCGAAGAGGGATCCAAACAGAATCACATAATGATTAAATAATTAATACAACTAATCGCAGTTACTTTTTAACATAACAGTTTCCACCCCTCTTAAGAATCACAGTATCTTTACACAGAGTGGTTGGGGAAAAGGAAGATTTGGGCCTACCGCAAGCCAGTCTGCCCCCAGCATTTCCAGTAGTCAGACTAAGCTCGTGCCCACCTGAAACCAAAGGAAAAATATATAATTAACAATATATAAGTTGCATCTTTGACAGCCAAGAATTTTTCTCGTTTTACAAGGTAGAATTGAAAGGATATATAAAATAGGATGAGCCTTGTCCAAACAATTGCAACCTTAACTCGTACCAGTCATACCATTTTCCAGAACTAAACGAGTGCAATTTTTCTTTCAAGTAGCCATACTACTAGTAATTACCAGAAATACAGTCTGATTTTCAAAAGATATCTATGATAATAATTCTTTTAATATGCTGGACTTCTTATGACTTGTTTAAGAAGTAAACATTTCAAATAGTCAGTACAAGATTTCTTCACTTCGTAGCAACATAAAGACAAGTTAACAATGCCCAGAAATAAAGCAAACAATGATAAGCATGTCCTACCTTTCCCCAGGTCATCCTCTAGCTCATGAACAACAAACGCCCTGCCTATAACTGCATTAGGTCCACTCAGTGGAATCTGCAAACATAAAATATGAGGTCATGTAATTGTTTTGAAACATTCAGACTTACTTTAAATGAGGAAAAAGTTCAAGAGAACAAACACTGATTAAGGTTTCTAAAGATGGCGTCCCTTCTCAGACTAATTCGTCAGCATAATGCAAGTGTTTAGCCAATAATGACCTCATGTCATAATTAAAAAAGAGAATAACTTTGTTGAATTGTGGAATGCAGACATACTCAATAAAGGAACTTCTAGGACAATTTTACCTGTGAATCAACAATTGTTGCCTCGGCAACTCCTGTTAATAAACACCGAATAATTTTGTTCAGCTCCCATTCATTGAACAAAACCTGTATTTGTCACAATGAAAGTAAAAGAGCATGAAAGTGTATTACCATCTGAAGCTGCAACTATGTTCCCCAGGTCACCCGCATGGCGCACATCATCCTCAGGAGCACCATGAGTCAAACTCTTTGGGTTATAGTGCGCTCCTGGTCACCAAGTAGACGTACAAAGAATGGAAAAAAAGAAAAAAAAGAAAAAAAACATGATAATTATTAGGAATGCTAGGTGTTGAAGACAAACTAAGTCCTTGAACTGCAAACTATTTGCTAAACTGTGAAGCAAGCTTAACCTGTTGAGATGCATCCATTGGTAGTGTCACCAAACTCATGCTGTATGCAAAGAAAAAAGGTAAGTCATTAGGCAATGAAATAGCTCCTAAATTTTAATTTGAAAATAAACCAAGCCTTCTATCTTTCACAAACTTATTTCTCATAGTAAGCTTTAGTCACAGACAAGGAATGCAATTTTCCAATGCAGGAGGAGCTAATTAAGGAACACAACTCTGCAATTCATTATAGGTTTCATGTGATTCCTACCAGATGAAAGCCATGTTTCCCAGGTGCCAGTCCTGTCACACGGACATTCACTGTTGTGGGACCTGTTGCAGGAAAACAACATTTTCAATCATGTAATCTATATTATCAAAATAGTGGCAAAACATAAAAGCCATGGCCTATCATTGCATTTTAAATGCATGAATGCCAATTCTTAAGGGCATTTATCCACATCATACTGTAACTTCTCATATAATTATAGAAGCATAAGAGTTAAACATTTAGAGCTGAATTATAGATTGTAATAATCACAACCATCCCTTCATCCTCAACTATACCATACCTAGATTGCACTAGAGAGTTTGAGTTGCATGTTTAATTGCCGAACTGAAAATTATTAGTTAATAAATGTAACTTCAATAATGAAAACATTAGAAAGTCAAAACTGTAAAATGAACTAGAACTAGACTGCCACAACTGGGCAGATCTATCAAAAAGAATCACATGGAAGGACATATAAAGGGTGATGTGGTCATTGTTAGAGAGCCCAAAAGAAGGACCATATTAGACCATGCAGCCTAAAGATTCACAAAGACAACGATGGGCTCACACAAACAAGATCCATATGCAACATGAAACGACAAGCTTTTTTATAATAAATTAATAATCAATTAGGAAATTACACTTAGGCACAAGAATGAAAATCTTATTACTGTCTTGGAATCTAAGTAGCCGGTTCGGGTGCGGTAAGGGTACGTGTACGAAGTACCCAGTACGTGGGTACGGCAATTTTTTTTGCCTTGGGTGCGTCTTGGGTACTTTGGTACAAAAATATTTTAAAATAAGAAAATATAGAAATTATAGCCAAGGGTCAAAATCTATTACCAGCTCTGTGGTCTGGTATAACCC
The DNA here is from genome assembly GCA_019776745.2 of Taxus chinensis. Classification (NCBI taxonomy): domain Eukaryota; kingdom Viridiplantae; phylum Streptophyta; class Pinopsida; order Cupressales; family Taxaceae; genus Taxus; species Taxus chinensis. The sequence continues at coordinate 731,087,810 of CM034153.1, read as the reverse complement.
TCCTGCTATGGAATACGTGGAAGGAAATAAATAGAAGAATATTCCAATAGGAGAGTAGAGACATGTCTTCGGTGTGGGAAAAGATTAAAATGAATGTTGTTGAATCTATCAAGCATAAGATTTGTCTGCCTCGACCTCTTTTGACTGAATGGGATCACCTATGCAATATGCTTCCTTTGCAACCTCGATCTTCTACCATGGCTGCCATAAGACCAAGAAAGAAAAATCAGCTGGATAGAAAGTGGACAGCTCCTTCTGCTGGTTATGGGAAATTGAATACCAATGGCACCTCTAGAGGCAATCCCGGTCAGGCAAGTATGGGAGGCATTGGTAGATCTTCAGACAGTTTTGTGGCCTTCTTTTCTGAGAAATTGGGTTATTCTACGAGTAACTTAGCTGAGAAAAATGCAGTCTACAGGGGGCTGCAGGAAGCTCTGAAAATTGGATGGCAAAAAATTCAGATGGAATCTAATTCCCTGCTGATTGTTAAATTGTTATCTACCCCTATAAGTTTCAGAGCAAAAATTGGCAAATTGCAAGAGAATTGGGGAAAATTCAAAGGCTGCACGATAAGTTTCAAGAGGTCCAATTCAGCCATGTCCCTAGAGAGACCAACAAAGTGGCAAATGCATTAGCTAATTGGGCTCTTGATAATCATGATCTTATATGTTATAGCCTGTCACCGTTGTGGTAGTCAAATAAGACTAGAGAAGATATGAGACAACTTTTAAATATAGACTTGCATTAATGATATCTATTCATAAGTATCCTTTTGTGTACACTGCCCAAGCTAGGACTAATAGCTTTCATGCCTGGCAGAATAGAATATGTCAATTTAATTTCTCTATGATATAAAATTGGGTATTTTTTTAAAGAAATTATAGCCTAATAAATCAGAAATTAGAGACATTTGTCATTAACCATGAAGTACACATATAGAAAACAAAATAACCACAAAAATGAATCTATTATCTGAATGCCAAATGTCATGATAATCAAATATCTCAAATGTCATGTGCTGATCAAAATTAATTATATAAGAATTAATATTCATAGTCATCTTGCTCTTCATTGAGAGCATCAATATCAACATCATGTGATCCACTAAAACCACAAGGGCTACCACTCCCACCAAACTATACTATGCCTCCTAGGAGAGTCAATGTCAAACAATGATTGGTGTGAAAGGGAAGAATTCAAGTAAACATCCTCAAGATTTATATCCCAATGCTTTGACAACCACTCATTCGTGATTTAACAAAATTAAATTTTAATCGGCGGACTGAGATCAAATGGATATAACAGTAACAAGCAAGATCTATCATGCAAGAGACAAGCAAGTGTAAACAATAGAGAGATAAGAGTGACTTGGCTTGTATTCGGAGATCTGGGCTGATTCTGGGCTAGAAACTAGGTGGAACAGGCTGGATCTGGACCGAGTAAGCTTCGTCTAGAAAACTGGAACCTAAAACTCCTTCGGACATAACCGCCCAAATAAGAACAAGACCGCCCGGGCACTAATGTCCGAACTGGGCACTCATGTCCTGACAAATGCTTTGATTTTGATCTTCTCAAGGTCTGATCTTATCTTCTTCCTTTCGCTCTTTATCGCATCCACTTCGTTGTAGGGTTTTACTATCACACATGAACCTACAAAACAAACTTTAGCTACCCACACGAGGCTCAAGCAAACATTAGATGAAACAAATAATGCATATGCTTGAGTCGGACTGACCTCAACGGTCACCCCAATGTGATTTGACAAAATTAAATTTTAATCAACGGACTGAGATCAAATGGATATAATAGTAACAAGCAAGATCTATCATGCAAGTGTAAACAATAGAGAGATAAGAGTGACTTGGCTTGTATTTGAAGATTTGGGCTAGAAACTGGGTAGAACGGGTTGGATCTAGACCGAGTAAGCTTCGTCTAGAAAACTAGAACCCGAAACTCCTTCAGACATAATCGCCCAAATAAGGACAGGACTGTCAGGTCACTAGTGTCCAAACTGGGCACTAATGTCCTAACAAATGCTCTGATTTTGATCTTCTCAAGGTCTGATCTTATCTTCTTCCTTTCGCTCTTTGTTGCATCCACTTCGTTGTTGGGTTTACTGTCACACATGAACCTACAAAACAAACCTTAGCTACCCGCACAAGGCTCAAGCAAACATTAGATGAAACAAATAATACATACTGACCTCAACGGTGACCCCAATGTGATCGTCACCAAGCATTGCACTACATTTAACACTCTATGTAGTTCTAGTGTGTGTGTGTGTGATTGAATCATGTCCCTTGAAGCTAGGTTGCCCTTGTGCTAGTCGTACCAAGATAGCAAGCTACAACTACTTTACCCCCAAGATGAATGTGTGAGATGGAATTCAAAAATAGCCCTTCCTATGCAGTGAATAATGCAGCCCAAATGCAGTCCTTGAATGTTTCTCTGCCCAAGTAGTAGATAGTAAGTAATAGCCCCAATTTTTGTCCAGCCCCTAGTAATAATGAGTAGGTCTTTTATATATATGACTTTCTTGTTTGAATTTTGACACTTGGTGAGTACCAACAACAAACCCGTAGAATTAGATAAAACTCGAAGTTAAGTACCAAACGGTAATTTAAAAAATGAAAGAGAATAGACAAAAGCGCCCATAAGGGACACTAGCGCCCGGGCGGTAGTGTCCTTACTAGGTAGTACTATCCCAAAAGCCAAAAAACGGAAACAAGACCATGAACATGAACAGGGATCCCTATGACTCGACCAAAAGATGTAAATCCAAGAAAAGTATAAGACAATGTCACAATCAAAATCAATAAAAAACAATAGGACTAGGAAAAGGTGTCACCAATATCTAATCTTCGTGCTTAGAAATCATGTAGACAACAACATACTAGAGGCGTAGTGTAATAGTAATAAGTGCATAATTTTGTGTCTAAAATTGTAACCAGGCTTCTTGTGCAAGATAAGGCACAAGTTCGAGTGTATTTAAACCAAGTCCTCGACCTTTTTTGCTCCGAGCTTGTTGCGCTTCTGTGAGTAGATGAAGTTGTGTGTGCTCCAATTCCACTCACAACAAAATGAACTTGCCACCTATATTAAAATTTATAAAAAAGGTAAAAGTTAAAATTCAAGTTTTAAACAATAAGAAAGTTAAAAATTCAAAACAATAATAAACTTACATGTGACACGACCTTGATTGCAAGATTTTGAATGATTGGTGTTGTTTGGCCATGGAGGTGTCACCACATATGTGCATCCTTCTTGTATTTGTCCCGCATGGCACCAAGGTTTTGACCTTAGGAGGTGATGAAATTCCCAAACTCTGTCATAAATGTGTCTTCTACCTCATGATCAGGAAAAATCTTCGCTAATGCCAACTTCAACCCTTCGGCCACTACAACGTCCCTATAGGGTGCCACCTTCCTCGGCAAAGAAAGGATCTTTGTGCTATAAAATCGAGGAGTTATAGTTGGGTGGTCATTTTGTTCCACTAACTGGTGAGGATTAAATAAACTTCTTTGAAAAAAAAACCTCGAGATCTTGCTTCTTTGCACTAATGACGTCTTTTATCTTCTTAATCATTGAATTGATGTCGTCATATACTTCTCCCAAACATGGATGATCCATGTCTGTGAAACGAATCATGCTCGTGAAGGGCTTTGTGATACTCAACAAATGATCTACACAACCCCACTAAATCATCATCTAGGACCATATTTTTCAATCTTTGGGCCTGTTATTTACTTAACTCTTTCCATACAGCCCACATGTTTCTTGTGACCATGCGTTGTAGTGCCTCTTTCACCTTCACAAGTCGTCTCAAGACGATTGTGTGAGAGGCAAACCTTGTCTCAACAACCTATTAAAAAAATAAAACAAAAGAAGATTAAAAAAACTTATGAAAATAAAAAATATACAAGTAGATACTAGGCATTAAACAAATTTAAAACATGAAAAAGAATTTCAATTTACTAAATAAAAATAAGAAATGTACAAGTACCTTTAGCAGCTCCAAAGAAGAGAAGTTTCTGAACATGGCTTGGGAGGTGATGGTTTGTGATGAACATCTGAATCTCCTTTCCCTCGACATAAACTTGGCCTATCCACGGACTTTTCTGCCAATCTTTTGAAGCATAGGGTTGAGCGAGTGGACAGCGCAAGGTGTCCAAAAAATGTGAGGATACCTCGCCTCCACCAACATCCCTGTGGCCTTGCAATTTTTTGTGTTATCTGTAATGACTTGGATAACGTTTTGAGGCCCCGCCACCTCAAGGGATTCAATGAGGATGTTGGTATGAACTCCCCATCCTTCACACATCCCTTACAATCAACCACCTTCAAAAACATTGCCCCTTTAGGGCACACTGCAACCATATTGATAAGAGACCTATTGTTTGTATCTGTCTATCCATTAGAAACGATGGAGACCCCTATTTCTGCCCATGAATCCCTAATCGGCTACAATGAATTGTCAACATATTCTTTCTACTTGGCCAATAGGGTGGTGCGAACCTTTTCATACCTTGGCCCTTGGTAATCTTTCGGGGCCTCATTCACTACTCTTATCATTTCCTTCCAATATGGTGACCTAATCACACTGAAAGACAATTTGTTGCCATACAAGCATTGAGTAATATGCTCATCTACAAGATCTTTGGCCTCATTTTTAAAAGACCTCTCCAATGGTCCTTTTGTTCTAGGTTCTGCCAGTCGGCTTTGGATGGTGGATGAGGGGGTCTCCTCTTTTGCCTCCTCTTCCTTTTCTTCCTTCGCATGTTCGGGTTCTATTGACTTCAACAGCCTTTTTCCGAGTCTCTCTCTTCTTTGCCCATTCTTCTTCTTTTCCCTCTTCTCTTTTTTGGTTGTTCTCGAAGACCTTTTGGTCCCTTTGCTGGATTATTGCCTTTTCTTTGTATGTGTGCAGTCCCATTAACCTACTTTTGTGGTCATTCGTTGGACATTTAATATATTTATCTTATCTTATCCACTTCTCTTGCTTGAAGGAGTATCTTCATCTTGTGTGGGTGATGGCAAAAATGGATGTCTTGGGGCCACACAGTGTAACAGCTGGCAGCAAGTGGGGCCATTGGTGCCTTTCTTTAACAAATGGTGACCCATTTTCATGACATACGCTGTCTACTTCCTCTTGCTCCTGGATAAATTCAAGAATTTGTTTTTTTGACATTGGTACAAGACATGTCCCCTTACCTCCTCTGAGACCCGTATTAGGTATGTGACATTGGTGGGCCTTTACCCGACTATATGAACTATGGTGTGTAGCATATTGCATCAATTGCATCTCCATTTAGCCCCCCCACCACCTGCAACCAAACTTAGAATTGTCACATGTCTCCAAAGCAGTGATTGTTCATCATGTTTAAAGTGAAATTGCTCTTGACCCACTGACCCAGAAGTAGCTGACATTGTGATTGTAAAAATGTTGCTGCAAATTAAATAATCACGATAACTATCACAAAAAAAAACTACAACTTGGGGGGGGGGAAAGTTTGAGACTCAAAAACTTACCTTGGGAGCAAATGGGCTCCTCATTCACCTTAGGAATACGATTACAATGAAGTTTGATGAAGCTTCAACTCTAGATGAACAATGGAAAGTATGCAAAGAGAAAAAGAGAGGATAGTTTTTGCATTTTTCTTTTGTAGTCTTTTATCTTTGTTTTTTGTGTTTGAGTTACTTTTTAGGGTTATAATTAGTTTTATATTATATTTTTTTGTGTTTTTCTGTTGTTTTTTTATTGAAAAAGTTAAAAGAATAATTAAAACAAGTTTTTTGTTGTGGGTACCCCTTGAGCACGCCCGGGTACGTCTACAACACATTTTTTGTTGTGGGTACCCCTTGGGTATCTCCCGAGTCATCTGCAGATGTACACATATGCCCAGGACGTACCCAAGGGGTATTGTACCCGTACCACGTCTCAGGTACGAACCCAAGTTAGGTACGAGGTTGGGAGGAAGATCCAACTTCATAGCTTGGAATACAAGACTCTACAACAATCTTGAAAGGGACACACTCCTAATACTCTTTATCCTAGACTTGAAGGCTTCTTGGGACTCTGCTTGAACCAAAGCTTGGTTTCCTCCTTGACTTGCCAGCTGTTGAGCTCTAAATTTACAAGCTAAGAATTCTCTCGAAAACAAGAAGCCCCCTTCTTTCTTAAGATCTTTACTCTCATATTTATTAGGACCACCTATCAGTGCAAAAATTCTTTATTCCATGCTAGGCTCTGGTTTGCAGGTCACAGTTTCAATCATTTATCCACATAGTTGTTGCCCGAGAATAGTGGATCTGACCAGTAAAGAAAACAGATCCAGCCCGAGAAAGGCGGATCGAAAAAACCTAGAGATGGAGACAATTGATGCACAAGGTTTCCTTGAGTGGCAGTGCAAGATGTGTAAGTCACGCACAATGTGCAGGGCTACATACGAAGCTTTTTTCATGTTATTGCACCACATATTGCACAAACTCTGTGTCCTTCGTTGCGTAGAGATTTCTAACCATCTCCCAAGCCCGACAACCTTAAACTGTTGTTGGCAAAAATTTATGTCACTGCAGTTTATGGTTGATTTCATTGACTTGCACAACACGCGGCAACATGATTTTGCAACATTGGAGAAATCACCATTTGAAGAGGTGATTTTCCTCTGTGTTTGAGAAGGAAGCTCCCTTGTAGGAAATGGGTTTCTTTGGTTACTTAACAAGAGCCACAGGGACACATGGCGAATGCTCGAGAGTGGAGTGTCAAGAAGATAGACCGTCGTGTGGCACATCTTGAACTTGCCAAGTGTTGCTTCACAAATCTGCCAAGAGTAGTACACAGGTGCCGAAAAATGTTGAGAGCCATTAGCACGGCAGTTAAGAGCAGCGGTCAGTCACGGGTTTAAAGCCCGATAGGACCACAGACTTGCAGTCGGGGGGCCTATCAATAGTCGATCACCACAAAGCAACGACAAATGACTTGCAACTATAAACAAGGGGCTAAGCCCACAAGCAATGGTGGTAGGCAGATTGCTCACCAATATGACCAAGGGAGCAGCAATAAGGAGCTGTGAACAGTGCTCTCCAAACAAGCAACCCAAAAACAGACATCCAACTTTAATCAACCGCTAGAGATGTCTCGATGGTTCGATCTAGGCAAACAAATAGACATCGAAAAGCTCTCGACGAGTCAAACGCAATGGTGTATGCCTCAAACCCTGATTTTGCAAAAAATACTAATTGTTTTCGCTACTCCTTGCTTTTCCTCCAAATTTGAATCTTCAAAAAAATAATAGAAACTCGCCAGATGCTCAAAAAAACTTTTTAAAATACGTACATTTTCGAGTGGCTAATCTTGAAAAGATTGGAATTTGTCAATAAATGAGAAAATTTGAAGAATAAACCCCAAAAAATCAATATTAGCACAAATAAAAAAAAACGAAAGCTTTTTTTGAAAACCCAAACTTAGATTGGCTCAATAAATTGTGTATGGGCTTGGGAAGCAGTTTGGAAATTATGATTCAATTAAAACCCAAAAACCCACAACTCCAACTACAAATTTTACGGCTATGATATCATGAGAGAATGGTTAACGCCCACAAGATTATAGATATCGTAGTATGGCTCACACCAAGTTGAAAACACAATCTGCAAATAGACAATAATATATTGCCTAGGGAATGATTGCAAAAGTAATTTACAGTGTACATAGGTAAGGATATATAGCTAAACCAAGAGCTATCTACCCTTCTCTTATTGGCCCTAGTAAACATGGCACACTAATATATAGCATTAATTGGATGTTGATCATTATTTATTCTAATCCTGGACTAACATACTAGATATAGAAGCTAACTAATCAAGTTAACTTAGTAATTAGGGTGCATATAGTATGTTACACCAAGATTGTGTACAACACAAACTCTTTAGGCAACAAGAAGTCCCTCCACTTCTTCAGAGCTTCCATAATGCATAAAACTCTTGATTATAAATTGAATATTTTTGTGCGCATCATTCACTTTCTCGCTTAAGTAAGCTATAGGCTCACCTTTTTAACTCATCACAACTCCAATGGTTGTGCCACTCATATCACAATCCACCTGAAATACCTTGTTGAAATTGGGGAATGCCAACATTGGTTCCTTTGTCGCCTTCTTCAACTTCTAAAATCCACACTCTGCATCCAAGTCCATGCAAACTCCTTTCTATCTTCCCTCATCACTAATGTGATAAGCACAAAGATACCATTGAAGCCTCTTATGAATTTATTGTAGAAGCTCGCCAATCTATGGAAACGTAGTGCTTCAAATGTACTCTTGAGTGATGAGCATTCAACAATAACTCTCATCTTCTTTGGATCCATCTTCAAATCCATCTCGAGATATCACAAATCCCAAGCATACTAACTCCTTCATTAAGCTACACTTCTTCAAGTTTACAAGCAACTCTTCATGCAAACATTGCAACACTACCCTTAAACCGCCCAAGAGTTCTTCCTTTGTCCTACTGAAAAATCAAGATGTCGTCCCAACAAACCATGACAAATTTATCATGAAATGGTTTCAACAAGTCATTCATGTGTTTCATGAATGTACTCATTGCATCAGTTAAAAATGGCATGACTAACCACTCATACAATTCATCCTACAATTTGAAAGCAGTCTTCCACTCATCACCTTCCCTTATCCTCATTCTGTGATAGCCACTCTTCATATCAATATTGATGAAGTATTGTGCTCCACCCAAACAATCCATCAAGTCATTCATGCACGATAATAGGAATTTTTATTTGATAGTTATCGTATTGACGGTTTTGAGTGCACATCTTCCACTCACCTCCTTTCGTTGGTGTTAATATTGCAAGCTATGACACAAGGTATGCCAAATTTTATGGATAAGATTAAAACTTCACCAAAATTTATCCTTGTCAAACATGAACTTGAACTTTAACCATTATTTTTACATGGAGAGTTTTTGGCATGCTTATACATTATTTTATAAAAATGTGTAGATATACATATACTCACTGAAAGCAGAGGAGTGAAAGCTCCCTCCACTTTGTCCCTCGACATATTTATGGATTCTTTCAAAAAATTAAAATGGTTAAAAACTTCTTTTGTTCAAACATAAAAACAGTTTTGTCAAACTTAATCCATTGACAAACTTGAATAGAACTTTATCCTTTGAACTCGAACTTGAACCTTGTGACTTAGACTGCATGTAATGTGCATGGGCTTAGAATTTCTCTAAACAACCCCTTCTCAAGCAATTCTTGGACTTGCTTCTTCACCTCTTTATTCTCCATAGGCATCAACCTAAATGCAATGTTGTTTGCTACATTGGATCATGGAATCAGATCCATATGATGACTATACTACTCATGGATGGCAATCCATCTACAATATCCTTTGACATGATATTTGTTTATTTACACAACAACTCTTTCACTTCACACAAAAGTGTTCCTCCCTCCTTCCATGTGCTCCCCTTCAGTGTAGGCTTTAGAAAGAATGCATAACATTTCTTCTCCTTCATTACACTCAGGAATTGCCTTCCCAAAATTAATAACACTTTTAAACTCTTATCCACTTCCTCACTCTTGTCCTTCAAAAAATTCAAAGAGCACTACTTAACATCCTTCACCAAGGTGTAGAAATTTGTTCTCCCATCATGCAAAGCTTTCCTATCAAACTGCCAAGGTCTACCCAACAACACAGCGCATACATCCATTGGCATTATATCGCTCAAAACTTCATCTTTGTATGCACCAAATTGGAAACATACTTTGCATTGCTCATATACCAACAACTAATGTCCCTTCAACAACCAAGACAACTCGTATGGGTTTAGGTGTGATATCCTCTTCAAATTGAGCTTCTCAACCATCTCGTTAGAAACAAGATTAGTAGTGCTAACACTATCAATAATGACTTTGAAAACACTTACCTCTAGATCTGCAAATGGTCCTAAAAAGATTCTTCCTCTAGGCAGGTGCACTCTCCACCTTTGTTAGTTTCAATAACACTCTCTCCCTTATGAGAGCTTCTCCACATTCTGACTCCTCTGTGTGATTAATTGATGTAATGCTCTCTCTATCTGCTTGCACAACATGGTTGCTAGCCTCATTTCTCCTACCACCACTATTATGTTGTGCATGCAAGCACTCAAATGCTTTATGTCATGCTTCACATCATCAAAAACACATACCAGTGAATCCTCAACCTCTTCCACGCCCATTGTATCCTCTTCCTCTAAAAGAAGATCTTCCTTCTCTTTGTGCATGATTTTGACCATGCGAGATACTTGTTCCTTCCTCGTATGCCTACTCTATCTTGTCACTACGCATGTATCCTCTCCCATGCACTAACCTTCATTCTCCTCACGTAATGTTCTATTGTTTGTGAGACAACTCCCCCTCAGTCCCAGTGCACACGAATAGGCTTACTTTACTAACTTCAATCTCAACATGCCAAAATCATCTTGAATGGAAATGCATAACCGATTCACATACCTTGAGACTTTTTCAGCACCATCTTCCTTGTGACTTGCTCGAATAATCAATCAGTAGAACTCTTTTGTGTAGTCCATGCACATCTCCCTTTATCTCAAGTTTTGCAACTCTTTGAACGAGTTCAACTAATAATCTGCAAGCAAAAACTTTTCCTTTGGCTTGGCAACCATTCTTTTCCAAGCTTTCACTTTATCTGTGCCTTTGCTTTAGCTATCACTCTGAACATGATCCCACCATGAAGATGCATGTCCCTTCAGCTTTGTACAAGCAAATTTGACCTTCTTCGGGTCCTCACTTGACTCAATCAAAACATTTCTCCAATTCTAGAATCCAATCTATCATATCTTCATGACATGAGCTTCTTGAATAATTTGAGATGTCCATTCATGGTTTCCCTCCACCCTTCAAAATAGATTTCAAATAAACATACTCAAACTCTTCATCTAACTCATTAACATCAATCTTTCAAACCTCATTATCACTGGAGTCTTCATAAACTTATCTCCTTTGAGAAGTTTCCATTATTTCCAACCTCTTTTGGGGGCCTCTCATCAAATCTGCCAATTCAGCCCTCTTAATGGTCTATTTCCTCTTGCTCCAATAGGAATTCCTCGATGTATCTATTCCTCACAACAATAACGATGTACTACAACCTACACCTTCTACCAAACAATCTAAGAATTTAAAGATGCCTACACTACTTTCTACCCACACACACAACTATGGAAAGTAGAACTTCTGCAATCACTCATTCACAAGACTTAAATCCAATGTTATGCGTGGGCGTGTCCCCTATATTTTGGTGACGTCCCGAACATTTCGGGGACTTGGAGGGGGTGTCCCTTATTTTTTAAACTCTTTCATAAGTTTTTTGATGTTTTTACTTTTATAAAGTTGTTAATTTTTACCAAAAACATTGATATATGATATTGCAAGTACCTAAAATACATTAAATACGCTTTAAATCTCTAAATTTCATTGAAAAAAGTTAAAATGTTCAAATATCAATATTTTTTAAATTGTTTTAATAGTCGTCCCCATGCCATCCCCAAAATTTGGGAAAATTTTTGCTATCCCAAAAACCTCGTCCCCCTATCCCCCGAGACTTAGGTAACTAAGCTTAAATCCCACTTTGATACCAACCTGATGCAATCACAATTAGAGAGCACAAATGAAGCACTGTCTTAATTTGTGCAACCTAAAAATTCACACAGACTCACACAAGCAAGATCCACACGCAACATGAAACAAGTTTCTTTATATTAATTGATAAGGAGATTACACAAGGGCACAAGAATTACAATCTTATTATAATCTTCGAATACAAGACTATGCAGAAATTCCTCAAAGGGACACGCTCCTAATACTCTATCCTAACTAGACTTGTAGATTTCGCGAGATGTCATGTCCCCTTTTCGAGATAATTCTGTTTGAAGACCTTGATCCATTTTCCTTCCTCGTGGATCCAAGGAATGAAGCTAGAGGAAGCCAACAATGTCATTATGTGCTTAATTTTGTATTTGTATCTCTTATTGGCATTGTCATTGTTGGTGAGCCTAGCACCCAACAATAAATTAAAAAATAAAAAGATATTAGTGAGCATGTAGGCTCCAAATTGCAAAAAGAAAAATAATAATAATAAAGCAAGTCTATTTTGTGGTTGGCCTCATTTGAGAGTCCCAAGACTTGGAGCCACGCTCTTATTATAAATAGAGATTGTTGGCATTAGTTTGAGATATGTTGATTTGATGAATTTTGTATCTTGGTGAACGTTGGCTACTGTAGCCCTTTACTATCTCTCTCAAGGACGAAACCCCTTGATTGAGGACTTGTGTGGAGGACGAAAACCCTCTCACAAGGGTGGTGAGGACAAAAACCCTCCACCACGATTGTATTTTACAAAGAGGCATCCAAGGAGTAATATATTCATCATTCTTTGCTGGTATTTCTTTTAGTTTGGTGGTTATCTTCCCTTTTTGAGTGGGGCAACCCACCTTCGAGGGAAAATTGGTATGTGTTGGTGGTAAATTGGTTAATTTGAGTTTATCATTTTATTCTCCATATTTTTAAGAGCCAAGATCTCAAGTTTTGTGAATTTTGGAGGTGATTTACTATTTTTCCAAGTTGATTGAAGTTCGCTATAATCAGCTGGTTGAGGGTTCCAAAAAATAAATATTTTCATGGTTAAATCTGATCTCTAACAGCTGAGTTGATTTGTCAGGGTTTATTCATAATTATTGGCTGGCTAGTCAAGTACCTTCAGTTGCATATAATTAGAGTTTGAGGGGTTTGACATCCCCAAGGAGGCCGCTGCCCTAGGAGGAAGAAAATTGCATGTTGCAGGGCTTATATCAGTCATCTACAGCAGCCCACTAATCTGATTTCAAGTTTTAATTCTCAGCTTTTGTTCATTTCTTGAGGTCCCTCAAAAAGGGACATTACACAAGACCCTGCTTGAACCAAGCTTGATTCCCTCTTTCTTCACTTGCCAACACTTGAGCTCTAAATTTACAAGCTAAGAACTCTCTCGAAAACAAGAAGACCCCTCCTTTCTCTGGATCTTTACACTTGCATTTATAGTGACCATTGGTCGGTGCAAAAATTCCTTTATTCAATGTTAGGATCCCGTTTATAGGTCACAGTTTTGGTCATGTCTATGCACATGGTTGTTGCCCAAGAAAGACGGATCTGACCGGCAAAAAGATGGATCTAATCCAAGAAAGACAAATTGAACAACCTGGAGATGGAGACAAATGAGCAATCTAGGCACGTGCACGAAGCTCTTCTCATGATACTACATCTAGTGTTGTGCAGAACCTTCACCCTTTGTTGCATCGAACATTTGAACCTTCTCCTCATCCCAGAGAACATTTTATTACATAGAGCTCCGCCTCTTTATTGTTTTGCTACACAAGCTTGTTTGATCTCTACGCGCGGTTGGGCCAAGGCAAGTCATTTATAAATGAAACAGACGTTGCGCGCAAGGTTGCACATAACTTAATAGTTTCTACTCTCAAGTGTTTTTGGTGATGCAAGATTGCTTGCAAACCTTGATGCTCCTACAACAAACAGGATTACGGTGGCTAAGGGCCTCAGCCCCCTGACTAACCTGAAAGTTTTTTATGATATTGAAATGATGTGGAAAACGAAGATTGGGGAAACTTCAACAATAAGACTAGCTTGACACTTATCTAAGACTCAAGAGCCTCTAGCCAACTAATAAATGATCTATATCGTGGGTGGTTTTCTTTAATACTAGAGAAGAATTCAAAACCACATGGTGATGCTCTTTGCTTTCAGTGTACCTCTACTCCTCACTTATCTAGGAATACCCTTATCCCCTACACCATTTTCACAAGGTATGTGGCAACCGTTGAAGCTATCTTGAAGGATATTGATAAGATGGTTCGACTGTTCTTGTGGAATGGCAAATTGGAGAACACAGAGTTGAACCTTTGTGGGATGGGACAAAGAGTCAACCAAAGGATCAAGGAGGCCTCGGCCTAAGGAAAAATGTTCTTGATGATCAAGTGATGGCTACCAAGCTTTATTGGCATTGGTGTTAGGGACCATATTAGCCTCCAAACCAACCTAGATACAAGATTGATTTAGATGGATTCTCTAAATACAACTCTGGCAATAGCACCAAGCCCATTCACAATTTATCAACGACTTGCATTAATATTGACTCGTGTTTTATGGCATGTAGTAATGCCAAATCACCTCAAGAGGTCCGCAATAATTACAAGATCATCAATACATCCCCACCACCAATAGCACATATTCCCAATGGCATAGGGTGTTCTAAGCCCATTGAACGTGGATCCATCCAAACACGCACCTAACCTTATGTAGTCTTCATTGTTGGCCTTGCCAGGGTTCTTAACAACTACAAACCATACCGCAAAGGTCGGCTCACAACATGTGGCACCACCAAGTGCCGACAATGTTGTTGCCTTCATCCTTAAAGGGGTGGAGTCACCAATATGACTCCAAGGGTTCCCCTCATTTGGTCAAGAGGCAGCACCCCCGTGGAATGCAAAGCAACACCCCATGTGTAAGATTAGGCTACTACGTTTGGATGTCATTCAACTCCAACTGGTAGAAGGTGAAGAGTCACTCGTGGAAGAGTAACATTATGTATACAAATAGCAACACATAGCATAGCATAGGCGTAGCTAGTGGAACATAGACAGCCATACATCTTCCTTGGGAGTATGCCATGTACAAAACACAAATTAATTTATAAAAAATCTAATCTTATTATCTTTCTTATGCACCATTCTCGAAATATTATTTATTGTTTATGAACCATTGTTTAATATTGCTTCTGCATGTAACAAATCTAGCTTCTATCAATTCATAGTGTTGTCCCCCACGAAATCTTGGGATCAAGGTCAAAGACTTTAGAGGGGAAACTACCTTTTAGGATTTGGCCTTATAAAGCAACATTTGTTTTGGATTGTTATAGATGGAGATTTTCTACCTTTTGGGAAGACACTTGGGATCATCATCCCCCTCTAATCTGGGAAAACCTTGAGTTGTCTCCTTTGGCGCACACACTACAACATACAAGTGGTCAAACATCTATCATTTCCACTCCCAAAAGGAAGAGGAGTGTATTAACAGGAGTCAGTGGAAAGTTCCTGTCAAGTGGCCTAGGGGAGGCGATGAAGATCTCAAGAAGTGCCTTTGGTAGATGCTAATGCCTGCCTTTTAATGTTTTGGATGGAAAAGACTCTCTTAGGTGGGGATGAAAGGGCTATTCTTGCTTCTTTGTCAAAGTTGGGTACAATGTCTCCTAAAAGACAATCTTTGCCCAAATTCACATAAAATTTAACAAATTGTCCTCCAAATAAAGCAATTCTCGAAGAAATGGGTAAATGGAAGCGGAAAAAAGAGTAAAGATTCAACAAAATATATGTTACAATAAGGAAAATTAACAACGCTTACTACACTGACCTCATATTGCCATCAACATTGCAATCAAAATGAAAACCTAACTCCAGGTGCAGTATACATGACAGAAAGGAGGAGGAAATGAACAACACAGAAATCGAAACAAATGAATAAGAAACACGTGATTCAAAGAATCCGAAAAATTGACCTCAATATTGCGCTATAAAGGACATAAATCCTAACAACAAATGCACTATAAATGACACAAATTCTAGCAACTAACAGAAAAACGAATAAGGTGCCCTGTATTAACGTAAATGTTTACAAATTGCACCTTGAATAACAGGATTTAACAAAACTTAACATTGTGATCAAAATGAAAACCCGAACTTTTGGTGCAGTACAAAATTCAAATGACAGAAATTTGCAGAAATGATGGGAAAATGAATGAAAAACGGAAATCCAGAAAAATGAATAAGAAACACAAAATTAAGGTAAAATTTTACAGATCAACCTACAAATAAAACCAAATTGTGAACAACTAGAAAATAACTCCATATACTGTGCATAAGAGAAAATTTCAAAACGCCTACATTGTAATCAAAATCGTAGCTCACTCTCGATTCTTAGCCTTACATTACCATAAAAATCAAAACCCTTACTTCAGGTGCAGTATAAATGACAAACTTGTTTAAAATGACACAAACTTCTGAAAAATGTTAGTAAAAAAACAAGTAACAGGAATCCATAAGGAGGGAGGGAAAAACGAGTACGAAACACAAATTGTAACAAATTATCCATCAACTTGAACTAAATCATCCTATCAATTGTGAAAAAGTGGGAAAAATTAAAGGAAAACAAAAAACTTAAACAGATAACGTAACAACAGATTATTATCAGATCTTTTAAGCTTCCAAAGTCCACTGTAGTTAAAACAAAATGCGTATGCCTTCTGGATTAATAACTGCGTTGCATATTTTTTTGTTGACAGCGAAACCCTAACTTCGGGTGTTGTATAGATGACAGAAAGACAGAAATCGAAGGAATTGAGAGAGAAAATGATAAACGACGACACAAAAAAGAAAGAAAATTTTACCGTCGTCTTCTTGAAAGAGATTTACCACCCCCTCGACCTTACTGTTTCCCTTCAGCACGGCAACGGCCTTTTTAGTCGCGGCAACTATGGTCAGCGCCCTAGCGGGCGGAGGAGCAAAAGAAAATAACGGCTTTTTCGCGATTCGAACCGGCGACCCACTGATGCCATGGTGAAAAAATTGAGGAGTGAGAGAGGCGTTATTTAGATTCAATGCAGCGGGGGTTGCAACTATAATCGCTTGCGCCGCCATTGCTGCTACTAAAGCTTGCTGCATTACCAATGAGGAAAGGAAATACTGATAAGCTTATTTAGAGACTCCTCTAAATTTAGCGGGAGGTCATTGAGAGTGAAATTTTGATTTTTTTATTATTAATTTGTTTGAGATAAAGCGGGGAATGGGTTAGATTTGGAGGCAGATAGTGAGATCGACACGTGGATGACAAAATGTTCTAGTGCGTTTGGAGGTTTAATAAACTTGAATGGTTAGTTAGCGGTTAAAAACAAAGGTCGATGCTTTTTCGTTTGTTGTTTTTATTGTTGGTGTTAAGTAGGGGAGAGGAGCGAGTCATCGTGAAGGGTACTTAATCAGCTATATTAATATGTGTATAAATCAAATTTTGATTTTTTAAAAATATCCTTTTGTAGATTGATATGTCTTCATTTTACGAATTTCGTTTCGAATTATAATAACTATTCCATCCCTATTTTCTAAGACATTTTTCCAACTATATTAAAAATACACATTAAAAATGTTAACCCTACCAATTGCAACTTTATCACCCAATGACTGTTATAAAAAAACTATATTAATGTTCAATTTTTCATCATTTCTAATTAATATAAAAACTAATAATAAATAACATAGTTTGAATTAAATCAGTGGTTATCCATTTAATGTCAAATATGGAGCACATTTCACCAAAAAATGGTTGCCGCTACTTTGCATTTACGCCACCTACTCTCTGACGGACTGCCAGTTGTTCTGGCCTAACAAGCATTTGATGGTAACCGACGTCTCCATTAATTCTCAACTGCGCATTCATTTTCCCTCATAAACCATTCAGAGCTTGCAAGGGAATGTGGAGGTTTTTTTAATTTTTTTCTGGGTCGAACAGAACTGGTGAACTCGGAGGCGTGTTGTGTTATGCACAGAACTTGCAAATATTTTTATAGTACCTGTAAATGCATAGAACTTGCAGAGGCGTGTTGTGTTATGCATAGAACTTGCAGTGCCTGTAAATGCTTCTAACCCGTATGGATTTCATTTGCAGGTAATGAAAATAGATTTAAAGTTATGTTCCCGCTGATCATTTATTTACTAGCTGCTCATGTCTACATTTTAATGTGTAACAGGCCATTTCTCAAATCAAAAGCGGCTACTTTTTTGCGGGAGAGTTTGGGTTTGACAGGTGAATTGTGTTTTTGAACACAATAATAATCATGGGGAATTTTTTTTTGCCCTTATTGTATACACTGTAAATATGAGTTTAAAAGATTCATGGATTGACATCCTCTTAATTTCATTTGCAGGGATATGGATGGTTCAATGTTCTTTGCCACAACTCTGGTGAGGATTCTTCCCTCACTAAGGTGATGATAGAAACATTTTAGTGTGCTTTTTGTGCTCTGTTTAGATCCATTCTTATCAACTGTATTGCTTCTTTTTATTGAAAAGAGAAAGATAGTCGACACTATTAAACATAGTTGTTATTCCACCCATATGAAATATAATTATTTTTAATTGCATCTTTGAAATAGCTGTAGATACATATTTCGTAAGTTATATATGGCGAGTACAAAAATTGAAAATAGCCATGGCCTTACAACAGAAGCAACAAATATACTTGGCCCAAAAAATTATCCAAATATATATCTGGTATTCAATAATCGAAGAGCCCTTAAAGCTGCCAAAAAAATATTAAACTATTTATGCCCCATGCTGCCAAAAACCAGGAAATGGCAGTGGTGAATCTGTAACTATACTTGAAGTTGTGTTGCTGCATGTTGGTTGTGTTGTCTCATTGTTGACTTCGTGCACAGGTGTAGTTGAGAATGTAGGTGTAGTTGAGAATGCATTGGAACATGAGGGGCCACTTACCCCAAGTTGAACATTATGCATTGACAGCAACTGGGGACAATGCATGGCAAATAATTCCCTCAATAATGGGTGTTCTTCAGGCAAAGGATTTTGTGGAGTACTTACTCTTCTTTTCCTTCCCAACTCTTTTCTCGCCTTCTCAAACTCTTTCTCCTTTTTTTCATGATCTCTTTGGATCCTTTCTTGCTCCTTCTTCATCTCCTTTTCTTGCCTTTACATTAGCTTATGGTGCTCTTTTTCTTGCCTTTTAATTTCCTTTTCAATCTTTTGTTGTTCCTTTTGTTCCCTTCCTGCAATTATGTCTTCCTTCTTCTCTTGCATTTGTATTCTTTTTCTTTGCTTCAAGTCTTCAATTTCTTTCTTTCTTTTCTCCTTTTCCATGAGTAGCAACATATATTGATCAGTAGTGATGAGCTGAGATTCCCTACTCAGTCTTATTCCATCATTACAATTTGATCTTGATGACTCCTTCACCCTTTCCATTGGAAGTTTCAAAAATTTAGAAATGGAACTTTGTCCTCTATTTTCCTCAAAAGTTTGATTGCAGTTTTCTGCTCTAATCTCTGATTCCTCCAACTCTTCTCCACCAATTTGTTCATCATCAATAGTGTTGAGAAAGTAGTGTACCACATCTGACTCATGAAGTAGTAATGGTTGTGAGGGAATAGATAGAGTTTCTTCTTTAGTGTTGATGTTCAAATTGACACCAAGATTAAGCGCAGCTTCTTTAATTCAATCAGGACAACTAACCTGGGTAGGCAACGTTGCTGACTCATCAAAATGACTTTGTCCATCCTGATTTATTGCTTGTTGGTGAGCATATTCATTTTCATTTTGTTCAATTTGTTCAGCATCACATTCTTTACTTTCCTGTGTGTTGAGTACAATCTCAACATCATCATTGCACTGCTCACTGTTGGGCACCTCTAAATTATCTCTACCTAGCCTTAGCATGTTTTCCGCTGCATGTGATTCATCTTGAATTGATGTGTCAAAAGTTCTGCTAGGTGTCATGTCCTCATCCAAGGCATTTGGATTAAGAGGCCATATACCTGTCCTCTTGAAACCTGCTTTAATATTTTCAGGTGAAAGAGCCTTTTGAAAAGCCCTACTCCCCAATGTAGCTAATTCTGACCTGTTGACATCTATTCCATGTTTTTCAAAAACCACTTGCGTCTCTCCTCTTTGAAGTAACTTTTGAATGGAGCAAAGACACTAACATCTAACGACTGTAATTTGTGAGAAGTATGTGCAGGTAATGTAAGTAAATCTATCCCCAAACTCCTTGCTTCTTGAATTGTTCCTAGAGCCACATGAGAACCGTGACCATCAAAAATCAATAAATGTCTGTTGCTTGGAGACACCCCACCAGGTACACATGTTGCAAAATGATGCAACCATTTCATGAATAACTCCTTTGTCATCCATGCATGTGGTTGTGCTACCATGCAAGCACCAGGCTCACAACCTGCTATATAATTTTGCAATTGCCTCTTACCTTTGAAAAGATAGAAACTAGGGATGCTTTGTCCAACAGCATTCACACAACATAAAATGGTAATCCATTCTCTACTTTTTGGGATTATGTATGGGACACTTCTACTTCCCCTTCTAGCAAGCACTCTCATACCACAATTTCTTCCTGCCTGTAAGCCAGTTTCATCACAATTCCATATTTTTCTTGGCCCATAAAGGTTAGCCTTATAAACAGAGGACAAATTTAGATAGAAAGAATTAACAATAGCTGGTCTAAGACTTACTGCTCTGTCTCTATCAAGGCCTTCTGCTATCCTCAATCTTAAATCTGGGTGTCTTCTTTTAAAAGCAGCCCACCATGAGTTTCCAGGGGTACCATCTGTGAATGGGGTGGACCTAGATTCACATATTTGTGCCACATATGCTTTAAGTTGTGATATTTCTAACCCATGACCCATATCAGCCATTTCATGACACCACTGCACCAATTCAAGCTCTTCCTCTTTCGTGAGAATTGTTGGGGGGCCTAGCGTTTTCTTGGTGGTTATACCCAATAACCAGGAAGTAAGTGTGCTAGTAGGTATACCCCACTTTTTTGCAGCACCATGTGTTGAGGAACCATATTCTTCAACTTCTTTGATGGCATTATTCATGCTAGTCTCATCCCAATCTCCACGTATTTTGATTTTTTTTGTTGATGTACCACCTGTGACTTGGACAGGTGCAGGTTGCAGTTCTGGACCATTGTTGGCATTCCCATCTTCTTCTTGTTCACTTGGTGGAATTAAAACTCCCCTAATTTTGGCACACGAAGGGTGAACTCTCTTAAGTGATCGTTTTTTCTTCATGTCAGAAATTAATACCTGCAAAAAAAATGAAAAGAAAATGTTACTATGAAACTTGAAGTAATATGAAAAGAAAATGTTTGTTCTTATCAATAAGCTATAATAAAGAAAAAACAAGCAATGAAAAATATTTACGATATGCTTAACTACTAGCAACACGATATTCATTATCTAGTTTAGTTTCATATACATGCATAAAATAAAAAAGATCAACTGTATATGTATATTTTCTGTGTATATGAAACTTAGACTGAGCTTTTATTCTCTGTTTGATATGAAACTAATATATATATATATATATATATATATATATATATATATATATATATATAACCTGCTTTAGAGTTTTTTGCAGTTACAGGGAATTAGAAAATGTAAATCCTCAAAACTTATTTTGTGCACGTGTATATGAAACTAAACTAGATAATGATAATTATCTTGCTGAAAGTTACTATTAAAAATCAGATTGATGTGTGTATATCTGTCTGAGAGGGGAGTACAGAGATAATTTATATACATACAGAGTTTTTATTTTTTAATTTAGTTTCATATACAAACAGAAAAATGAGTTCAGTATATACAGTTTCATATACAAATAAGAAATAAGCAGAAATAGTTTGGTATGAATCCAAAATACTAGAAGAAAAAAAAAATATTTCAGTTTTCTAAAAACTTACCAGAACAAAGAGCTGCTGACAATATTGGAAGAGAAAAATAAATCAGTTTTCTACAAACTTACCAGAACAAAGAGCTGCTCACAATATTGATTTGATGGTGAAGATAGTTGGAAAAAAGTGTGAAATGTAATTGTTGGACCATGAAATGAATTTATAGAAAGTTACTAAGACTTATTGGTGCTTGATCCATGTGCTTGTTTGTGATTGGTTGAAATTGGAAGTGTGGATTGAGATTCATGAGATGTTCAATCTAATGGCTACGATTGATTTTTCACCTGCATATATTTATTGAATTTGACCTTTTCATAAATGCATAGGTAATATTTCTAGAGCCTTACAATTTGTATTTTTTTTCAGGTTATTCATTAATGCTTGTAGATGGGATGGAAAGTGGAGGGAAAATGGACTATATTGTTTGAAAATATTTAATTTAATAGTGTATTGGACTTGAGTTTTGTCCTATAGTGATAGTAAAATCCTTTAATTATGTGAATGAAAGTGTATTTGCTCATAAATGGCATGACCTTTTTAAATTTGAATGTAGGTTTAAACTTACAAAAATGTTGGTGGTAATGAAAAATATGTACACTTTTATTTTAATCTGTAAACTGAATTTATTGATTTATACACATTTTAGATATATGCATTTCTTAATGTTTACATCATTTAGTGTCTATTTTATATCAAATGTGTTCTTAGAGTAATAAAATGTACCCCTAACATTGTTTAATATTTAATTGCAAAAAATGGTCATTTTATGTTTAGTTATTAGATTTTATTTATGCAACCTTTGGTATTTGAATATTCCAAAACTAAATGTAAAAATAACATAACTTGTCACAGTCATTGGCTAACACACAATGACTGGCTCCTCTCCCCTATTTTTCGGATTTTTAATTGTAATTTTAGGTTTTTTTTTTTTTTTTAAAATTGTGGTGTTTAGTTTTAGTTTGAAAAGGTTAGGTTTTTATTTGCCTGTTCCTTTGGTTATGAACTCTTAATTTGTTTTTGTTGTCTCTCATGTAATTTATGATGTCTTCCATTTTGTTCTATTTTTTCGATTTCATTTGTTTTTTATTCATCCTTTTTGTTTGTTGTTCTTTTTTCTCTAGTTTTCTCTATTCTCTTTGTTTTTCCCATGGTCCCAAGCAGTGAGCATTCCATATTGTATAGCATTGGTCATAACCTTTCTAGGCCCTTATTCCCCTTGATTTTGAGTTTCCCGAGGTTTGTCTTTTCTTATCGGTTTTTCCATCCATTTTGTGTCAACTTTTGTACCAATAGAGTCCTCATTTGAATTCGATAACCCTAAAAATACATTTAGTACATTTGTGCATCTAGGAGTCAATGACAATATAAGAGATTGAGTGCAATAGTGATATTGATGTTGTAGAAGCAAATTTATTATTTCCAAGAGCATCCTAGTATTGACTAATTGTTGTGTATCTATTGAAAGTTAAGGGTTGGGACACTTGCATATGTCTGATAGTTTGTTGACTTGCATCCAATGTTGATGTTGAATTTCTTCAAGACATGAGGGCCCTATACCAATGGGGGATAACACATGCACCCTTTAACGTCTTCCATGTTTATGGGTCTAACAAGGTGGTGATGTGGATTAGGGTTTTGAGTAAGGATAGTAGTTTCCCAATTATCCATAGTGAAATAGGAAAAGTGTACAAGGTTTTTTATGGCCAAAACTAGGTGATCGCATCAATTAAACAAAATTTTGCATTTACTAGAGGAAGCATTTTTCCGATCTGTCATTTTCAAACTATGTACAAAATTTGTCAGGTTGGTCATGTAGTCTATGTTTTCTAGATTCAATTTGTATTGTTATCTAAATGTGTCTCCTTTTATATGTCATTGATGATTGTTTCTAGATTCTTGTGAAATCAAGTATTATCTTACAACCCTAATTACCTCTAGCATTTTATTATTTTTTGTTTCTTATGATCTAGACAATCAATAATATGTAATTAAATTTGGTTTAGTATGAATTACTAGTTTAGTATATGACTAGTTTAGTATGAATTACAAATTAAACATGAATTACAAAGTAATATGACTAGTTTAGTATATTTGGTGCTCTAAAACCACTTTCTTTATCTACATTTTGGTGAACCCAAGATATGTTAATAATCAACCCTTAGGGTTTTCCTGTTGGTGAACCTTCGTTGATTAAACAGTCAACCTTTAGGGATTTACTTTTGATAAACCCAACTCAAGTTATGCTTAGCTAACTGGGGTGGGTTTGTAACAATCTAGGGATTGTTTGTGTTTCTTGTTGATAGAATTGATTGTCTTAAGGTTCGATTTATTTGCTCCAATTTTCTAGCCCGAACTCTTGCGTGTGTAATATTAGTTGTGTGTTCTTCAAGCTTTACATGTCATATCTTTTATGTCATCCAAATTATTTTTTATGCCATCCAAATTAATTAAATTTGAGACTTCAACCAAATGAACTGATAAATTAAATTCCAATATGATTGATCTTATAGAAATTCCCTTGATTCATTTGAGGTTTTATATGAGAAATCAAATGGTTACTCTTGATGAGGCCCAAGCTCATTATGAAGTTATACCAACTCCTCTTGAGACTCATATGGATGACTCCTTTTAATGGTTTCCATGTATCTATCAAAGGTTAGTGTAGATAATTCAATTAGAATCCAAGACTTTCCCAATCTTAGACAGCATAGCTTAAAGCATCCTGATGAAATAGTTGATACATTAAGTGTGATATTAGATATCCAATCCAAAACTCAAGGTCAAAAACATATCAAATGGGTATATCATTCAAGTTCAAACCTATACGATGAGCTATAGATATTTAAATGGGAGTAACAATCAAACAATTACTAAGACGTCGCTTTTAATCTTATCATGTGGATATTTTTCATACTTCCTTTTAGATGACTCCCTTTATGGTTCTTATGATTTGGATGTTTCATTTTATTCCATGCCTCATGTGGTTGATTCTTCTGTTACTTATTAATGTTTTCCAATTCCTTCATTAGCTTCTCAAATTCCTACCATTGCTCACAATGCTTCACAGTTGGATTATGTGTCTAGTGTGTTTATTCCTACATATTCTACTACCACTTCTCTTCCTTTTGATATGTCCACTATGACAAACATTGTACACAAATTGTAAAAGTAGATTAAAGGAATTATCTCAAGGTTCTCAAAATCCATACATCATAGTCACTTCTAACAAAATATGAACTAAACCCTTGGCTTGTGATGAACTTGTTTATCCCTTCCAATCAGTTTTATTGCTCCAAAACTCAAACTATATAATGGGAAAGGAGGTCCATCTCACCACCTTGGGGCATTTTATGTGTCTTGTTTAGATGTTAGAAATGATGATCGGTTATTAACCAAGTTATTTCCTAGGAACTTGAAAATACTATTCTATCATATTATTATACTTTGCCTCAGGGATCTATACATACCTTTACATCACTAATTGATGATTTTCGTACAGATTTTTTGGTCAACATTAACAAGGAGGGTCACTTTTATAACATATTTCTCAACTAAGATAAGTGCAAGTGAACTTGTTAGCGAGTATTTTTTTATATTCAAGAATATGGTTACGATATATGATTGATAAATTGCCTGAACTTGAACTCATAAGCTTATACTTTCAAAGTTTGTATTACACCGATCGACAAACCATTAATATTCAACTCCTACCAATTATTCGATGAACTTTTTCGCACGACTTAGAATGTAGAGGTCAATATTTTAGAGGCTAATATTCTCAAATATGGGTTAAAATTCCCCACCTCTCATGAAGGAAAAAATCAACCAAACATGAATTTTAAGGCTAAGACCAGCGATAATACTTTCCATCTTAATCCCAAGGCAAAGAGTGTGATAAGCATAACACAACATACTAGGCAATGTCAATCTAATATTTCTAAAACATCAAGATCATAGAAAATTTACACGGTTAAAGGGGGAGCCCAAAAAAGATGCTACAATGATTGCTTTAATGCAATCTAATTACTTTACCTCTTATTCGAGAGTAATTGTATCCATCAAGGCCTTTTCTCAAGAGATATGACACAAATGCATATGGTGTTTATCATAAAATCTCTAGACATTATTCTAGCATATGCATAACCTTAAAACAAAAGATACAAGATCATATTGAAAGTAATCACATTACAATTGATGGTATGAATAGTGTGTTAAATGACTTTATGGCTTAGCCTAACCAACATTTGCAGATATTTACAAATCCTCTTCCACGCCATGGTACTAAGTCATAAGATTAATGATGAACACCAACTACTAGAATTTAACAATCATTGTTTGACAGATTTATCGGTGTGGGTCACAGTTGCAAACAACCAAGAGAGAGCCACCTCCTGTTGTGTTTTTAAAAAGTGAAATTCCAAAAGATGAATCTTACAATATACAATGTTGACATAAACTAGTTATCATGTATTGATTATTGTAGTTTAAAGATCCCAACTAGCATTGATATTACACAAAAGAGGATGTAATATTACCTATCTTAATTATAATATATTTTAAAATACATAGCATATTCTAGCATAACACATAATGCATGACATAATATATTCCCTAAACTAACTCTTATTTATTCATATAAAATCAATAATGATACATAATAGTTTTCACACCACACCTTATTTATACCATTGATGCATAAAAATACTCATAATATTCCACTCATGTATAAAACTCTTTGTTTATTCTCAATTATACTTCATCAACGTCCTCATACACCTGCCTTATAATACCTATATTCATATATGTTCTATTTTTCTTTCTACATGCATTCCTTTCGCCACTCATTTATATTCTTATAAATCCTTTAAAAGGCAAAGGTTGCATCTATCGCACCTTAGATACTTTTGGTAACTATAAGTTAGCACTTTTTAACCTTCTTAACTAGCAGCTAGAGGATAATTACTTGTATGCTATAGTATATATGAATTTTCCTTATACTATAAACTATATTATATAACCATAAGACCACCCTAAATAGTACAACAGCATCTGTAATGCCCCAATATGTCGATACGTGAAGGGACGGGTCCCTTGGACATTTCCATTTATCGTATAAAAAAATAGAATATGCCACAAATATTCATATGATAACACACAAGTCCATAGTGATTATTCCTTGTTTTGTCTATCTTCCACTATCTCTAATATAGTGGTACTTTTTTAGATCCCACGATATATTGAATACTTATTTGACCTTGATGATTGCCCCTTATTCATTTTAGTGTGTGTTGAATATGTTGCAAAGCTATGTATCATGCCACATACATTATAGTACCACTTCTCTCTTTTGCATGTATATCTCTATTATTTTGGTTGCAATAGCTTTATTATAGTACCACCTCTCTCTTTTGCATGTATATCTCTATTATTTTTGTTGCAATAGCCTTGGGGCTTCTCGAATATATGAGAATGTTTTCCTAATCTTAATGGAGAACCCTACCAACATTATCCTCAAACTAGGGATAATTTTAGTGGAAATTTTCCGTTAAATCACATATATTCGGGTTTCCAAAATTTACATTTGATGATTTAGAGGACTAGTACTTGGCATTTGATCACCTAAATTATCAGGGTATAAGTTACTTTTTCAGGTCGTCTTCCCAACGGTTTACAATATTTCCACACTTTTGAATTTATATCACCATTACCTTGAAAGATGAATTGGTCAAATTCGCCTATACATGTATTAAATACAATTTTGATGGTAAACATCCAATTCCATTTAACAAGAGGGTAGATCCATAAAGTCACATTTCTTCACCTTTCATTTCTTGGTTAGTGATTGACTACATATTATGTATAACTAAATTTCACAACCATCTGATCGTTTATCACTAGCCATAGAATTTGTGCAACCATTCATTAGGTGTTCTGTAACTGCTCATAATAATTTGTTTCATACACAATTATAAGATGGCCCCTGGTGATATCGGTGAGAGGGTAAAACAATTAAAAAGAAAAATAAACATAATATATTATTTTATCCAACCATAAAAATCCTCACACAACCAACATTCGCTTTAAATAAATATACTAAATGATTAACATAAATTTTCTATTTGTTTTCAATAAGTTTAATTTTGTAGACACAAAATCCACGCACTTGGGTACATTTCTAGGTCGTAAAGCATACTAATATATAGATGATTCCTAAGCAAGAAAACTAGTAATTGACAATGTCTTTTGGGACTTTTGTTGTGTCTCTTATACTTTTATTGACCTTGCACACCCTATAACCCTGTCGGTATTTAATTGATTTATCTTTTATGGCCTTGGACATTAACACCCATTTGGGGCAGAAACACCTAGGCACTTTTTTCCCTTCTAAGCGCTCATGACCCTCTCTAGCTATTTCTCACTCTTTTGGGTCTCTTTTACTTCTTGGGCATCTTTTACACTTTTGAGTCAGCCTTCTAGTTTTCAATTACGAAATTCAAACAAGGGAATCATATATATACATAGTTATAGCTCTCAAATAAGGGGGCCAAGCACTAAGCATTATCTACTCTCACCTAAGCTTGCATCTAAAGGCACAATATCATTACAAAACATCCATCTAGCACATTCATATAAGGGATAAGGGTTGCATCACTCTACGTACACAACAGAAGAGGGGGAAGTTCATTGTATTCCATCTCACACATTCTATACATTTTCTATATTCTAGATCTAGTTTGTTATCATTGTGTAACTTGTATAAGGACATCATAGGACATCATTACACACACATTCACATGGAATTACATGGATTCTAAAATGTAGTGCAGTGCTTGGTACTAAGTTCACTCTTCCAGTGACCGTCAGGGTCAGTCTGACTCCACATTCTACATCTTTTTTTATTAGATTTGATGTGGTTTGGGGACATGTGCAGCTAGGTATCTATTTTACAGTTTACATGTATGACCAACAACATTGGAGTGAAACCAGAGCGAAAAACAAAGACTAACAGTGAAGCTCCTATAGTCCTGAAAAAGAGCAAATCCTGAGTATTCACACAGACACTAGCACCTGGAAGCTCTTATCCTCTCGTGGATGCTTCTGTCCTGCACATTTTTGAGTTCTTGAATCTCCAGTAATCCTTGATGATGTTGCTTCCAATTTTTTCTAGCTATTCACCTGCCCAAATCATCTCCATATTGTGTAAAATCAGCTAAGTCACCCTCTCTCTCTCTCTTTTTCTTAGGGTTTCATATTATTGTATGCTTTTTACTTTTCCATTTTATTGTATTGTATCACTTGTATATCAATCATTACAGTAGTTACTCTAAAATACAAATTTAATTCAATTTATATTAAATCATTTAGTATCCCCTCGGTCATCATCATGGATAATGTCTCTTCATTCAAAAACAAAGATGTCCAAAGGCTTTGTGCGAAGTTCAAAATCAAGAACACCTTTTCTACCCCTTACTATCCACAAGGCAATGGTTAAGTGGAAGCCACTAATAAAACCATTGTCAAAATACTATGTAAAAGGATTAATACTAGTGGCAATGATTGACACAATCACCTTTTATATGTTTTTTGGGCTTACCGCATCAGCATCTGCACTCCCACCAATTCTACACCTTTTCTATTAATTTACAACACTGAGGTTGTAATTCCCTTAGAACTTGAAATACCCTCCTTACGTGTGTCACTCAAAGGCATCCTCAAGGATAATGAACATCGCAAAAATCGATTGCACGAGCTTGAAATGCTTGACTCTCACATCGTACAATCCCTGGAACATCTCCATGAATATCAAACTCGCATCACACATGCTTATAATAACAAAGTATGCCCACACAAATTTCATATTGATGGTCTTCTTTTAAAAGAAAACCAAACGAACACTAATGTTGAGGATTAAGTAAAAGGAAAATTCAAGCCTAATTGGCTCAGGTCGTATGTCATTACTGCCAAGCTTGGGGGCGGAGTCTATCATCTTACTACTTTCCTCGACAAACCACAAAAAAAACCCACTTAATGTGATGCACCTTAAGCGGTATTATGCATAAACACTTTTCATTACTTGATGACGCACTCTAATGCTACGGTTCACACTCGACTGTTGAGGGTCCCATTCTTAAAAGAACCTCACATCACATACTTTTCACGTCCAGTGCTTCATGATACATCTTCTTTAGCATCTATCCTCAATCGCACACAAAATGCTCATTTCCCGATGACGCACTCTTGTTCTATGGTTTATTCTTGACTATTGAGGGAGCATTTCTAAATGAACCTCATCTCATACACATCCATTGAGGGGCAATGTGGCTCCTCCTCTCTTCACATTTTGCACATCGTAGCACACCATCACACTCACACACCATTTGCATATGTTTGTTACATTTACTCTTGTTAGCTTATTCTACTTGCATGTTACACTTCATTTTCTATGCTAGTTGGATTTTTGGTATGTAAATATCTTTTTCTATACACACATGCACATTCACTTGGTATCTTGAAGTGAATGCAGGACCTTTCACATATTCATACACAATGCATGATGCCCGACGTTGCTCTTTACCAGTCCCACCAAGGCTCTTGGGGGCATCTACATTTACTACTCTCGCACTTTACATATTAAAGGTATTATTGTTACATTATTCATTACTTCTTGCTACTTTCACTTACTTTTCGTTGATTTATACACACTTTGGCATACTACTTATCTTTCTAAAATGCTAATGGGTGTTTCATGTGTAACATTTACCTTGCAGGCCTCCGTACAAAAATGGATATCTATCACTTCTTACTTACTATTGTTTGTTATTGTTTGCAGGCTATGCCTTATGACTTGTTTGATCATTATATTCTTTTTGGCCACTTTGGCCATGATTGTCTTGTGACATTATGAGTGATGTCCCATGTATGAAACTCATTTTTCATGGTCCATCTTGTCTTCCTAGTTGCTTGTTACATTGTCTTATATTACATGCTAGCTCATTTTCACTAACACTTGTTTACTAGTCCATATTGTTTGCATGTGCCTTGGTTTCTACCATGTACATCCCATACCGGTAGACACCCCAAAATCACTCACCTATTCTCAATATTCTCCCAGTGCATCTTGTTTTTCACAACTTTTATGATTGATTAATCATACGCATTGTACCCTTTGGATTAATTAAATTAGTCCCAAGTACCCCTTTAGTTAGTTAATTATCATTTATTAATTAAATGATCAGTTAATTAGTGTGCACATCCTAGTCAACTATTGCTCAGATTCTCAGTCAACTCCACATGGACTAAACTTCACCATTCCATTCAACTGCACAAAAAATATTCATTCGAAACTCTCATTCCAAATGTAAATGCATTTTCTAAACAAATTTGAAGAAGTAATTAAAAAGGGAACTCAAACGGAGAGAGCCCTTATTGTAAAATGCCTCATCACAAATGCTTCAAATCATTAATCAAGCGAATCAAGAAAATAAACAATCATACTCCCTAGTCAAGAAACTACTCCGTGTGAAATCAAACGATGAAAATTCACACCTCTAAGAGAAACTATTTCAAGTGTAATCCATCAATTAGAAGAAGATAACATGGTCACATATCCACTCACAAGACCCTTCACAAAAGGATAACCTAAACCTATGTGGTATAACGAATCAGAATATTATGAATACCACTACATCAATGGTCATCCTATGGATCTTTATTCAAAACTCCATCATTACATCCAAGATTTACTTGAAAATGGAGACATTGAAGTCGAAGATACTTCTAATACAACCACACCAAATACATATTTAGAAGTAATTCATGATTCCTTTTCAACTCATGGTAAAAATGAAACATCTAACGATAAGGGCCAATCATCGAAATAGGTTGATACTGATTATATAATTTCATCGTTAGATCCTACGCCTCACACTATGGCTACCATCAAAATTGACACCCTTATCCGTGCTATAGAAACACTACAAAAATAGGTTTGGACATTATCCACAACACCTCAAACATCCAATCCTAACTCTATTAATGTTCCACAACAGTCATCACATGTAAAATATTCATATAATGCCAATGACATTATCAAACAATTAGAGAAGACATCTCCACAAATCCCTCTTATGGATTTGACCACATCATCACCTACATTTCAAGATATCCTTACTCGTGAACTCTATGGTGCACGTGTGCGTAAGGGTATTTACATAAAACCATTTCAAGATTTAGTCACTAATCTATCGTCGAATTATCCAATCCTCTCATTTTGTCCTCGTGACCTTTTGAAGCCAAACATCGTGAATAATAAATCCTTATTCATTGAAAATATTTCTGTTGAATCCATTGACTTGGACTTCATCTGCCCAATTCTCGTAAATCAACACCAATCAAATCATAAATTCATTGAAAATATTTCTCATTACTCCATTGATTTAGACCTCGTCTGCCCAAGTCTCATTAATCATGACCAATAAAATCATAGATTTATTGAAAATATTTCTATCTACTCCATTGATTTGGACCTCATCCACCCAAGTCTCGTAAATCAGGACCAATCAAATCACAGATTCATTGAAAATATTTCTCTTCACACCATTGACTTGGACCTCGTTCACCAAAATCTCCTAAATCACGACCATTTGATTCTCGTAACTATGGACCTCTTCCAACATTAAGAGTCCATTGCTCACCCTAATTTGCGAAAAATAAAAAATTGAAAAAATAAAAAATGGATCTCTCATATCCAACCCCTCATCAAAGTGTTATTTAAACATCAAAAACATATAAGCAAACACTACTTATCCACAGGTACTCTTCATACTAGGGGAGCATCCTTGTACTGTCAACTCATCTAAAAAATAGTTTTAAACTTTTCATCCATTGGTAGATATCTCAATCATAACATCATCATCTCTTCACACTCTTCACCTATAAGACAAGTTAATATTGTTCTTATTAGGCATTGTGTACCTCATCCCTATTATGGTTTTTACCATTTCAGATATTTTTACCTATGGTCTTGTTTAGAAGCTTATTGATGGAAAATCCTCCTTCCAAACAAGCTCTTTGTTTAACATAAAGCACTAAACTTCTTTACCCAGATTTTTTGATCGTCCACCTCAATCTAAGATGTTGAAACCTTGCGTCCTACTAGTCACATGAGGCTGATAGTTGGGGAAAACTTTCCTTCCCCACAAACATAATACAAACAAGGCAAAATCAATAAAAAATACGAAAAAAAAACTTTTCCAATCATTACACCTTGCATCCTTCACAGTCTTCAATGTTAAGACCACACTTCTTACTAGTAGTGTGAGATTGGGAAAGGAGGAAGGTATCCTTACTCGCCTACAATTTGTTTTCAATGTTGAGCCCTTTCCTTTTACTAGTGGCATGAGGCAAGATGTAGAGGGTCACTCCACAAATCAAACAAAATCGAGTCTTCACACAATTTGAATCAAAATTACTTAATCATACAAATCCAAAGAAATAATTTAGTTACTCATGTTAAGAGAAACAACTAGTATTTCAACTGGATCTTGTCAATCAATAGGCCATCAATGGATTTAAGTCTAGTCAAAACATATAAAGTGAAATCATCTTGGCATCAATCAAATAATCTTGACTAGTGATGAGTCACATTTTCCCCAATGGACCATTGTTACATGTTGTGTCTTTACATCCATCCTCTTCAATTTCATATTACTATCTACTTTGTCGCATGTCCCCATTGGCTCTCGATGTTGAGCCCTTGCATCTTACTAGTTATGTGGAGTCAAAAGTGGAGTTAGACATCCCATCACTATATCATCTACATTCTTCCAATGGAATGAAATGTTTACAATTGTTTGAACATAAGTTCAAACAATGCACCCTTTTACCAAGTCAAAAATCCAAAAAAAATCAAATAATAAAAAATCCAAAAACATTCATACAATCAAAAACTCAAAAAATCAAATATTAAAAAATCCTATACATTCATATAACCAAAAAATCCTAAAAATTTACAAATACATAAAAAAAATCCCACAATATCAACTCAACAAAATCAAACTATTTACTCATATCCTAGTGAGTGTTCCAATCATCCTACGAATATCAAAACAAATCGTCTTACCCCTCACATGTATCCTTGTTTGGGGGAAAGTTAAATCAATCCTATCCCTCATGTGTATCCTCACTTGAGGAAATTTCGGATCTCATTTTCTCCCTTGCATGCATCCTTTCTTAGGGGTAATGAACCATTCAATCTCAGAATAATCTTCAATGTGGATCCAACAAGAGTGTCACTTGACCTCACTCTTCAACCGAATCCAATCCCCTTATGCATATCCTTGCTCAGGGGCATCCAAATCTGCTTAAACATCATTGTGGAACACATTAGGGGCATAATTAATTGTCTCTGTTTCAGTTGTGTTGCATTGTTACTATTATTTCTTGACCAATTACATGTAGTTCTTTATCATGTTGGTTCATATATAGTCACGGTGCATACTTTTACCATGTATATTGGGTTTTCTTTACTTTTTATCTGTTGTTCTTTCTTGACCACTTACATGTATTATGGTATCATCTTGGTTCATTTATAGTCATGGTGTATGAATCTACTGTGTATATTGGGTTTCACATTACTTTTTGTTCTTTTATCGATGCGTGTGTGTGTGTGTTTGTTTACACACATAACGGGTTAAAAATCATCATTCTTTCATAATCATGGTGCCAACTCCATTGTGTAACAACAAAATAAGGTTGTTCTCAAATATCAATATTTGAATGGAAGCTCAAGCTATGAAAAAAATCACTCACATCATCCTCCTAATCATTTTGAATTATAAGTATTCTCTTTCCTCTTATCAAACGGTTGTCCACCACTTTGTTGCGTCACCCATCTGCTTGAGGGGGACACTCCCTTAGTATAATCCATGCTCGATGGAGCATCCAAATGCTTCGCCAAGGAAAATCAAATAGGTCCACCACACTTCCCTATCATCTGTTCATTGATCTATATGTGTCTACTATCTTTAAAATGTCATTACTTCGTGATAACACTTTAAAGAGGGGCAAATGTAGACACCCTAAAAATGCATACCTATTCCTAATTATCCCTATCCTCTGCATAATGTGTCAAATCAAGTTCTATAACACATCCTAAACCACTATCCTCCCACATTCCATTAGAATTTGTCCACATCTCCCTAGAATTAGTTTGATTAATTATATCATGTATAAATTGTACGCTTATCCCCTTAGCTAATTTAATTAGCTATTTAAATCAAATAAAAACTATTTATCGACTCAACTCCACTTCACTAGCTCACTCCACTCAAGTCCTAAAACCCTACAAAGGAGGAAGAAAAATTGCATGTATAATTGAAGAATTCAAGAGCTGACTATTCAAATTCATTCCCCCTTTAATTCTTGTTTAAATGAAACAACAACACATACCAAATCAACTTGTTAAATTAGGAAATTTCATTCATTAACCTACAACTTGTTCAACAGCTTGATCCACAATCCATGGCCTATCCTTTAGCTATAAATAAGAGGCTATTTCTTTCACAAATTGTCTTACACAAGAAGTTTGTTATAGACAAGAAAGATGATCAATGCGGAAGATTTTTGAGGATGCTTGTTTTTTATTTTTATGCTTTGCTTTATGAGATAGAAGGCTAATCAATGTGGGAAGCCTTCACTACCATGATATAAAGGGGGTAGCCATCCTTCGAGGGAGTGGTCTACTTTTTGCTTTATGCTTTTTAAGTTTGGGTTTTTTGTTT
Organism: Taxus chinensis; assembly: GCA_019776745.2. Classification (NCBI taxonomy): domain Eukaryota; kingdom Viridiplantae; phylum Streptophyta; class Pinopsida; order Cupressales; family Taxaceae; genus Taxus; species Taxus chinensis. The sequence continues at coordinate 731,052,437 of CM034153.1, read as the reverse complement.
TTTACAGATGGCAGGGATAATATATATGCATGATAGTTGTCCTTCGAGGGATCAGTCTATACTTTTGAATTTTCTATGCTTTTATGAACAATTGTCCTTTGATGGATTGGTGTGTTTGATTTTGAATTTTTGATATGAGCATCCATGGAGTTTTGATTTTTATCGGGAAGAGTTGGGGGTAGTTAGGTAGACCACTTAGGAGGGGATAATGAATGTACAAGTGACACCTTAGTGGACCCTTAGCGTGGTTCCAATAGGTGAATAAGAGGGTAATGGATGTAATGATCACAGAGTTCTCACCAAGAAGGAAGAACCTATCCATAAGGAATATGTTATGAGCATAGCCGTGGTGCCCATATTCAAGGTCACAACTAGGAAAGTGACAACAGACCACATGATTCCAAATCATTACGATGAAAGATGGAAGAAGCTAATGATGGATGGATGACCAATGGGATAACTAAGTTCACATTGGTAGGTATGTTAACAATAGAAAGGTTACAAGTGTAATGTGTTAAGAGGTTTCATTTCTGGTTTACCATCAAGAGAAGCCAAATGATAGGCCCCAGGCCTGTACTTATGCATGACAATATAAAGTCCAATCTAAGTTGGGAGAAAATTTTCCATGTTGGCTCCTTTCTAGAGTAGTGACATTTTGATTTTTCTTTAAGGACAAGGTCACTGATGTTAAATTCGCACTCTTTGTAGAGAGTGAGAGTGGATGGGATAAGATGATAGCTTGCGGGAGATTAGAATGAGGTGAGATAGATAAAAGGAGGTAAAATATTATGTGTTGTCTTTCGAATAGAAAGGAAATATGCATTCATGGTGAGATGAAGATGACCACAAAAGATGGGCTTAGGATGAGGTATGGTGCCCCAAGAAAGGCACAAAGATAGCCACAAAGGTGGACTTAGAATGAAATGCAAATATATAAGTGGATTGGATAAGATGAGATAACGAATTAGATGAAGGGTAAGTAGATTTGGATGGGATTAGCTGAGATTAGATGAGACAATACAAGGATTAAGAGGATGAGACCTAACCTAATAGTAGACCGGTCCTAAAGTGATCGTGGAGATTTAAAGGAGTCTGAAAAAAGAGACACATTATCATCGATGTCTATGGGATGGTTGGATGTATGAATGATATGAGAGAGAGTGGATTCTCCCCAGTAAGAGATGTTACATCACATTAGGCAACTTATATATAGATATGGATAAGCTACAAATGCAAAAGGAGATTGGGTAGGATCTTTAGAAGGAGAAGCGATGATGCCTCTAGGTTATGATTGGATTGACGATTGAGGATTGTGAGGGTTATGAGGATTAGTAATGTGGATGGCGTCAATGAAGAGAGGGGGCCTCCAATAGGATGAAACAAAGCTTGGAGGAGGGATTACGATGAATGATTTAGGTGAAGAACCTAACTTAGATTCCTTAGGAGGTGAGGGTTTGATTGGAGGATTGGATTTATATGTGGATGAGATGGAAGGAAGAGGGTGGTCTTCATGGATGAGAAGGTCATCTTCCATGATTAGGTTATGGATGAGATTTTGGAGGGACTTATAATGTTCAGTGTCATGGTCTGGGGTGCGATGATAAGTACACATTGTGTTAGGATCGAACCACATGGGGTTTTTGTCCATGTGGATCAAAAGGTTTGATAGGAGGAAGGATGATTGTTGAGGTTTGGAGTAAGTGTTGAAATATTTCAGTATAGGATCTAATGGGGTTTTTTAGAGAAAAGGTCATAGATGAAGTGGATTTAGGAATGGTGGATGAGGGTAATGAGGATGATCTACTTCGATGAGGCTTCATGAGAGCCTTTGGTTCAGATTTAGAGTCGCAAGAAGGAGTGGATATATGTGATTTGATTTTGGTGATTTGGGACTTAGTTTATTTTAAAGGAGAATTGGATCTAAAATGAGGGTTAAATTGCTTGGATTTGGATTGGTTGATGATGGGTGTCTTAGATGAAGGGCCTGGTCCTAAGATGGATGGAGATGCTCCTAAGAGTGATGATGTAACATTATTTTTCTTAGGCTTGGGAGGAGGGAGCTCCAACTTTTTGTGAGGATGTGTAAGATTTTTGGATGGGTATGTTGAGGTTCTTAGACTTTGGATGTAAGGATTTTCCTTTGGTAGAATGATGTGAATTTCAACCGGGGGGTCTCTTGAGAAAGAGTGAGATGGTGTGGATTGTATTGGAGATGAGGATATTGAGGATGGAAGGGGTTTTTGGATGATGCGCTTGATGAGATCAAAGGGGGTTGTAGATTGCGTAGAGGTTTAGGATTAGTTGGTGTAAGGGTGATTGGTTTTATAGATGGGGTAAGAATATCATTTGTGGTTATCTTAAGTGGGGGTGTTTTGTGTAATAATGTTTCAAGGGGTAATCATAGTTATACATGTAGATTGAGATGTAGATGTAGGTATGGTTATGCTAGTAGATGTGATTGATGTGGAAGTGGGTATAGATGTAAGAATGGTAGATGTTGATGAAGAATTGGATATGAATAGATTGGGATGTAGTGGTAGTGGGTATGGCTGAGATGGTTGTATATAGATTGAGGTGTAATAGTAGGTACATTTGATATATATGTGGATGAAGGACTAGATGTGATAGGTTGAGATGTGGTAGGTGTAGAGATAGGCATGGATATCAATGGGGTTATTGTTGTAGAAGAAGTGTCTAAAGTAAAGGTAGATGTGGTAGATAATGAGGTAGTGGATGTAGGAAATAATGTAGGCTCTTGATTTATTGTGTTAATTGTGTGAGCATTAGGTTCATAAGATGTGGGGGGAAATTGATTTTTTGATGGATGATTGGGGAATGGTTGTTTAGAGACATCAAGGGGTTGATTAGGTGATGTGTTAGGATTTTCCACTTAGAGATCCCCCTGATTTATAAGTTGTTGGACACGATGATCCTTGAAGGAATGAACACTTCTCAATGTCATGACCTTGGACTTGATGATATTTACAATAATTCCCCTCATGATACCATACGGGTTTGGGTCACTGAGTTCATCAATGGGTCAGATGGGGGAAATTGAATGAGATGGACCACCATCAACTTGTCAAATACAAAACTATATGATTCCCCCAGGGGGTATAGTTAGGAAGTGGTCTAGGAGCTCTTTGTGGAGGCTCTATGTGAGAAGTGGATGTGGATGAAGATATTGAACCACGATGGTATTGGTGGCATTCTTAGATTTGTCACCATGCATGGAGGATTTAGTGAACTCAATTTTGGGTTTGTTTGATCTAAGCTTAAGGTGGCCTTGCTCAAGGGCATGAAGTTCAAGTTTGCGAGCCATAGTGAATGCCTCTTCAAAGGTTTGGAAAGATTGAATTTGAAGAGTTGAGGAGATGTGATTCACACAAGAACCATGAGAATAATTCAATTAGTTCAGTTTGTGGAAGGGAGAATGATAGTTGGTTAATAATGTTATGCCATCATGCGATGAAATCTTGCGATAGATTCGTCGTCATAGCTATCGAATGGCATAAAGGTTTGGTGATGGTAATCTTACACACAATGTTGATCGAGAAAGTGTTATAGGAATAATTGCACAAGTTGAGTGAAGGTGAATAATGAGTGTTGTGGGATACTGTTGTACCAATCTAATGTGGGACTGACTAATGACATGGGAAATGTGTGAAGCATGAGGTCTTGATCATGGGTGATAAGGTAACATGCATGTCTAAAATCTTGAAAGGTGTTGTTGGGGATCCTCCTTACTATTGAACTTGGAGAATTTGGAAATTCCCAATGAGGAGGATATGGTTTCACAGGGATGGATGGATTGATGGGTTCATTGCAGATTTGTTCATATGAAAATGTGGTCTTAGATCCCAAAGTTGCGGCTTCAAGGTTAGCCATTCTACTCAATAATTACTTGTAAGGGATCATTAGATGGTTGAGATGTTGAAGGATGAGTTTGTGATGCATATGAGGTGGATGGGTTGGGTTGTTGATATGTTTGATAAGTTTGGGGATGTGTTGGTGTTGGTGGAATTGGTTGATAAGGGGGAATATAATTAAGGTTGTCAAGATTGGATTGGATTGAGATAAAGCTTGATGTTGAGATATGGGTATGTGGTAAGATTGGTTAGATTGAGTGGGTTGTTGTGAGATGGGGACATTTAATTGATTTTATATGGGATTGGTTGGGATGTAAGTTGGTAGTGGTTGGGATACTTGAGTTGGTTGAGTAGGAAGTATGTATTGATAGGATCCTTGAGGAGGAGGTTGATGAGTTTGCATTGATTCAGATGGATAAGGTTGTGAGGTGATTACATTAGCATGTGGACATGTGAAGTAGAGATAAGGGGTAAGGTTGTGTTATGTTGTTTCAAGTGCGGTTGTTGAGATGGTTGAATAGGCATACTAGTGATAGTAGCAGATGAAGTGGGGATAGTGTTGATATGAGGTAAGTTGGGTGGAATGGGATCCACCAATTGAGTAGATTGATGGGATTGAGGGATTGTTGTAGGACTTACGAAATAAGTAGTCATAAAGGGTGATAGGATTAGCATCAAGGAGTTCCTGAAACTCTGAGCATCCACGAGGGATAGTAGGAGGTCCAAGATTCTCTAGAGGAGTAGGAGATGGAGGTGAAGCTAGCTTAGAGGAAATGGACTGATGAGAGGTCTAGAAGGATTGTTTTCAATATGAGGATCATTTTGGATGACATGGTCTTCATGAAGAGAGACCATAGAAACAAAAGGTTGGGAGATCAAAGGTGTGGTCTCAAGTTCAGAAGTTTGTTGGGAAAGATCATTGGAAGAAGGGATGTCATTGGATGAGGTGGATTGTTATGTTTCTTGGCCTGAGAAGGAGTGATAAAATGCATGAAGTAGATAAACATTTGTTTATGTAGTTTATTAACAAAAAATCAAAGAACATTTTTTATCATCATGATTATTAAAAGAATGTGAGAAAAGAAAATAAAAAGGTTCAAAGGGGAACCTAGGAAAATGTCCGATCTAAGGTTAGTTTCAGGTGGTTTTGGCTTTGGAGTCCTCGATATACCCGAAGGTACGTGAGGCCTGAATCTGTGATAAATTTATAATGTGACAAGAACACCATGACGAGTATTTCCTATTGGGTGATGAAATCCCAATAGTTCCACCTCGTAAGGGATGTTTAGATGTGTAAGTTGGTTTATGTGTTTGGATGTGTGTGATGAAGTGTGAATGCAACGTGTTAAACCCCCTAGTTAAACTAGATTTCCAAGCAAGGATGAAAGGGTTATTTTTAGATCCAAAACAAAATATGGATATTCGATGAGACAAAAAACAAGTGATGCAATGTAATAAAGAAAAAATATGGGGAATAAAATCAAGGAATACCTGGAATACGCTTTTCCTTTTTATTGATATTCAAAGCAAGTAAAGTGAGAAAAAACAAATCCAAGCAATCCATGATGCAATGTAAGCAAAACAAGCAAGCACGAAACAAGACATATTCCTTCCCTGCAAGGTTAGTAGGAAAATGGAAGAAAGAAGATGAAAATGAAAACAAATAAAAGACTCACCTAGAAAGGGTGTGTCCCACCGGGCATGCCAAAATGTTGACAAAATTTCCGTCGTTCCTTGCTCAGATTAGTGAACTAGTACTAAAGAAAATAAAGCAACTCAAATATGAAGGGTTTATGGTACCTTGAGATGGGATAATGATGTGGAAGGCACAAATGAAGGATACTTCTCCGCAGCGAGCTAAGTGACCTACGAAATCAAGATAACTCAGCAAAAAAATGATTGGATTAGTAGATAGGATGGGAGGGTTTCCTGACAAATTCAGTCCTGAGAAGTAAGAACTTCCTAGGATGGATGTCAACCCTCTTGTTTGATAAAGATAAATAAAATTAATGGATATGGATGTGATATAAATGTAGAATTTGAAGATAAAACAAAAATGAAATAGCTAGATCTAAGAACTTAAAAGGAGATATGATCTAAATATGATGCAAAATAAACCAAACCTACATAAGGTTGATGGTGACCCAAGACTCTAGAGGGTCAGTCGGGTGGTGACTAAGACTGATGAACTAGAACAAATGATGTAAAATGCAAGATATGAAAGCTAATGATGGCATATATGGAGCTGGTGTAGACACTGAGAATGATAAACAAAAACCTGCAGAAGGGTCTCAAACAAGAGGAAACAAAAAGGATGCAAGAAAATTAGAGATCTAAGGGTAAATGCTAAAAAGATGGGTTAGGTCGAATGGTGACTATGTTGGGACGGTTGACTGGGGCTGACAGAATGGATCTGGGATGACAGAGGGATAATGACATGGATCTGGGACTGGGTGGATGCAGAAATAAAAATAAATGGTATCATGGATCTAGAATAGGCAAGGATAAACTATGCTATGGAGGTGGGTCGACGATGAATGACATAGGCAGTCGACAATGAGTAACGCTGAGCTAAATTAGGACTTGAACAAAAATGGATGGGTTAAAATAGAGACCTATAAATGGAAATAGAGGCTGAATAGACAGAGATGAAGTTCCTGGTGATGCTTGAACCTACACAAGAAGTTAGAGATGAAAATGGATGAAAGATGCAACAAAGAAATGAAGAATGAAAAGGGGGAAAGATAACTCCCAAAATCTCCCAAGTTGATGTCCAAAGGCTCTAAGAAGACTCCAGGATTAGTAGGCAACTACAAAAGGCACTCAGAGATGAAGACAAGATCACAAGAGAGCTAAAGATTTCAAAGTTGCATCCTTGAACAAGGAGTGGGTAAAGGTGGCTTTATAGGGTCGACGACGACCTAGATGGGTCATCCCCGACTGCGGGGACCCATCCATTTGGATGGTGGGAAGATGATGAGCTCAAGACAAGGAGCATCATAGGAAGTGAGGATTAGGGTTTAGATGGATAAAGACGAGCTAGGGGTGCATAGGGAAGATAAATGGGTAGGTGGATGGTTGAAATGAGTAAATAAAGGCCATTGGTGGGTAAAAACATTAAATGATGGCTGGTATAAAGAGTATAAATTGAGGATTTAGGGAGGATAAATGGGAATTAAATGAGGGGATTAATTAATGATAATTAAGGGTGAATAAAATAATGAGATGAGGGTTAGAGCTAATTAAGATAGATAAAAATAAGTGGGATGGGTAATAATAAGATGGATAATTAAGATTAAAGGTGGGAAAATGGTGATTAATGGGATAAATTGAATTTATGGGGGAAGATAAAATTAAAATGGGTGACCATGAGAAAAAGAGAGTGAACGCGGTGTAAAAGAGAAGTGATAGCAAAAATTAGAACCCATAGGAGGACAGGACCGCCCAGGTGCTAGTGTCTGATCTGAGTGCTAGAGTCCTTGTAGTAGCTCTACTTTTGGTCTTTTTTGGGTTCTGAACTTGCTTCCTTCCTTTCCTTGTTTATCACTCTAGATTTGTCGTAGGGTTCATATATCACACATGTTCCTATAAAATAAAC